>JARYHS010009186.1:169917985-169983139 GCA_031002005.1 Vandiemenella viatica | reverse complement strand
CGAACATTTTGTTCAGTTTTATAATTTAACGCTTTTCTTGTGAGATAAGTTGTGTTTGAAAAATCTTTCGGTATTGAAATAATGATAAATACACTATGTCTGTATGCTATTAGAAAGAATAAATTGTTAGGTTATGATATTTTTAGTGTTTAATGATTAGGATGTCAAATAACACTTACTTCCTTCAACCAAGTTATTTAAATAATTATTTAAATATCAGAGATGAATATTAATGGAATAACAGCTGATAAGTGTAATCACCCACAACCCACAATGCCCCTTAGTACAGTACTACGTGAAATTGTCCTGCCGAACGCAACACTTCACCTCATCTTTTAATTGATTCCGCAAATTAAATTCGGTCACGTGAATACTGCAATGAAATCATTCATTCCTTTTCTGGTATGATCATTGATGTAATGACTATATGAATATTACGGAATGGGTAGCCATTAAAACAAAAATTCTCGTAATTCTTGTGAGACAAATCCTTGATAATTGGATTTACACAAGTGTTTCATTATAATAAGTGACTGATTCGGAAAGAACTCTCAACTACTTCATCTACTGTAAAAATTATTTCACTCTTCATATTATTTCAAGTGGCAAACCACTTGTGTATTGCACGTGGAGTATAATTTCTTTTTAGGATTTAGTTTGGCAAGAGTAAACAATATAGTCAGCTGTGCAATGAGGTATTGGCTTCAATACGTATGTTATACATGACCATTGTTTCGATGACTGGTAGATTCTGCCAATAGTCTCGCGTAAATCTAAAAGAAGCGAATAAAGACAAATTGCCTGATTCAGTTTGAAAATCCACCGTCTCAATGTGGACTACTCCAGCTATTCAGAGTACTGATATTGTGAGAAATAATATCGCGTTAATATTTAAAAAATACATATCTATCAACAAAATACTATACTCACCACTTTTTATCAGCTTAGACGAATAGCAGAAAGACGACAATAATATAATACATATCTATCAACAAAATACTATACTCACCACTTTTTGTCAGCTTAGACGAATAGCAGAAAGACGACAATAATTAGTTCGCCCCCTCAGCGCCGTCCAGCTGTTAATTACCTATCTAACATAAAGCGTAAAAAAAACCATCAATGGATATTTTCAAACCGTGAAATCAATTTGCGTATGTCCCCTGTACTTCCAAGTGTGACTGGGATGTTCAGAAATACCTGTCGAATATGGTTATTCTACGCATTGTAGCATTACCGATACTACAATAACATCTTTGAGGTAGGCGTTCCATGCCACCGGCCAGTTGGTACTCTTCAAGGAAGTTTCCATAGCAACGGGAAAATACACAGAGACTAAGAGATTCCGTAGAGCAGCAGCTAAGGAGAGCTTGTTACGAAGAAGTTCGATAATGTATTTAAATTATAAATAAAAGTTGTGATTTTAATTGTGTAAAAAAGAGACTAACAACTTAATTATTTGATTAAGCTGCATAAAAGCTATCATCCGCAATAACCACATCTTAAAAGGCCAACACGGTACATTACCTAATGATTAAACATCGCCATTAAAGAAATGATACATGGCTCCCGTTGACAGGACTTCTTCTTAATGTTTTAAATAATGAATAAATTCTGAACTGTTATTTATGAAATACGACATGGCGATCGTGCAGTGGACTTAGGTGCTGCAAAAAAAAAAAAACTACGTGAATTTATGAATTTGAGGATACAGCAGACAACAACAAGAAAGAAGAGAGCAGAATCCTTGGAATTTGGAAACACGCAGCGCTACTAGCGGCCGAGCGGGAACCAGCCATAGACTGACAACTGTCGAGTGTCGACGCAGACTGAGACAACAACAGCTGAGCCGAGTAAAAGTTCAACCGCCAGCGAAAAAATACATTTAAGTTAAGTGTTTCCCAGACTTAATTATCTTTATTCTCGTAATTAAAAAACTTGGTGATTGTAACAAGAAAGTTGATGGTAACGGAAGCGATGTACGGGTAGGATTAGTTTTATGTTTTCTTTTTGAATTTTCGTTGTTTATTCAAATCATTTATTATATCAGGTCACTTTATTGATACTAGTTTTGGGACGCTGAGTATGGCTTAGCTTTCTACAGAATGGCTAATCAGATGCCAGGTGAAATGGTTATTTGTGATCCTTTGGGTTCGGTAAATAAGGAAGAGGAAATAGTCACTGTAAGTGCATTAGAGGAAATACTATTTAGATGGGGAGCACAAATAACACACAACTTACTACACAATTTACTACACAATTTACTACACAACTTACAGCTACACAAGCACAATTAAGTGAGGAAATAAGAAGCTCTTATAAGTCTTTAGAGGAGCGAATAATTAGATCAGAAACTGATGCACAGGCAAAGTTAGATAAGTATGTAGAAAGGGTTGAAAAACAGTTTACAAGGATAAGTGAGGAACTAAAGATATGCAATAAGAGTCTAGTAATTAGAGGGTTTGAACAATGTGCGAATGCAATTCATTGTGAATCATTAGGTAATACAATTCAAAGTAATAATAGTAGGCCTAATACTGTAAGGGAAAAATATGAGATGAGTGATGTTACAATTAATGGTGATGTAAATCATGTAAAGGATAGACAAATTGTTAAAGAAAGGTTTCACTTAAAAAATGAGTTTAAGCATGAAAGTGACCAGGTGGAAACTTACACGAAGACAGATGAATCAGTAGAAAAGGTTGTAAGTCTATAAAAATGTTTGATATCAGAGACATTAAAGGAACAGTGACTTTGATCAGGTAAAAGAGATGGAGAGACTTTAATGAAGGTAGATGGATCAGGTAGTTTGATGATTTTGAAGGATGTAAACTGTGACATTTTTTCCATTGTTGGGGAGAATTATGTTTGTGATTATGAATCAAAGCAGTTACAGAATAATGGTGTTGAACATTTTCAGAGTTCTTTACATATTTTTGAAGTTGGTTTGCCATGTTACTGTTCTGGCAAAGTAAGATTAATTGTAAACAGAAAGTTGTTTTGTATGAATAACTGGGAAAAGGTGAACTGGAAATATAGAAAAAAGATAACCTTTTTTTCTATATTTCCAGTTCACCTTTTCGCAGTTATTCATACAAAACAACTTTCTGTTTACAATTAATCTTACTTTGCCAGAACAGTAACATGGCAAACCAACTTCAAAAATATGTAAAGAACTCTGAAAATGTTCAACACCATTATTCTGTAACTGCTTTGATTCATAATCACAAACATAATTCCCCAACAATGGAAAAAATGTCACAGTTTACATCCTTCAAAATCATCAAACTACCTGATCCATCTACCTTCATTAAAGTCTCGTCCATCTCTTTTACCTGATCAAAGTCACTTGTTCCTTTAATGTCTCTGATATCAAACATTTTTATAGACTTACAACCCATTTCTACTGATTCATCTGTCTTCGTGTAAGTTTCCACCTGGTCACTTTCATGCTTAAACTCATTTTTTAAGTGAAACCTTTCTTTAACAATTTGTCTATCCTTTACATGATTTACATCACCATTAATTGTAACATCACTCATCTCATATTTTTCCCTTACAGTATTAGGCCTACTATTATTACTTTGAATTGTATTACCTAATGATTCACAATGAATTGCATTCGCACATTGTTCAAACCCTCTAATTACTAGACTCTTATTGCATATCTTTAGTTCCTCACTTATCCTTGTAAACTGTTTTTCAACCCTTTCTACATACTTATCTAACTTTGCCTGTGCATCAGTTTCTGATCTAATTATTCGCTCTCTAAAGACTTATAAGAGCTTCTTATTTCCTCACTTAATTGTGCTTGTGTAGCTGTAAGTTGTGTAGTAAATTGTGTAGTAAATTGTGTAGTAAGTTGTGTCGTTATTTGTGCTCCCCATCTAAATAGTATTTCCTCTAATGCACTTACAGTGACTATTTCCTCTTCCTTATTTACCGAACCCAAAGGATCACAAATAACCATTTCACCTGGCATCTGATTAGCCATTCTGTAGAAAGCTAAGCCATACTCAGCGTCCCAAAACTAGTATCAATAAAGTGACCTGATATAATAAATGATTTGAAAAAACAACGAAAATTCAAAAAGAAAACATAAAACTAATCCTACCCGTACATCGCTTCCGTTACCATCAACTTTCTTGTTACAATCACCAAGTTTTTTAATTACGAGAATAAAGATAATTAAGTCTGGGAACACTTAACTTAAATGTATTTTTTCGCTGGCGGTTGAACTTTTACTCGGCTCAGCTGTTGTTGTCTCAGTCTGCGTCGACAGTTGTCAGTCTATGGCTGGTTCCCGCTCGGCCGCTAGTAGCGCTGCGTGTTTCCAAATTCCAAGGATTCTGCTCTCTTCTTTCTTGTTGTTGTCTGCTGTATCCTCAAATTCATAAATTCACGTAGTTTTTTTTTTTTTCTTTCTGCAGCACCTAAGTCCACTGCACGATCGCCATGTCGTATTTCATAATAGCAGTAATTTATCATTATTTAAAACATTAAGAAGAAGTCCTGTCACGGGAGCCATGTATCATTTCTTTAATGGCGATGTTTAATCATTAGGTAATTGTACCGTGTTGGCCTTTTAAGATGTGGTTATGCGGATGATAGCTTTTATGCAGCTTAATCAAATAATTAAGTTGTTAGTCTCTTTTTTACACAATTAAAATCACACTTTTATTTTAAATTAAATACATTATCGAACTTCTTGTAACAAGCTCTCCTTAGCTGCTGCTCTACGGAATCTCTTAGTCTCTGTGTATATTCCCGTTGCTATGGAAACTTCCTTGAAGAGTACCAACTGGCCGGTGGCATGGAACGCCTACCTCAAAGATGTTATTGTAGTATCGGTAATGCTACAATGCGTAGAATAACCATATTCGACAGGTATTTTCTGAACATCCCAGTCACACTTGGAAGTACAGGGGACATACGCAAATTGATTTCACGGTTTGAAATATCATTGATGGTTTTTTTACGCTTTATTGTTAGATAGGTAATTAACAGCTGGACGGCGCTGAGGGGCGAACTAATTATTGTCGTCTTTCTGCTATTCGTCTAAGCTGACAAAAAAGTGGTGAGTATAGTATTTTGTTGATAGATATGTATTATATTATTGTCGTCTTTCTGCTATTCGTCTAAGCTGATAAAAAGTGGTGAGTATATTATTTTGTTGATAGATATGTATTTTTTAAATATTAACGCGATATTATTTCTCACAATATCAGTACTCTGAATAGCTGGAGTAGTCCACATTGAGACGGTGGATTTTCAAACTGAATCAGGCAATTTGTCTTTATTCGCTTCTTTTAAGATTTACGCGAGACTATTGGCAGAATCTACCAGGTCATTCGAAACAATGGTCATGTATAACATACGTATTGAAGCCAATACCTCATTGCACAGCTGACTATATTGTTTACTCTTGCCAAACTAAATCCTAAAAAGAAATTATACTCCACGTGCAATACACAAGTGGTTTGCCACTTGAAATAATATGAAGAGTGAAATAATTTTTACAGTAGATGAAGTAGTTGAGAGTTCTTTCCGAATCAGTCACTTATTATAATGAAACACTTGTGTAAATCCAATTATCAAGGATTTGTCTCACAAGAACTTACGAGAATTTTTTGTTTTAATGGCTACCCATTCCGTAATATTCATATAGTCATTACATCAAATGATCATACCAGAAAAGGAATGAAATGATTTCATTGCAGTATTCACGTGACCGAATTTAATTTGCGGAATCAATTAAAAGATGAGGTGAAGTGTTGCGTTCGGCATGGACAATTTCACGTAGTACTGTACTAAGGGGCATTGTGGGTTGTGGGTGATTACACTTATCAGCTGTTATTCCATTAATATTCATCTCTGATATTTAAATAACTTGGTTGAAGGAAGTAAGTGTTATTTGACATCCTATCATTAAACACTAAAAATATCATAACCTAACAATTTATTCTTTCAATAATAGGCATACAGACATAGTGTATTTATCATTATTTCAATACAGAAAGATTTTTCAAACAACAACTTATCTCACAAGAAAAGCCGTTAAATTATAAAACTGAACAAAATGTTGCGAGAAAGTTCGCGAAAAATTCTAGCATAACACCATTACAAGAAAATCTAACATGACAGTTCAATTTATTTACAATTTGATGCAATGTTGTTGTAGGCCATTTTTCCGCAGTTGCTCCGTAAATTAATTAATAAATGGACGCCAATGCACTGTAATAATAATGTATTTATAATTTATTCGAAGTATAATTTGAACTTTGCAAAGAATCGAATGACTTCACTTTTAATAAAATTAGAGCGCCATAAAACCCTAGACTTATAAAAGTTATCGATTAATAAAAATATTTGACAAAGACTCTCCATGTCATATCATTTTTGCTCACGACTATTAGTTATGTTCAGTTTATCTTCACCAGAGAGTGATTGTCTTAATTAATCAGATTCTACGCACAGCGTCGTTTTCGGGTTGTTTAAAAAAAAATAAAGGATGCTCACACTGAGACCTAACAAATGACCTAACAGTTTACATTTTGAAGCGACGGTATAGTTCTGCGTAAACTGACTGCTCCGTCTTGGTGTTGCGACCCTGAGGCAGCTTGGAACCACAGTAAGCAAAGACTTTGCTGAATCGGTTATTCTCTAAAGTACGTAGTTAGGTAGTGCCATACTACCCTCTTGCGTTAATTGTAAGTGCGGTGATGGCAATGTCAACAATATATGATGGAGAGAGGGCTTCCTCTTTCAGCCGTAGGTGGTAACGCAAGACGCGTTGTATTCGTCACTTTGCCATCTCTACATCTTGTTCTCCCTTAGGTTTCTCGATGCACCAATCCATAGAATCGTGAGAATATGCAAACATAAAATTCAAAGAAGAGCTGATTACATCTTTAGAAAAATATCGTTCATTGGATTACACTGGGGTATGTTCAATCATTCATACATTGTTCTGACCTGGACCTCTGTCTGTGTGGATTCCAAGTAATCCTCCCCTCTGGCATTTTCGTCCACCAATCCTCGTATATTTAAGGCAAACTGTTAAAAATAATATCATAAATAATTAATATTATTATCAAAGATTGTGCGAGCAGCCTCATTTGGCTGTCTCGTTGCACTACAGGTGTATGATTACCCCTCACAGCATTTTTTATTTAATTCCTAATGCAAACAAGCTTTCCACTATCGAAACTGTTTTCATTTTGCACTAAAACCATCCTGGATTTAGCTTCTGCATTCACAGTTGGTAATTTTTAGTTCACTAACAAATCAAATCCTTTTCTTCCCCTACTGGAGGAGCCATCCTTCGATTGTATCAGTCAGGTAAAGTTTCTTCCAGCGTAAAAATTATTTCCTGAAATACCTAGCGTCTTACAAAAAGGAGGAATGTGATCAGAAATATTTATCAGGTGTGTATTAAAATCATATCATCACACACAATAATCAACACTGTAAATTACGACAAATCGTATCTCTTTCCGGAAAATAGGTTCAATGTGGTGCTGCATTACATACGGAAGAAGTTATATTCACACTGACAATCATTCTTTAATGCATAACTTCCTAATATAAGGTTCAGCAGAAAGTTTTATAATGTCTTTAATGCTTAAATTTTACCTCATGTATAACTGAATGTAAATTGAAATATTTGTTATTGCTGTACCTAATTTTATTTCTATCCTAACCATAAGTTATATCGTCTTGATCGATCAATGCAATAACCTTAGCCAGAATTATGTCTACATTCCAAATGGATTAACTTTTTTTCTTCAATTGATAACTTCAAAATTCTGATGCTTTTAAATTCTTGTTCAAGAAGTATGAGATCAAATACCAATAACGATCCGAAAATGTAAGGACATATTTATTTAACAGGCAAAATATAACCTTGTTTCGCTCACTATATCATTTTCCATTGTCACACCGTGAAATTCCATTGTTTTTACAAATTTACATCAGTCATTTATTAATACACGGCGTTATATTCGCCAAACAGTAAGCTTAAGTCTCTGGTGCCAGTCAAGATCGAAACCA
Source organism: Vandiemenella viatica (assembly GCA_031002005.1). Classification (NCBI taxonomy): domain Eukaryota; kingdom Metazoa; phylum Arthropoda; class Insecta; order Orthoptera; family Morabidae; genus Vandiemenella; species Vandiemenella viatica. Next base: position 169,975,087 of record JARYHS010009186.1, on the reverse strand, counting down.
CTTCATTAGAACCATGAAGACAACAGCATACCGAATGAGCCCCTGATGCTGTAAGCTTGAGTTACGAACATTCCACCTCGGGCATTTCGTGTTGACAACTTTCTTTTTTATTTGAATCGGGAATAGATTTGAGAAAACTTGTGCAGTTGGTCGTGTCAGCTGGGCCGTGCTATATCGTCCGCAGGAGCCGCATTATGCTGACACCATTTGCCGGGATGATTGAAACACCGCCTCGCGCTGCAATTACAGTGCCGAGCACTGCAACACGAAACAGCACTTATCACTACAGGCCTCGCTGCGTGCCAGCGACTCTCACTGCGCAGAATTAAACACACACGAGTTTCTCGGCAAGAATCAAATGAATTACGAGTTAACGTATTACCACAAAAAAACATCCTAGTTTGCGCACCTTCTATGGTCTGTGTTCTTCCTCCAAGTAATATGACTCGCATAAACACCGACGAAGTTAAATCTTTTATTATTACAGTCCCTTATTCTTCAAAAATTAATATCTTTTTCCGTCAGTAATTATCTCAATTTACGCTCATGTTTACTCTCCACCTTTTCTTAATAAATTCCAACCTTCACCGTTCTAAGCAGAGATTGTTCCTTCCAAGAATATATTCAATTACTCAATAATTTGGTCGTCATGTTATGAGGATATTGTAAGTTTCTATTCGTTTTTCCATCCGTTATTATCCTGCTACATTTCTGTGATTTCTAAAAATTTCACCTAATTATGTGCTTACTAGTAAATTTTTGTGGTTATAAGATCCTTTGGTATCTCAATATTTGGTTCTAGTGTATGTCAGAATTGCGGAATTGTCACTTAGTAGATTCTATTGAACAAAGTAACTCAAGCAGTATTCGACACGGTGAAAGGGATGTTTTGGGTAGAGTCTCAAATGATACGCTGTGAGATTTCCTTGATCTTTGACCTGCTCGTATTCCTGGGTTCAATGCTCAGGAACAAATAATAGCCATTATCAGGGTTGATCTGGCCGCTAAACATCTGATAGTCAGAAGAAAGCTACCCCTCCGTTTCCTACGATGGTTCTGTACGTTGCGGGATTCACTTTAACTGCCATCTTGACGAACGCAGCTGCTTTCAACTGCCGCTGCTATAAACATGAAATAAAAAGGTGGCAAGTATGCGTTTCCTCTGTAATTAACAGTTGCACCCTAGTAACTATACTGTGATAGTCTCTGATGTTACTGTGCGTATTATCTGGGGTGATAATGTTAATTAATTATAAAGCCGCCAGTTAGTTTGATTGAAAGTAATGTTAACTGCATCTTTTTAATATATATATTTTTAAGTGAATCCCAATAAAATTTTAGATTTTGTATTTAACTACAAGAGTTCCCGGCGTTGACCGGTATGATCAAGGTTGATTTGCCTACAAAGTAAATATTAAAGTTCATAATAGAGTCAGTTTTCCGCACTTGTGAATCGAATTTCACATCAATCGCTCTATTTTCTATACGTATTGAAACTACTAACCACCGGCGTAACAGAGACTGGTTGTGGGTTGATTTATTGCTGCAATATTTTCAGCCGCCCTATCCGGAACATGTGAGCCAAGTTTCATTAAAATAACCACAGCGATTCGTGCAGCAATAGAAACAATGAATTTTTTCAGGAATTGTGAAAATAAATTATAAAAATACCAGAAATTCTAACATTAAAAGTTTTAAATAGTTCACCTTTATGTTCAAACCCATCAGATACGCATTACTTACTATTAACAGCGAATATAATTTCATTTTCAAACATCAGTATAGCTGTGAGGCCTGAGATCGTAGCTTCAAGAAGCAAAGATGATGTCGAAAGGTTTTTTCCATTATATTATTAAAATTAATTTACATATTTTCCACTTTACGTAGTTTCCTCTTCGCATCCAATACGCTCATCTACGGGATTTAAAAGTAAAAACAAATATTTAAGGAAGGAAACGTTACATGCGATAATATGGCAATTATGTATTAGGAAGTATAACGTATGCAACTAGTTGGTATTTCATCTTTGGTGTATCATACTATACGTTCAGATTTTCACTTACTCCTCGGGCTTTATGTTACGTTGAAGCATAATATATAACAAATAATTCAGCTGAGGTTCTATCATTCAAACGACGCAGTAGTTTTTCAGTTTTTCTGAAACCAATATACACGGTTTTCGTTTTATAGGTTATTATAATGGCACCCAACTCCCAAGTGACAGTTATAATTTAACTTAATCACGTCTCGACGGGTATTACGTTAGACTGACTACCATCAGTTAATGCGATTTATACGCTTATGATGACTGTTTCATCGCTATTGCATGTACTGTTACATTACATTGACCTTACGTTTGCACAGCGCTTGTTTGTGTCGTAAACTGAAGCAAAATAGTATCATCTTGTATAAAATACGCTACAGGGGGAAATTTAAAACCCCCTCGAGATAGATAAAAACAAGTTGAAATATCAGAGTGAGATCCAGCGCAACGAAGGTAGGATTGAAGCAAATCCTCTCGCAAGTACAGTGAAGTTTCTTTGCTGTACTTAAATAAAATGATAAGTTAAGTACCTATCAATGTGTGGGCATTATTTGTCACGCCTGCCGAATTTTTTATAGTAAAATGTTGTTTTATTAGTCTTAAAAATAATTTTGTTAAAGTTTTATATTAAAAATTGTAAATATGTAATATTAATTCGAGATTGGTAAGTTTCTATGAAAGATCTAAAAGAAATTGATGGCAAAGAAACCGTATCCAAAGAATATGTACGGAAGCTGGCAAGAAGATGCTGCTTAAAAAAAAAAAAAAAAAAAAAAAAAAAGAACTTCATGGTCATCAGTATGATTTTATTTTATTGTAAAAAGTATTCTGCAGCTGCTGGATGTAAGATTTTGAATTAATAATGTTGCAAGCAGTTTTTGAAGTTATAAGAATGTGCAGGAATAAATTGAGTTTAATTGGTGCAAGGTATTTTATGGTAGGTATATTGATTGAAAAATTATTGGTAAGTAAATAAGTATTCGAGTTGATAGATATAAAAGTTTATTTCAGGTGAAGTTGAGAAAAAAAAGGATTTCAAGATTTACCTTGTAAAATGTGTCACGAGCTCGTAGGCTGACGTTTGTCTTGTGTACCCGAATGAAAAGTTTTACACGATGCAGATTGTTTCACTTTCTATTTGGCTAAATAAGGGCGCGTTTACGTTAACATTGGTTCCAGCTACTACCTGACTCCATTTGTTTTCCTAATATGTGTCAGAGAAGTTTACACTCTTATAGTTGGTACTTTCGTCTCAAGCAATGCTTCAAAAGCGTAATCACTCGCTGAAGGATTTGTTGCTGTACAGATGAAACGCTTGCATCTCATCCATTGCAGGAGTCACTGCCACTCCGCCTTCCGGGTCACCGCACAACGAGACCAACTTCTTCAGAGAGAGAAATTTACCTCAGCGGGTCCTGGTAGGCTTTACCGGCCCGCTAAGAGGCTCATTGAGGTTGAGAAAGTTTTGTCACTGCTGACGAAAAGCCAGGCGAGGGCAGAAGCGAACATAAAACAAAACAACGCTTCTCGTCTCCTGCGACAGAGGCGCAAAAAAAGAAAAATACGCAGCCGCAAACTTCAACGTCCTTCACTCTTTCCCGAACTTTCAGCTAGCTTCTGCGGTCGGATGAAACATTTTTTTTCTCACCTACAGAACTCAAATTTATTTAAATATAAACTGTAACTATTTTTGCACGTAATTATTCAAATCATTTCATTTATAATTGAATTATCACCTTCCTAAACTTTTACGGGAGATGGTTTGGAACTTTAAACAACCAGCTGTTTTAAATCTCACGGCGAAGTCTTATTGATTTGTGTTCAGATAACGTATTTTCACAAAACCATTCGGCGTTATAGAAATCGCGCGCCATTTACATCATATTGGCGGAAATAATAATTTCTAATCCGCTTACTAAGGTAGAAATGAACAAAACAGATTATAATAAGACAGTATAAAGACCCGCCATACTGGAATGGTCGCCAATCTCATAAACTACACATTTTACAAACAAAAAATTTTACTATCATACATTGGACACAAAGTTACGCGTTTCAAAATCAGATGGTTAAACTTCGGGCATAAACTCAGCTGCTACCCTCCCCCCTTTTTTCCCTCGAGATTCACACTGGCCTTCTGTAAACTTCGTATCATTCAACAATAATCACGAAGAGATGGTAAAAAAAAAACACCAAACAACAAAATCGTTTGGCAAATCTACAATTAACAACGTGCTTAATAATTCTGACTTAAGCTTCACGAAGATTAGAATTCAGAGGTTTCGATGCAAATGTCTAATTGACATACGCAGAAAACAAAAACTGAGAAAGGACAGAATTTGGCAAAATAGTAAATGCAGGTGGAATATAAGCGATGAGAGAGTTTTGGAAGTATTTAAGAAGGAACAATTTTTGAAGATCAAAAAACATAAAATTCGGTAATTTCTACATTTATGTAAAGGCATGAAAAGAGAATGTTCCTGAGCATTTGCATCAGCTGCAGGATTGATTCACAACGCCATCTGGGAACCGTATTTATATCCACCAGAACCACAGAAAAATGACACATGAATAAAAAGTTAGAGCGAAAATCAAAGCATTGGTTTTTCAAAAGTAATAGTCGATTCAGGTGAACAATCATGAAAAGTTATGAAATTTGCTTTTCTATAGCTTTATGCAACTTGTGGTACGTAACTCAAAAAACTACCATCACCAAAAATATTCAATCTAAAATACCATACTTAGGATTTTACCTGTCCCCTCCTGACTTCCAGAATGAAGCATTGAAGTTAGTTGACAATACTTCTTCGTCCTTGTGGCTAAGCTTGAAGTTTTTTTAATTTCTACTACAAAAAAATATCCAAAAGATGAAATTTCCTAAAAATCAGAACTTGCATGTTAGTTTTAATAGAAAAGATCTCTTCATGCAATATTGTTAGCATTCTTCTTAAATGTAAACTTAACTATGCACAATCTTATGACGAGTGATTCTACTAACGCACACACTACTGTTCACGCTTTGTTAATACAGTGCTCACATTTTCACCATAGTTTGAAAACAACATCTTACTACTGTAGTAAAAAAAAATAATCGAATCACTTTTAATCTATCACTACAGTTAATCTCATAATGGATGCAGCTAAGTTACAATATGATACTATATAATAGATACTGCACATTGTCCCATTCGGATAGTGAAGAAATTGAGGAAAATATTTATTTTTAACAAAATATGTTGACAAAGGCTCCTAACCAAAAATTGAGACCATTATGGAATATTGCGTGATAACAGCGATAATTCATGAACAAAATTTATTTTCTTCGATATTCTGGCAATGGACAGCACAGAAAAAATAGTGTTTTATCCTGGAAAGCTTTGTTCATGTTTAGTTACAGAAATAGAAATATACATCCTACAAAATCATTCTACTCTATGTTTGTCGTTGTTGCGTCTAGTCGGGAACTCTTAATCATTGGAATTGACTTTTGGACCTTTCATTCTAATTCTAACTAAAAGGTTTCACAGCAGCTATAACGTATGATCATCTTAAATGTAAATGTTTTAGTCAGAGGCCGTATGCAAACGCAATAAAATAGATTGAAGTCGAACAAAAAATATAAAGTGTTTTATCATTCGCAAAGAACAAGTTTCGCATAAAATCGTGGTATTATTTCATTCCTATCACGTTTTTTTAAGTCAGCAAAATGTTAAAAACACATACTTTTATTTTATTCCTTGGTTCTGTCTTCACTGTCGTCTATTAACTGAATAATATCATCATAAAATTGGATTATACTGATCGTTTGTCCTTGAAGCCTTATGCCACATTCAAATTTTTTCTTCGTGCCCTTGATTGTTTCCTCTTCACACAAATTGAGTATTAGTGAGGTATATTACAACCTCATTTTAGACCCTTTTATCTGATACTTGCCTCCAATGGTTCTCTACTTTTATGATAACTATTTGATTCTTATACAGATTATACATTATACCTGAGCTGTTTAAAATTTTCAGTACTGTACTGTGCATTATCTCCTTCCTGGTGATTATTTTCATCTGATGATAATAGAAGTACAGTAGTACTATATGAGTTAGTGGATTCGTGACGCAATGCCGTAGAGACTGCGTGAACGAAGCGAGTGTACCGCCGTAAATGTAGGCAAACAGTGTATCACAGATGCATTACTGGCAGCTAATCACAAGGAAAGGAGGCGCGCGTAAAACCGAATTTTGGAAGCACAGTTGTTAACATCACATGTAAATTAACATTGATCTACAAATCCTTACGTGATTCCTCATAATCTAACCGCAGCGTTAATGCACCTAACTGACCACTGATAACGCAATATATTCGATAAGATATATGCTTTTATCTACAGTCGTGAAGTGCGTTTATCTTTATTTACCAGTCGATTAAGAATTCCAATAATTATGAGTAGCTTTTGTTCCTAAAATTATTCAATCCTAATATATCAAATAAATATTGCTCTATTTGTCACTTATTTAAAATTTATAATTTATCCTTTCTCTTGACGGGCCGAAGAACTCTGCTATAGCCGAGAATATTTTCAAATGGAGCTGAACATATGAAAAGCAACGGGGAATTCGTTCCCTTTGTTAAAACGTAATCAACCTATAAAAACCTGCATCACTTGACATAAATTTGATTTGTTACAGTTCATAGGATGTAGACGTACAATTTTATAACAAAGGCATGGGCTTAACTGCAATTTGTAGATCCTGTTTAAAAGTTGTGACAAGTTTGTTTACGAAAAGTTGTACTGTCGTCTACATGTACTGCAACCGAAATACTTCTATTAACCGCAACAGACGCAGTATTTGGTGAGCAATTATTTTAATGAGCGTGAATTTCGGCTTGAATGAGAGCTTTGTAATAGCAGAGCCATCTATGAGAGCGCTCTGTTACCATTAGGGGCGCTTCCCTGGCATTGCTTCGGCCAGACAGCGCTGTTGTGTCCAGCGCCGCTAGTGGGCAATACCGATATTAGAACTTACACTTATGTCGCATCGAAACAGGTGAAAGTTCGTGCTTAATCGTACATATATACATGCATTATAGAAATGTACGAGTATTTCATACAAATTAAGATTCCTACTAACTATTATTAAGTTAATTTGTTAGCACGTCAAAGGTGCTACTACGTCAAGAACAGACACTTGAAACAAAAGGCTGTCAAAACGCTGGTGGCTTATTAAGTAAGGAAAACTATTATAAACAAAATCATTTCGCATCCTTACTTCATTTGTACCATATGATACCTTTTCAAAAAGTATCGGAACTAATGTTTCCTTCTGCAGCAACTTTTATAGAACTTTCGTGCACTTTAATGACTTTCTCTCATCTGCAAGGAATGGTTGGAAATCAGTCTGTGAATGATAGCATAGCCACCGAGGGTAAGTTGGTAATTTTCAATAGAATGGGACGAATTCAATTTTTTTTTTTTTTTTTTTTTTTTTTTTTTTTTTTTTTTTTTTTTTATTCAACTTGAATTATTTGATCAATTCTATGTAGTTCTTCAGCTTGCCTATTCTACCAATACGTATACTTGCGAATTATGATCCTAACCCGAATTTAACATGCCTTCGATATTGAGCCAATTGGATCTGTCGCAGCTTATGTGTATATATGTTGCTCAGTTTGAAGTAGTAAAAAGTCTCGCTTTATTTACTGTCGCTATCTAAATCATTCACCAAGAATTTGGAGGCAGACATTTCTAGACATTATTATTCATGTTATTTAATTTCACCAAATAGACACAGATAACACGTATTTGATGATTGTCTGCTCGATGACAGATAATCGCAAGAGATATTGATTGACATTCAACCCGCTGCGCTGCTTTAATTCCCGTACTTTTATTGTCCGAAAAACATAAAAATAACCACAAAAAAACAAAAAAAAAACAAAACAAAACAAAACAGAAAAAACAAAATGAAAGACATTCAAGGAGAGGTGGAAGCAAAGTTGTCTATTCATATTCCAAGAGAACACATGTTTGCACATTTGATCTTATCACAGAAATAGTAAGAGCTATGTTTTTAACGTTGCAAATACGATCTGTTCCCCAGCTAAAAGAAGAGATTAATAATATTGTAGACAATCGATTGTGTTGTGCTAAAAGATAAATTTATTAAGTCGCTAATCTTTGAACTGAATTTCGTAGAACTAGGGGATGGATGTGCTGGAGGAATGTAGAACTGGCTGGCTTGTGCCAGAAACCAAAGTAAATACTTCACTTCAGGCTCACCTATGGAGTATTTACGGAAGCTGCCTGTTGAACATATGTCTACCCCAGTGCACATTTTTACGAATTTTAAACATTAAAGATACATTATTCTGTGATAAATGTAAACACCTTATTGCCAATTTGATAAATCTGATCCAAAACTACAAAATTTTGAACACTGTTAGAAGCATTGTTGCCCTGATTTAATTATTCTAATAAAGGATGAAATCACAAACTATCTGGTTTCCTGACAGGATTCAATTTCTGTTTCAAATATTCTCCGAAATACAAATTGCGGACAGTGACTAAATAGTTGTTTGAACTATTCAAGATCACTATTCTATCGTGATCTAGCTAAACAAAAATAATTGGAAGTCTAGATCTAATGACATTCCAGCAACAAGTTAAGAACGGTAGTTATTGAATGAGGAAAAACTAGTATTAGGTCCAATGCATGTGCTCTTGTTGAGCATATTGTGTAGCCGTATGAAGGGCGGTTCCACAGGTATGTCACATTGGTGATCATTGTTTTCCCGATATCCTCTCAATTTGGCAGAAGGTGTAGTATGGAACTAATAGATCAATAATTCTAGACGAAATCTGGTGAGGTCTCCTCATGAAAACAAGAGCTTTACTCCATTGTGACCATTAAAACCAGATTTATTTATTTTGTATGGCGCAAGGGTACATAAATAGTAATTATATTTAATTACAATAGATGAAAAGAGACGCAACTGTTACTACAGATAAACGTCGAGAGATTACAGCCATTCAATTTCCTCTGTGGTTACTTTGTTAAGCTGCTGGATAGTTCAACTAAATGTCATAAGAGGGCATTCCATGGCCAAGTGGTGGGTGGTTTGCTGGTCGTTTCCACAGTCACAAGAAGGATTCTCTATTATTCCTGAATTGTGCATCTAGTTGTTGCAACTACTGTGGCCTGTTCTCGCGCGGTTCAGTGTCGTTCAGTTTTTCTTAGGTAGGTTCAATCCAGGAGGTTGTCTTGCAGGGTCTTGGATTACTGCTAGTTTGTCAGGTTTGCAATTGGTACACTCAATGCGCCATGTTTCATATTAAGGGAACGGGTAGTGTAAAACATAAATAAAAATAGCATTTTTATTTTTTGAATGAAAAATAATCTGCAAACTTTCCTGATTGCAATGATATAGTTTATTTGTTATAATATATTTCTGCAGGGTGTTATTGATGGTTTTCATTAACCCTACGTTCAGACGCCACGCCCATATTCCATGTATTCATAATGTTAACTGGAACTTTAACTTGATTCTTCTCAAAACTCGAAAATTTCTATGCTATGTAATTTTTTCTCATGAACGGAATGTTCAATCACTTGAAATTTTGCACAATTACATAAGCCTATAAATCACGAGCTGTAAAGCAAAATTAAAATAATCGAATTTTTATAATAAGTATCTGAAATATTTGCTAAAAAATGGTTAGTTACATAATCTTAAATTTATAATAAATAAACCATATTCTTATCAACAATAAGTTTGGTTCACAAGGTGTATAATTAACATTAAGGTTTATTACATTATCTACAGCATCATCAGAAAAAAAGATACATAACTAGGCATATGTTTTCTTTTAATTTTTTTAAATTTATTTGCTTGTTCATATGTGAATATTAATGCAAATATACAACATATTTCAATGGCATTACACAGACACGTAACTATAAATGTTACTAATAACTTCTGAGAATTTGAACTTTCTAGTTGTCATGGTTATCTAATAATAAAGCTTTAACTAAAACGTTGCATTGTTGGTTTGTCCACACTACCTGGTTTCCTTAAAACCAGATGATTTGTTTCCAGTTGGTATTTTTTTTTTTTTAATTGATAGTGGCTTATGATGTGCCTATTGCTGACTTTGACCTTTTGGTGGTAAACTGTTAATAGAATAATTTCAAGCCTCTCCATGAGGACGGTCAACGTCACAAGAGTGAAGCTCACCGGAAAAATAGAAATTAATTTCATTAAGGAAAAGCAAAAAGTATATGGTCTTAGACGTTTCATCCACTGAATCAACTAACTATACAAACGCGGTCTTAAAATAAACTAAAATGTGGTTAACGTCCTTTTCTTGTCGGCGAATTTACTCTCTTCAGACCCTATGTTCCCCTCTGACATTTCCTTGACAATTATAGCTCTCTACAAACTGTAATAACTAGTAACGTCGCACGAAAAATTCTTCGCTTAAATAAAATATGAGGCTAATCATTTAATTTCGGGGTCTTGTGTCTGTTAATTACGCTTAGTGGCTAGTAATTAAAGACAGATGTGCAATTAGGAAAACTCTAAAACAGTAATAAGGGAGTTACAACAAAGAACTAGAAAGTAGTACAATACTTGTTTTAATAGAAGCAGGTAATAATTTTAGTTATATCGCATGTTTTTATTTTCTCGCTTACAATGGCTCGAGTATTCGCTCCTAACTGTAAGTCACAAGTAATATACCATCTAAAAAAACTTAATTTTCCAAAACTTAATACTTGACCTTTCCACGGAAGGAATACCGTTACCGACATTCTGTAACTGTCAGACAATAAGAAACCATAACAATAGTATGGGTAACAGTAGACTTGCTGCTGGGTACTCTCCATTCTTTTAACTAACTACGCCATATTCATAATTTAACTATCGGTTGTATACAAACAGAACTATCTGGAGTACTTTCTATATAACATAAACTACTTACAAAGAACAAATTACAATAAAAAAAAGAAATTTAATGTCCTCAGATGTCCACTTTTAGCTGCTATCGACTAAACTGTGAATTTACAACATTAAATACAAATATTTTGCTATCACAGTCACTAAATCCATTTACATACGTTGAATTTACAACAATGAACGTTTGTTCTTTAAAGTCATAGTCACTAAATCAGCGTGCGTTCTTACATGGTGTTTCCGACTAGCAACGGAGAGAGTAAGCTATATTTCATGCATCAAAGAATTGAAATAATGAATACGTTCGTTTATTTTAGTAACCGTCATAAGATTAATATACGTAATTGTTTTACGGGTTATGATGCTGCGTAATTTTAGTTACTTCCACCAACGTTTCGACCCCAGCTTGGAGTCAATGGCTGCTGACAACATTTGAGCTGAGAAGGAACAAAATGTCGCAGCATGGTAGCTAATAAAGCAATTATATTAAGCGAAGTCGTATTCTACAGAGAACAGTGTTTTCAATTTTTAAGAGAATAATAACAGAAAATTTTGTTTTAAAAAGAAAATCTTCAGTTTTTTACCGAGCTTGGTAGGTGAGCGGTAACGCTCTGGTCTCACTTTTGGGTGGACGCTGGTTCGAATCCCTGTCCGGGCATCCAGATTTGGGTTTTCCGTGGTTTCCCCAATGCCAGGATACTGCCTTCAAAATGCCATGGCCAAATTCCTTCCCGTTCCTTACCCCCATCTTTTCTCGTCCCTAATGATCTCGACGTCTACGAGGAGTAAAGCCATAAGCAAAAAAAAAAAATGAAAAAAAGAAAAAAAAAACATATATAGTTTAACGTCGAATCCGAACCACGGAAGCGTTCTGGCTTTTCGTTATGACTAGGGTACGGATTTTTATGACAAAAAAATATAGATATATGCATGCAATGACCTTAAAAAGGGGTAAATGTTACCTAAAAATAATAAAATATGACCAAACATTTAAATGTATTATACATCAAATCATGCTAAATTATACATTACTTATTTTAACAAGTAGTGTCGCTTTCACGTAGACAGCATAATCTGCTTCGGTGAACTCATTGCACCATAGGAAAATTGAATTTTAAATCATTTTGTTAAAGTCACTTTATTTTCACATAATTTATAGCAAAGAACTCTATAGTCTGTGGTAAAATACTCTTCTCCAAATTCCTTTAACTCCATAAATTCGCACTTTCAGAAAATTTTGTTTCTGGCATGGTGCTACTCACGGGTCCACTGCAGATTTAACGAATACAGAGTATTATTTTCATAAGTATTGACATTGACTGACGTGGATCGACACAGGCATGCTACTGCTGCATTGTCTAGAATAAAAGGTGGGCCGAACATTAATGTTAGAGAGTGACAATATTAATGTGTAACCAAACCAGTGACAATTTGTTTTGTTTTTTCACTCCAATGTATAATAGTACTACAGTTCTGTGAATGGTTATCCTGATTTCTTCTAATCTATAACCTCTAGTGAATTTATGGTACTATTAAAAAATTACCAGATTTTTCATCCAAATATGACCATATGACCTTAAATATTATTCTAATATGACCAAAACTAAAAAATGCCTCAATATGCATTTATATTATATATAAAATACATTTGAATACTATCAGAAAAGTTTAATCAGTATTTAATTCAACATTACAGCTCAAAAAGTAGCAGGAAAAAAATATTACTTTTCACAAAGATCTGAAGCCTTGTTTTGACTGTAAAATAATCTTCCTTTTCTTTGTTGGTCAGTCATTTTTTTCACTCTTCCTGATGCGGCAATCACGGAGTAAATATAGTTTCTTCAGCCAGCTTCTTTAATATTATTTAAAGTAAAAGGTATTTTCTCTGTTGTTGGATTTGTCTTTACAAAGGCTCAAAAGCTCCGCTTCATTTTGCTTTCAGAGCCTCAGTTCTGAGGTACTGAAGTATTTAAAGTCTGACAGGGAAAGGTGAGAAACGGCACGTTGTAGCGACTGTCCCGTTGGAGGAATATTAACGACATAGGCATATTAGAAGTCAAATGAAATATGGGCCGCTAAACTTGGTGCGACGAAATCAGTCCTGAAGGGCGTGAGGGAGAGGAAAGAAGGCAGCAGAGGGAGAAAAAACCCATCTCGCTGGGCTAGGCGGCCGGTTGTAATAGCTAATGGAAGCCGGGGCGGGGCGGTGCAGCCCGCTGTGAAATGAATGGTAAGGCATGCGTGAAGCGGGCCCAAACATTTTTCATAAGGCGCGGCGGCCTGTCGCGACACTTTATTGCCCAGCTGTTGCCTTAGAGTATGCGAGCAATTTTTTTTACTACCGCGAAAATCCAGCGACTCCGCGTAGGAGGAAAGGATCGCGAAACCTTGGTCTGTGAAACGGGAAGACGCCGACTCAACAATTCGGTACAACGCACAAGACATCAAATAAGCACGGTTGAAATCGAGTCAATCTAATTAATCAGTGAACATATTTAGTGCAAGTTGCGAGGTTCACTTTAATTAACTGAGTAATGGTAGCCCCAAAAATGTTGCCTCGCTTCGAGATACTATAACTTTAATAATTAAAAGTATTTGGCTTTCTCCCAATACAATTACAACCCACAAATACGATAATGACTGCGATTTATTTACACACTGATCAATTAAGAGACTGTTTTCACATTCATTAAATCAGATATAAAAATACAGCCGATATACACAACCATACAACTACTTCCATCACGCGCCATTATAATTCCTCTCTCGCCGCCAATACAATCTCTCCTTCTTGCCGCCTTCTTGTCCAGCGATCTACCTCTCTCTTAAGTACTACCAACTTCTAAACATAGAATACAACAAAAACTTAATATTACGCCATTCTGTTCTAAACATTCTACTTTACTGTGAAGCCTTTTTAATTAATACATACATACATATTTACAAATTCATTTATTATATTATTTTCCAAATATGGTGAAGTGGGACCTCACATAGTCTATTTTACATTAACTTTCAAGGTTGATTTCTTAATTTATTCGTAATAGATACTACTAAAAATAAGTTAAAAAGAAAAAAGCACGAGATTGATCCGTTGCAGCAAAAGTAGAGGCAACTACCAACCTGTCAGTGTGGCTCTGTACACTGAATCTCGTACACTGAATCGGGGAGGTATAACGGAACCGGACACGAGCCTGGGCCCCCACCCCCACCCCTCCAGTTTCCCACACGTTCGGGTTTTTTTTTTTTTTAATATATTGGAAATTGATTTTCTTCATAAGACAGGTTCGACGGTAGGATGATATATTAACGGTTTTTTCCGTCATATTATGCCGACTCGGTGATTTTTGGAACAAATCTTACATTACTTACAGCTTTCTGTATCCAATTCTGGCAATGAAATTCTGTGTCAACGCGTACGAAGTCTCGGGTAATATCTAGCATATAAATAAACGTGAGTGTCCCTATATTTCACTACCTAGCGCAGATCACTGGTGTTTGTATGTGGTAGTTGCCTCGAGTTTCCCATCGTGCACTATGTCGGTAGCTGTGGGGGTGTGGGAGATATGGTGGTTGAAGGTTGTCGACCTAGGGCGTTTTTATACTTATACCAATGTGTTTTAAAGAATCTTTGTAATAACCTAAAATTTTCTTGAATGTACAAAATTGTTCTGAAAGGTGGTTGAATAATGTTCTAGAATACACTTTTTTTTAGCTTATTCAGCTATTAACAAGTATAAATAATTTATGTGCAACACAGGAAGTTCACTGGCGGGTTGCTGATTTAGCAAGGAGTATAAAATATGCTGGAAATATTTAAGCTTCCGTGTAAAAACACAAAAATCTTAAAAATTCTTAACATACACGAACGAAGCCGTGAGCACCAGCTAGTCATCCTGTAAGTAAACAACGAGCAGTAATTCTGTGGACACGTGGGTCGAATTCCCGTCGTGTCATCATGATTTGGGTTTTCCATGGTTTTCCCAGAATTCCAGGCGAATGCAGGGATGCTTACTTCAAAAGTCCATGACTAAATTCCTTCCGGTTCTTTTCCCCCTGTTTTTTCTCTCCTCTAGTGAAATCGACGTCAACGAGGCGAAAAGCCATTAAAAAAAGCATAAATGAATCAGTAATGTAGAGAACTTCATGGGATTCAGTAACGTTTTCATAAGAGAACAACATATATGCCTATAAGCCAAAAATATAACAGTTATATTTATATGATCGTAATTTTTCACAGCGTTGAATATTAATATATTTTTCTCGGGCTTTGGTTGAGAATGAAGGCAGAGAAGGACGCCTTCGAAACGTCCCACAATTGTGACATCTTAACACGGCTGGAAGCCCGAGAAAAATATATTAATAGTTATATTTATAGTTACTCCATTCAAAATTGGACTAAAACAAATACCATATGCATATTTACACACTGTAACATGTTAGCACAGAGATTAGTAATTTAAAATAGCGTAGGTAACTATTTCTTTTAATCGTTTCAATTATTCCGTTATTTGCAGGATTGTTTATGTGGAATTCAACATATTAATTTTGAAAACCAACATTGGTTACAAGCGAGATGTTTGTCTCGTGCAAGAGAATTAACTTTGTCTTCAGCAGGGATGTAGAACGAGGTGATCTTTGCGGTAAGTTTTAAGAACATCCTAGCTCACAGCATCTGCAATGTACATCGCAAGATGCTAAGAACAGATATACTTAACGCAACTCTTTCTGTTACTCCAATGAGTGTTAATTACAAAGCAATTTATCTCGATAAAAATTCTAAAAAACGTAGGCCATATAATGATATTTACACAACACAGATTTATTTCCATATGGTTTCAGTGAAAGTCTTCAGAAAGAGAAAGTGGGGAACAGTTTATGAACCTTAAATAAGAATATCGTTTGGTTGTTTCAAACTGAATTAGTTAAGTTTTAGTAAACTAGTGATATTAATTCAATACAGCATTGTGGGTTTCCCAAAAAAATGTTGTATCATTTTTTAAATGATTTTATTCTCACCGACCACCGACGTGTTTGAGTAATCTAACTACTGATCAGAATAGTGAAGTGGAGAGCTCAGGTACGACACAAAGTAACATCGAGGGCAAATAGTGTCTCAGTAAGATGAAGCCGTTGTAACCAATTTATATGCAAAGACGATTCCCGTCTACAGTGAACTATTTACTCGCGTTACACGATTTCCATTTTCTCAGTCGCTCACTTCGCTAATGAAGAAAACGTCATCCCCTCGAGGCCCACCACTCTATTCGGCTCGCCTCACCGCGCACGCTTCTCGTTAATCCCGAAAACCCCGGCCGCGTGCAAAGACAGACAAGGGCGCGGTCAGAAGAGGCTGATGAATACTTCCTCTCACTATCCCATGCATCTCTTCAGACGCCCCGCCGTCAACCATCACACCATTACTTGCTTCAGATTTCATACCTTCTCACGGTTCTATGGCTTTATCAAAAAGATTAAGGACCATTTTGTACAGTAAGTTCAGTTGTTTGTGTGGGCGGTGCAATGTCGAATTCAACGTGAGGGGAAAAAGTTACGCCAGAAGTGTTCTATGCAACAACCGCCTCGTGGAACGGCGTCGGTAAATTGCATAAGAAGAACAAATTTAGTCAGAAATACCAGAGCAAACTGAAAGAGGGGATCTTTCACCAGTTATAAGCGCAGGTGTGTCAGCGTAGGGAAGTATAAATGCGTGGCTGTGGTCTGAATTTATCTTAGTGTGTTGATGGGGAGTAAGTTTGGTCTTTCACTTGAATGAGGCATTTGTAACAGTCACTCCAAGTTTGGTTGACTTTTCGTCGAGGGATAGTAAAAGTGCCGCGCTCTAAGTGAGATCAAGAGAGGTCATTTGTTAGATACGGACGCGAATGTACCAAGATTTTTATTCGGCACTACTCAGATACAGCGAAGCTATAAATCGGACAAATATTTTGCTGTTTAGAGAGAGTCATCGTTTTATCCGCTCAGGTTAGAAGAAGTTAATAGGCCACTACGTGTTTCAGAAAAGAACGTGTGTATTATTAATCACTGTGCAAAATACACAATTACTTTTAGGAACTATTAGGGATTTTTTTATTAATTGAAAATGGATGGTAGTCATTACTTTGCAACATATATACAAATAAGAGAAGATTATTGGGAGGTTTAGGGAACATTCGGGACACACTATTTTTTTAACGTAACATAAAACTGTGATTTTTTTAGAAGGAATAAATTAATTCGTATTTTCTCGTGTGGTGGAATCTTCTGAGAGAAATATACACTGTAACACCGGTCGGTGAGTACATAAAAAGCAACTGTGCATTAAACGTTGACTTTTTGCAGATCCTTTCTGAACTCTTGTCAGTTTCAGAATAACACACAATCGACTGAAGGCAGACGACATAATACAGAACTCACGTTATGCTAACCAGGTAAGGCGTTCGTGAAACCGACTTGAAGAAGACGAGACTATACTCACAGTTAAAGAGATACTTATCAGTGTACCATGTGCTGTGTATTGTCACCCGACAACCTTGAAGAATTTTTTTTAAATTTGCAGCATCTGTGTTCATAGCAGTGTTTACGAACATCGAGAAATTTATTTCCATCCGCGTCTGGCAGTAAAGAGAACATCACCAGGCAAATAAATCGATCGTACAAATAAATTCTGCTGCTGACCGACATACAATCGCTTTATACTTAATAATTACTTGTAACAGATAAAAGCTAACAAAATAACTGACCATGTATAAACATTTGTAAGGATGGTACATTAAATCTAGAAATGATGAAAAAGTCTTCATTACTTTGATGGAAGACAAGAAACGAAAAATCTTTCTTTTGAGTTCTAAGGCTCAGAACCTTTTGTGAATAATTTACAGTACTTTTATCTAATGCTACCATTTCTCTCTAGGTTTGTTGGAAAGTTTAAATGCTAATTCCGTCTTCACAATTCCAAGCTCGTGGGAGAGTCAGCCTTTGCTAACAGTTTTCCTGCGCAGTTGGAGAAAATTACAGATGAAAAAGGAGATCTGCCAGACCAGTTATTTAATGAGGGCGACTAGGTTCTGTTTTGAAAAAGAATGAATTCGAAAGCTTCGAATAGAAAATAGAAAAGTTGCCAGAGATTTTGTACCAACGTAACTGCTCATGTAAAAAAGTCTATGCCTATTTACATATCACTGAATTCACGTGTTTCAAGGAGAAGGGGTAAAATCCATATACCAGCCTTTTGGTGCGCCAATAACAGTAGAGATTGATGGTTAGATTAAGAATCGTTTTGTTCCAGAAGTAGAGTCCTACTTAATTTCAACATAAATACCGTTTAAATTTCCTCTGTTGATTTATACCAGTGCTCGAAATTAGATCACCTGGATGTTGAAATCATGTTTTTCCATCAAACACTATATTCCTTGTACAGCTATTAGAACAAGGCATGATTACAAGTCCTAGATCCCATTATATGCGCACACAGAAACTTTCAGTTATATTGAAAAACATGGAAATTAATCAGTGATGATACAAACACAAAACTGGAAATGAATATGACAGTGCGAAATATCAGTATCTGGGAGTCGAATGACAATACCAAATTCGGGCCCCAATATGGAAAGAGAACTGAAGATCTAAACAGAAAGTTTGCTTAGGCCCTATGAATAATTAGAAAATTAAAAAAGAAGAAACAAAGCACTACAACGCAGTTTTTATGCCCTCTTTGAAGCCGAAAATATTTATTGCCATTAATTTGATTGTTATTCTGTATCACTTTACTTACATGAAGCATTTTTTGTAGTTTTTACTGCTATTATTTCAGTTAAAATACATTGAAATCTGTTTCCCAGCTCTTAGTACACGGAACCCACTATTATGTATCATATTTCATTTGATAGGCACTTGTTGAGTGACGTTGAAAATCAACTGGGACATCGGGTGGCGGATGTGGCAATTTTCCGAACCGAGAAAAAAACTATGACATTGCTGCCCATCCAAGTAAGCGTCGGAGTTGAGTAGGATGCTGCGGTAGTAGTCGCAGCCTCTCCTTAACAGGGAAGCAAAGGATGTACTGGTTAGGTTCTATCATTACCAGCAAAATGTTTCGATATGCCTATTGCGCTAGTTCGAAAATTAGTCAGGCGATTTAATCTTTTTTATAATTATTCTATTTTATTTTGACAGAACACATGCACTGGTAACAATTTCCACATACATTTACTATTGAGCTACACAAATTTTTCATTTAAATTGTTTTAGAGTTTGCGGTAAGATGTTTTAAAAATCCATTGTTGATTTATTCCAATTTGACTCTTTTAAGGCCAGTGAACATTTTCTTGTTTTCTTACGCCGGAAATGAAGTGCTCGTTTACGCATCCGTTCATCTGTTCCCTTCCGCGTATTACTCCTAATTCGTCTCCCGATATCCGCCAAGACAGCATCACCTCCAGCCAGAAGTGTGTTCACCTACATTCTGTCTTTCAATGATCACAACCCTTTATCATATCATATGTATTGAAGTTTTAGGCACTTGTTGAGTGACGTTGAAAATCAACTGGGACATCCGGTGGCGTATCTAGCAATTTTCCGAACCGGGAAAAAACTATGAGTTTGCCGCCCCTTTGAACATTATTTCGCCGCGCCCATTGTTGTCATCCCGAGCGTCGCCGCTCCCCGATCATCACCCATTGTCACCGTAGTAGAGCTAGAAAAACTTTGCCTCTCTTCAAACACGATTTTGCCGCCCTCCTGAAGTTGCCCCTAGATTCAACTCTGGGACCATTTATACTCCTAATTTCAGCAACATCTTAACTTTCTCGTATGTGCATATCGTAATCACAGAGATGATAGAGAGTGTAGCCTAGAGGAAAGATATCTACTAAGATTATTAAGAAAATAATGGATAATATTATGTTTAACGAGGAACAAAAAGATTTAATGCATTTTATAATTTCCAAAACCAAACAAATACGTTTAAAGTTGTCTTGCGAATTTATAGTGAGTACCATGACACCTGATGAGTTCGACCTGAGATTTAAAAATGTTTGAGTTAAAAAATATAAAACGAGATTAACTCTATAGAGAGAATGGGAGAAACAGACGAAAATGTGACATTAATACAGTAGTAGTAATACTTCCCACAACAGGATTGTAATGCCTTTGTAATCGTTGTGTATATGCGTTATAATAAAAATCATACTTTGCACTGAGAAGTTCTACAAAATTCTGAGAGATAAAATTGAATAGAATGTGACTCTGAATCCATTCCCTCCTACTTATGCAAGTGCGACATATCAGTTATGGAAATAGGAAGTCCTACTACATCCACGAATTTCAGCGCGTTTCCAGTTGCCTTCTCACCAAATTTCAGAAAATTACTAATTGGAAAATTAGTAAGTACTAATATTTAGGTGATAACTTAACTTAGTCCACAACCCGAAGGATGGTTGGATCCTCCCGAAGGAGGCATGCTAAGCCGTTGTGTCAGAGGTAGGACGGCCAGTTCCATTCCTCTGGGACCTACAGTTTAACGTGGAATCCGAACCACGGAGCGTCCTGGCATAGCTCATATGATTAAACACAACTCTCAAAATTCCTGCGCCTGCCGGGAGCAGCGAACGTTTTGAAAGCAAGCGCCTTAGCCACTGAGCTACCAGAAAGGTACTATTCACATTATAAAGACCAAGGTGACTCTCTGATACTACTTTCTTAATAATATAAGAACGGATGGGGGTAAGAGGAATGAAAAAGCTAACAATCAAAATTTTGGCTCGCCAGCTATAATTTACTCATATCCGACTGTGTATTAACTAAGCAGTCATGTCCTTGTTAAGTTCTTGGTACAAAAGGAAGATTTTTAATTTGAATACTGGGAGTAGTGTTTGGGCAATTAAAAAAAAAAAAAAGCCGTCCTGTAACACGAACTTATTTTGCAGTATTCGTAGAAGTAGTAAATCCAATACAGTAATAAATTTTCGTTAATTTTTTTTTGTGCTCCCCATGAGATTCTGAACGGTCAACATTTGTTTAATCACAAGCACGGTTATACACAAAGTATGTAGTTTCATTGTTTTTCCTAATTAAGAACTATTATTAGTGTAAGAGTTCTCTTTTTAAATTTTTTTAGGTCACAATATATTTAATCATTTCTGAATAAAAAGTGTTCATGAAAAATCCATTTAGCATTATTGTATTAAAAAAAAATTATTGCACTTCTGTCGCAACCATTTGGACAGTGATGAACGAAGATTCGTTTTAAGTACATGAAAAGTGAATACGTTGTATGCATTTTCATTTCACCCATTGCTTGCAGGAAGAATCAACAAAACCCTCTTCCCATCTCCACCTCCTTAATTTTTGTCAATGTTCTTTTTACAAAGCTACAATCGACACCATTTCTCCGTCCACAATGGAAGTAGGCGCATATATGTACATTTCCATGGAGAAGATTTCTGACCAAAAAAATCAAGAAACCACCTCCTTGGGCCCTATACACCCCTTAATAATTATACAAACCCACATTTTTTATTCCATTCCGACAGAACATTGCACACGTATACTTTAAAATAAAAAATACTGTCAACATTTGGTATGCAAAATCCCAACCCCTCTCCCGCTTTCCACCCTCCTAATTTTTGTTAATATTCTTTATACAAACCTACCGTCGATACCATTTGACCGATCACCATGAAAGTTGACACATATACTTATTTTTCATGGAAAAGTTTGCTGACCCAAAAAACCCAAACTCAATCCCCTCATCCCCTTCACATCTCTATATTTATGGAAACCTACATTTTTATCCGATTTCGATGGAACTTTGCACACGAAACCTTATAAACAAAGAGAAAAATACTGTCCCCATTAGTTATACAAAAACCCAATCCCTCTCCTCCTATCCACCCTCTTAATTATTGGCAATGCTCTTTATACAAAGCTACAGTTTCTATCCGATTTTGAAGGACTTTTGCACACGTATACTTTAAAACAAATAGAAAAATATTATATACACTCGATTTTTAAACGCCCAAACACTCTTCTCCTTTAACCAAATCCATTTTAATTTCTGAAGTTCTTTATAGAAATCCACAGTTTTGAATCCCGTCAAAATCGATTCAGCAGTTTTAGAGTTATACGAGAATATTAATAAAATAAATGTGTCCTAATGTCTCAAAGTGCACGTCAGATTTTAACTGGACCGCAAGCTTTCAAGTTGTGAAAAACCCATTAAAAATCCTTGTTTTCTGCGTGATTCCGGAGCACACAGATACAATCCAGATACAGATTTATGGATATGGTATGTATTAATGCGCGGATGCTACATGTTTCGATTACCGAGCAACAACTTTAACAGATGTTGTGATTAGGTTGAAATGCAGCTTGGATCAAAATGTACACTGATATTCCGAATCACAGCATCTGATTCACTCTGTTCTGGGAATTGTTTGGGTATAACAAAGTTTACTTTACTTCAGGAAGTGGCTGGTGCCAAATTAATGAAACTTGGTACACTTGATTCACATCGGAAATATAAAAATAGTGTGCGAGTAAATCAATCCCAGATAGGGCAACGTCGCGTACTCAGCTAGTGCACATATAAAACATTATTTGTATATGAATTAAAGAAAGAATTAACGAGTTCGGTGGGTAAGTGGAAACGCTCGAACCTGACGGGAGTACGCGGGTTCAAATCTCCGTCTGGCCATCTTCGGTTTTCCATAGTTTTCCAAAATCACGCGAATACTGGTATTATTCTTTAAAAAGTCAAGACCGAATTCCTTCCCGTTTCTTGGCTCTCGTCTACTTCCGGCTCAATGATCTCGACTTTGACAAACAATAAAACCCAAAGTAAAAAAAAAATAAGAAAGAAAGAAAGATCCTAATAGAATTATGGAAGGAAGGATAAACAGCTATGAGATAGACAGAATAATACCAACCTTATTGACATTACAGTTAGTAGAAAAACACCACGCATACTATTTCATTATTGCTTTTCTACTATGCTACACAAACAAATGCCAAGGAGCCCAAAGCATCAGACGTAAAACAGCGAAAGACAGCTTAGCTTTCATCAGAGCGAAGTATGCGTTCATTAGTTTATTGTTCTTCATCTATCACAGAATCAGCAACGACAGACGGGCTGAAGTGTTGGCCGCAACACAATTTGTGCCACTCTCCCCCGGAAACAATCAGGCAGTAGTAGCGTCGCTAATGGAATTGTCACCTTCGCAAACACGTCAAGCGAAATTAATGACAGCGGCTTCTTGGAAGAACGTGCAACGAGGGTTGCCATCGGTGGGAACGGCACGAAAATATCTACGGGAGGTGACTTGACACAGCAAACGCAATAGCGAATTTAGGTCATATTCACCCTTTTTTTACATTTTGTCTTTTGCTATCATCATAGCCATCGAGATTTAAACCAATTCCATTTTACATCGTAAACACATTTCAGAATGTGAGCATTATGCATAATCGACAAACCATTATCACTGCTTAGTGTTTTTCGCGCATTACTATTAACCTTAGAGATGGTAGGGTCTCGTTTACAACTTATTTTAGCTTTATTCAGTCTGTCGTCAGAATTAAATAGTATTTCTTTTTTCAAAAAAAAAATGGGTACCTGCCGAGTAACATTGTCACATGGTCATTGGTCCACGAACAAGAAACATGAACTGCAACAATTTTTCGGCTGTTCAACATTCGCCATTACAGCAGAATGCATGAGTAATGTTTTTGCAAATAATTTAAGTCGCTTTTATGAAAGCCATATTTCTGAAGTTATTAGTTCATGAGTTCGAAAGTAGCTTCACATTTATCGCGACCTTTGCAGCCTGGAACAGGATTAAAGCTGATGTTTCGCGGTATAACATAACGGTTGAGATTTATTTTCAATTTTCTTTCTTCTCACTGATTTCGTATTACTTATGTAATTTGATGAGTCGCATGAAAATAGTGCCAACTACATCGCGATATAAACTGCAACTGAAATACGTACAACAATACGAAAGCAAGGTTATGAGTATTATGTAATAACAGTCCTACTGAGGTGATTGCAAAGAAATGAACTGCCAGAACGATTCATTAAACCGGTTATTTTTGACTGGCTTTGTAACTACTGTTTATTATAATATACAAACCTTTCGTCTTATGTTAGTGATCTGACTTATGTTACAGACCATTTTCATCTGTCGTACCAACACAATTTTGACATGACTTTAGGTACGTTTGGGAGGTCATTAAAATTTTAGTGGGTCATAGCATGTCTGTAAGTTATTAATGTTCTCGGTATCTGTTACATAAAACGCAAAACTCCTGAAGGAAGGCAACCATGGGAACTCAAATGCAACTCAGTTGCCTACATTTCAGGCGTAGCTGTTATTACTGAATAATTTTTTTGAAATAGAGCAATATTGATGTTGCACTCGTTAAGAAACGCAGCTGATGTAGGTAGGAGATTCGATTCTCCATTTATATATGCCTTTAAAGAAAGTGGATAGATAGATATATTTTTGCAGTAGAAAGACAAATTTAAGGTCTCAAAGTTCGGTTTCAATGGCGGTGTTCACATATACGTTATAGAATAAACAGTATTACTAAGATGATACAAACCAAGTGCATTTAAATGTGTGAAAACTCATTTTGTGATTTCTGGACTTAAAATATTTTTCTCTGCTTTGGGAAATGCCGCGGCAAAAATATACGTCGGACGAAGAACGGATTTCGATGTAATCTTCATGGGGGTAATATATTAACACAATCCCGTAGTAGTCTACATCTTGAAGATTTCATTGTATGTATATGGGTGTGTATACGTACTTTCTTCACTCGAAAGTCTTTAGTGTAGTAAACTGCTGTATTGTACTATTATGCTACTTCTCTTCCATGTGCTAATCCCAGTTCTTCTACCAATATCCATCCAGGCATCACCAATATACATCTTGAAAACTCCACTCTCTTCACCTGTCTTTAACGACTATGTATTTATATTTCTATGAGCCACAAAAATTTGATATATGGATAGTTTCTATGTTTCATTTTTTCTCTGTTTTAGAAAATATTAAATAGTGATTTTAAAACCTTAAATACAGACAAATCATTAGTTCCGTGATCGTGCCCCAAATAGTAAAATTCGAAGAAGTGCAGATATTCCGATGCCTTACGTGGATAAAATTAGATAATCCATTAAAATCACTATGGCTGAAATATCCACTGAATTCTGTGAGTTTTTTTTTTTTTTTGTGGCAGTTGCTTTGTAGTATCACCATGATAAGAATTCTAATGTTTCGTCCGCATTTGAAAGACTAGTCGTTTTACTAATTATGATTTTTTTAATATTTTCTTGGAAATCAGTTTTGCTTCATTGTTTGATCAGAAGCTAAAGCATGTAAACTTACTACCTGTGTCATGAAAAATATTTCAGATATTTGGGTATTATGTGATCATTTGTTTCCTAAAGCAGACAACAACAGATGGTCGTTATTATCATTCATTCATCGCCAGAATTTTCTAATTAATGAGCGCGTTAAAGCCCTGGCCACCGCGTGATGTGATATTAATCATTTAGTCGACGCAGCCAAGGTTCGATGGCAAAATTTTAGTTTTATTATTTGACCTTTGCTTTTAATGGAATTGCGGTGAAGTATGTTTACTGCCTGGCACAGAGAGATTAATGTTGAGGTATTTATCTGACATCAATTGCGTCTGCTCTTCAAAATTTAATTAGAAATCCACTGAAAAGCGAATTAGTCCTTCGGCAATAATGACATGTGGTTTTGATTTTTATTGCTATCATTATTATTTTCCCTAACGATCTTAAAGCTTGTTCCACAAATTTTCATTGCTATTACTAGCATAAATTTAAGCTAAGAAGAGCCGATCTTAAGTTCCCATTTGTTTACATTTTCATGAAAACGCGAGTAAACGATTGGAAAAATTGGGGGAACAGAAGTCCTCAAACAACTGATTACCTTTTGGTCCGTAATTTCTCTTAGTTCTTATATATATAGTGCTATTATGTTAAATAAAATATTCGCAATATTTTATTGCGCTACGTTAAAGTTATTAAGCAATAATGTTATACTTTTGTGCAGATTTTATTTCTTTAATCAGTTTCTTGGTGGGGTTAATGCAATCGTCCATCTCTTATCTCTCCATATCTTGTGCCAACCTTTTCGTCTCAATATACCTCATACAACCTACATCCTCAGGTATGTGTATCATATATTCTAAATGTTTGTCTCGCGTATGTCTTAAAATATGACCCCTTATCCTGTCCCTTCATTCTGTCAGACTCTTCCAAAAGCGTTTGTTCTCACCCGTCATCTCCAAAACACGTTCAATTTTGCACCTAATATTCAAGAGCAACCACATTTCAAATCCTTTATTTTTGTTCTACTTGTAGTACTGTTTATCATAAACCCAAATTGGTCTTCACCTGTTAACTTTTCTCCTAATCATTCTATTCTTATCCTAGTCAGTAATTTTCAAGCATGTCGTGCTAGACTTAATAGTAGCATAATTATCACATTTTTCAGCTTTTAATTTCTTCGGAATATAGACTTTAATACCATTTGAATCATTACTGCTGTAATTATCAAATCCACAAGGGTTACCTTTAGCTGCAAGTAGCAAAATGGCAAACTCCGACTCCAAATCTTCTGATTGTTATAATGATTCACTGCTATTAGGCATGCATTATTACAGCTTAGTGCTATTAAATTATGAAAAGAAGCCTCCAATTACTTAAAATCTTACTCAGAATAATCAAAAGCTGATCCACTCGTAAAGAAATAATTATAAAAGTTTGTAATTTTTACTAACAAGAAGTAATTTTTGGAAAAGGGTAAAATTTGTGACGCAAGTGGAGTTAACCATTAATAACAAATCATTAAAATTACGGGAAATTTTTTTTAAGCAAGTCAACAATTACCATCGCTACCGATAACAGGTTTAGGCATTGACTCGTTCACAAACAGCATCTCGATAAGCAGTCCCATCCAGTTCAAATTGTTTCCGTAGGTTAGTTATTTAAGATCGTGTCCCACTATCGCAGTTAACTTATTTCGGGATGTGCTCTTAATTGGGTGGATGAGTGTTCAATGCAACACGTTGTCGGCCATAGGCTTATTTCAGGGAACCATTCAACATTCACCTTGAGTGATCTAGGAAAAATATATAAACCCAAAACAAAAATGGCGATTTGAATATGGGCCTAGGACCTCTCCATTTCGTGTGAGGCTGCAGAATCGCCTACCACAACCATCTGTTATGTCTAACGTTTTATATGAATTTGAGGAACAATTATCGATGATTCACGAGAAAAGTTTTATTTTAATTGATTCAAAGAAGATTTATACATTAAAAATCTGATAAATTTTTTCAGTATTTTGTTTACATAATATTTCATTCAAATTTCTCATCCACTTAAAGCCCCCATTTGATTGTTTTTTTTTTTTTTAATTTTCAGTCATTTTTGAAGGAAGGGATCCATTTGTCGTCAAATTGTCTTCTGGCAACGGTGGGGCAAAAACAAAAATATTTTATGCACAGTACCTATGGTCCGAATAAGAATGGAAGTAGGCTAAGTCGGAAGTTGAATAGCACTTCAGTCCGTCTTGTTCCCGTCTTGAAAACTGCGCATTCCAATGCGAGCACATTGCTCTGTCCACTGGCTTTAGAAACGTGTTTCGTATGCTGACGGTAAGACGAGACCACCCGCTTGCTACTTGCTACACGTCGCAGTTATACAGATAAGCAATAATTTTAGATTAATTTGGTATGTAGTAACATATTGAAACTACCACAGCCAAATCGGTTTCTGAACAGAAATATTTAAATTAATTTTACTCTACAATGACTTAAAAAGCATCTATTATGTGACAATTGAGTCTTTCCTGGAGTACAGATGACAAAAAATTTTCTCGGGTGTTCCGTTGGATCGCTTCCTCCATGTGCGACGTTTCGACAAAGCCTCTGTTGTCTTCATCAGGCGAAAAGGTCGAGGTTGACATTGCTACAGAAAGACACCAACTGTAGCCTCTGTTGCGACGTTTCGACAAAGCCTTTGTTGTCATCATCAGGCGAAAGGTCGAGATTGACACTGTGACATCAAGACACCGACTGCTGCCTCTGTTGTGACGTTTCGACAAAGCCTCTGTTGTCTTCATCAGGCGAAAAGGTCGATGTTGAGACTGCGACAGCAAGACACCGACTGCAGCTTCTGTTGTCGAAACGTCGCACATGGAGGAAATGAACACACGAGAAGAATTTTTGTCAGCATCTATAATGGTCTGTATGAAAAGAAGGTGTTGATACAGAACATAAAACGTGTATTTGCATATTAATAATCAAAAGAGAGTTTTCAAGCAATTCCCTTAATAGAGAATTGTAATTTGTACACCGAAAACGAATTTACTTAATACCACTTCAGTATTGGAGACGACAAAACAATCGAACGTGTGTCTCCGAGCAAATCCTTGTTTCTGTGTCACCACTATCGTTATTAATTGCTTTCCCCAATTCATTAAACTACACAGTAATCCATTAAAAGCTGTCCCTTTCTGCAAGCACTCACGTTTGACAGCAACGCTTTCCATGGAGCTGTCTCAACTCTTCCATCGCTTACCTAGACACGTTTTTAATGAGATCGTCAAACCGCGGCCCGCCACAGTCATCGGGAAGCCGTCGGACCAAAGTATTATTCCTGCGCAGCATTCACCAACATTTCACCCTTTGGTGTCTTACCGTGCGTGCAGAAAAATCGATTGTAGTCATCGCGTTTTTTTTATTCCTAGAGTCGTCGCAGCATTTATAATTTTCTATGCTGTTTGGTTTTCAAATTTTTTTTACTTTCAGTCAGTAAATCAGCAAATATTATGCGTCATCACGTTAGGAACCAAAATACTAAAGTCTTAGCATTCGACAAGCCTGAGAAAATCACAATTGCAGCTCTATTTCATTCCAACACAAAAACTTCGATGATAGCAAGGTTGTTTGGCCAAATGCCTTTCGACTACGAAATAAGTGAGAATGGAGACAAGTTGAGCAGGAAGCTATCGATATTCGGACTGTTCTGCACAATGATGAGTATGACTGGTGTACTCCTGCTTACATTATTCGGCGAACCAAAAATCAGCTTAATGACATATCCTAAGAAGTGCTGCATGAGCACTTTTCTTGATATACTAAGAATCTCAAATATGTATACATTCATAGCAGGAGCAACCATATTGCATTTCAACAAACGGGAACAAATTCGTAACTTCTTTCAGCAGTTAATTGATATTGAGAGAAATCTCCGATCAATTGAGGGAACAAATCGGTTCTTGATGAATCAGAAATATTGCAGTCCCTTAAACATGCACGTGGCCCTGTCTACAATAACTACTATAGTGATACTCCCACTGTTAGGTGCCGTCTATAACGAGGGTATTTACAACATTCCGCTTGAACTAACATTGTCGGTTTCAATGTTTGCCATTGTAAGGGCGTGCGTCCAAGGGCAATTCGAGATGGCTCTTCGAGCGCTTAAGACTCGTTTCGACTGCGTTAACAGTCTTCTCCAAATGGAAGAAGGTCACGGGAAGCTCACAACGCGCAAGAGAGTTCATCCCAGTTTAAGAAGAGGACTACAGCTATTGGAAATCAAGAATGGCATTTTCGATCTGGACACGGTGAGTTAAACTCCACGTTTTACGTATGCTGCCTTGGTACACTGTAATTAGTTAAATAAATAAAAACTGAAACTGACATCTCTGATGGTAGTAATAACTGCTCCATGGGAGATCACTTCGTCAATGTTTGTTTGTCGACATGTAGTGGTGCAGAGAAAGTTCAGTTGTTGTTTAAAAAGTCTACTTCGAATGAACTTCCTGATTTTTAAGTTCCCGCTATTCCTTTCGATGTGTCGCGGCATGAAATTTTACACTCAAATTAGAGTCATCCAAACGTGAAGCAATAGATATTAATTAATTACAAAATTTTGAGAAGACTCTTTCTAATTCCTGAAAAGCACAAATTATCTTTGAATAATGGATCCTTACAGGTGAGTGAAAACAGCAAATAAGTTCTTCATTTAAGTTTTTATCTTAAATGAACCTCAAGAAACAAAATACGATGGAATGGTTGCTCACTTCGGTCGATTCACCAAGTTGAATAATGAAATATTTTGAATTTTTTACCCCTTCTATATCTCAGTTTTCAATTTTTGTTACCAAATTAACAATGTTTCTCTCTATGACCATGTTGTAAAGTAGTACAGTCCATAGCTTTCTGGTAGTCTGAGGACCTAAATTTTCTCTTAAGACAGCTAATATTCAAGGCTTTACTAACTCCTTAAAAAAATGTACTTTTTTCATCTGCTTGGAGAGATCGTAAATAAGATGCCTGAAGTAGCTTTTAGTTAACAGCCATATTAAATACTATTAATAATGATTCCTAAGAAAGTTTTGTTGTTTTGTATTACAACATATTTCTTTTCATTTGTTAATTATAATTTATAAGATTTTTGTAATTTTTTAGGATTTGTGTAACGGCCTCTTCTGCTGCCAAGCCGCTTTTTTTCCGCTGATAGTATTAGCGTAGCTGTAAAGCTGAAAGCTTCTTGAATAAGGCGAAGACATAAAGTTGACAGCAATTTACTCCATGCAAGATTGCAAAATGAGAACTGCTGGTGTTATCCTCTGATGTGTTTCATTGCGTGCTAAAACACAACGCAAACTTATATGCTAAGATCGTAGCAAGAATAAACCAGCTGGTTTCTCTTGCCTTTCCAAAAACAAGTGCCCCAAATCAACTTGCTTGGATCTGCTCTACACAACAACTTTCCTATTACTCTTGTTATCGTCACCTCCAACCAATAAACTTTCAACTTCGCTAGCTTTCCTCCTCCAAAGATATGGACCACTCTCCTATCGAATATGAGTAACATTGATTATTTAATCCTCCCACAATTCATATTGCAGCCATGTTCCACCAATTTCTAAGATCATTTACAACGTAAAGAAATAATGAAACTTCGCCAATGTCTATTACTCGTTGCGCAAAATATTGCATTTTGTTCTTTTAACTAAACCCCAGCTGTACTTAGCATTGTGAGCTTGGGAAATACCCATAAGATGAATGATCTTATATCTTTGTCGAAAAATCTCTGGTAACTGTCGAAATATTCGCCAAATTAAGTCCGCGTAGCTTAGTGTACTAACAAGGCAAAGAATCCTTCAGCAATACTTGGCATACGAGGTACCATAAATTATTTCATTCTGAATATTAGCTCTGTCTCTATTGAAGAAGAGTAAAAATCTAACTAGCCATCAATAAATACACCGTATGGAATTAAACAGATTCCGGTTCTCTCCTGTAAATCATGGAAATATAAGCCTCCTTCCATCATGCCGACATAACCGTACACGAGATGTTAGAAGTAATATAAATAGCATATTCTAAAACTGGTGACAGACCTAAAATTGCTTTGAAAGTCTTCTGGTCCATTCTATGATTATTATCTTAAACAACCTGTTACTGATCCTGCACGTTGTCTTAACTGTCATTAAAACACATAGGCTCATTAGTAAAACAGGAATAGGCCTGTGATTGTTACCGTAAAATCAATAAATTCGCAAAACGGGGAAAATTTAATGGAATCCTTTTAAACATACTCCAGGAGTAAGTGGCATTTATTTAAAGAATTCCAGGTACCACTGAAGAAAGTTTATACGTGTTACTAAAACAGCCCTTCATCGAAATCAAAGCTTTTTGATCATAATTATCAATTGCAATGTTAATGCAAAGTAAAAAAAGAAGAAGAAGAAAAAAAAATCAGAAATGGCACTAGCACACATCAAAAGAACAAGGGACTGTGTGGGAAAATAAAGAGTTCTTGAATTTAAAGTACGAGTACAAAATACGATCATGGAATCATTTAAAGTGTTACTCAGCAATATGCTTATTAAAAACATGACTGAAAACCCAAAAGAAGTTTTCAATTTGTAAGAAAAGGCATGTGCAGAGGTAGCACTTAGCTATCACTGATACACAATGGATACATTTGCTATTGATAATATATGTGTTATTAAATTTTTCTCTCGTTGCTTAGAGTCACAAATGAGTTATCGCCTACCAATATAGCACACTGGTACTTTTCGGAAATTGACAACCAGTGGGAAAGTGTGAATGTGGTATATTTGATGAAAAATTATTTCTATATCTTAATGGTGTTTTAACTTTAACGTGTATTATCCTTGATGTAAAACCTTGTGTTCCAGATTCAATTCCATGGTGCTGTTAACCTATATGTCCATTGATACAAAACATTACTACCAATTTAATATAATTTTCTGTTAATCTATGTCATTTTTTGGCTGTATGGTGGAAATTCAAATGCCATTAATAATAATTTTTTAAAAAGTAACCGGAGACCTTGAAACTGAGAAAGTCGCAAATTACCAACAGATTTCTAGTCAGAGTATAATTAAAGCTTCATACTTAATAGAACCACTTCTGACATAACTTGTAAATAGCTAAAAAAACTAAAAAGCTAATTTAAATTAGGCGATAACATAAACAATTGCAGTTTTCAAAACAGGAAATCAAAAGGACAACATAACTTCCATCCGCTGAATCTAAAATTTAGTTGCATTGTTTTTAATTAATGTTACTTACCAAAGCTAATGCAAGGTAATACCCATAGTAAACAAAAACAAGTCACCTGTCACTATTTTTCCATAATAGGGATATTTCCTTTAAGTATTAAGCAACGTGAAGAGGGTAGCATGTAGCTTCCGTTGTAGGGATATATAATTGTAGATGGCAATTCATAGAATATATTTTGAAGAAATACAATAACAAAACAGCAAAGACATCAATAAAACCTTCTAGACCCGCAAGAGTGAATGCGCGTGCTAAGGCGCCACCACACTCGTTCGAGGAAGTACAAGGGAACCAGGTTCTCCCCGTGCACCGACATTCTTGATTGCGGTTTTCAGGCGGTTTCCTGCAACCATCTAGGCAAGTGCTGAGACGTTCCCCAATCTCCGCCTCATTAAGTACACATTTCACTGACGAAAATTTACTTATCATACAGGGTACAAGCTACACATAGTGCATGCAGGTGACAGCACAAACATTTCACTAACAGGTTAAATGCTCCGGTTCACACAAATCTGGTTCTACATACGGGTAGGGCACATGTCTCCCGCCTTATGATTCACATTAGCGACAGTTTATCGATCTTCACGTGGTCTTCTAAGGGTGGGTGCCCACGGCCCGTGCATTTGCCGGTCGGGACGGGCCGTGGGAAGGGACCCGCCTCTGCTGGCAGGGATGGCGCGCCTCTGCCCGTCGCCCAGTCGGTAGAAATCAAAGGTCCGGGTAACTGAAACGACACTAGGGAACGTGTTGGGGAGACGGCTGGCACGTAGCGAGAGCTAGCCTGTGGCGGCCTATAAAACCACGGGCCGTGGGAAGCCACCATAAATACGCACTTGTAACAGGTTGCCTCAGTCTGCATGAAAGCATCACGAAATTCATGAAATTTATTTTAATTTAATTTAATTTAATTGCAATGGAGCACAGGCTTCGGTGGCAATATCCCTACACACCCATCTTCCCCCTATTCTGCACCTACCTACATTTGTCCTCTACAAATTTTATCTTTAAATTCCTTCAAAGTTTTCAGTAAATTATTCATCATTTCTCTTGGTAACTCATTCCAATCCCTGACACCCTTACCTAAAAAAGAGAATCTTCCCACACCCTTGTGCCTGAAATCGAGTGCCAGCTTGTGGTCATGGTCATCTTTTCCCTTCCATGCACTACTTTTCATACCTATTGCAATATCTTTCCATGCCTCATCGCCAGTATATGCCCTGTACACTCCCATGACCCTCCTCACCCTCTTCCTGTCTCGCAATGAATCCCATTCCAGCTCCTTTATCATATCCGTCACTGATTGCATTCTGCGAAAATTTCCAGAAACAAATCTAGCAGCCTTTCTTTGCACCCTCTCCAACTCCTGTATTTGATACGTAAAATGAGGGTCCCATACTACACTACCATATTCGAGCAATGGTCTGACCAAAGTTTTGTAACCCAATTCCTTGACTTCTCTCTTACATCCCCTCATCACTCTCTCCAACAAGTGCAGAACTTTGAAACCTTTTCCTACCACCTGTCCTATGTGTCCTGCCCAGTTAAGTTTGTTATCAAAAGTAATTCCAAGATATTTACATTTCAAGTCTTCAGCAAGCAATTCTTTCCCCACCTTATATTCATAATTAACCTTTTGTTTTTTATTTGTGTATCTAATAAGCTGACTCTTCTTTGCATTTATCTTCATTCCATGTTTACCAACCCAATTAGATATCCTGTCCAGATCACCCTGCAACTGTTTACAATCCTCTATCGTTTTGATTCTTTTATACAGCATTATGTCATCTGCAAACAATCTAATTTCAGATAGTAAACAATCAACACAATTATTCATTAGAATAATGAATAGCAATGGTCCCAATACGCTACCCTGTGGCACACCCATTTTTACTTTTGATACTACATTTTCATGAAATTGGTCTTAATTATTTTAATAGAAAAATGATACAGTTTCCACTTACGTTTGCTAATTGAAATTCAAACATTCACTTTCTTCCATAATCAGAAACGTTTCTTAACACAGTATAGAGGGTAACAGAAAAAAAAACTTTCTCTTAACAACATATTTGGATCGCAAAACTGGATAAGATACGATAAGGTGTCAGCTACTCTTTCTTTGCTCATACCTATACGGACTCAAACACACACACACAGAGGAATATTATTATTATTATTTTATCTGCTTAACGTCTGTCTAACAGCGAGGACTTTAGAGACGGGAAAGGATGGGGGCAAGGAATGGGAAGGAATTCGATCATGGCCCTTTGAAGGAAGCATCCCGGCATTTGCCTGGAGTGATTTGGGAGACCATGGAAAACCCAAATCTGGATGCCTGGACGGAGATTCGAACCGCTGTCCTCCCGAATGCGAGGCCAGAACGCTAGCCGTTACACCACCACGCTCGGTAGGAATATTACAGGAGCAAAGTACCCACTACCATTGATATCTCTTTGAATTGCAGCACCCGATAGTGCTTACGGCGGATTCACGTGTTCTGTATTGTGGTGTGACAGAATCACCCACAACGAATAATTAAATAATTAATTTATATTCAGATATTTTTTCTTTGTTATATTCAGATTTCGTTATGATATTCAATTATATAGATCGAAAATATGGTAGATAATAGAAATATTGCATAGGTAATAATTGTATATTCAACCCAGGCAGCCAAAGTCATTATTATTATAATTTAATTTCTGTAAAGCTCAGTGTTCAGTAACATTTGGTTTGGGAAGCTGAGAGCTGCCATTTTAACGGTCTGGGGCCAGACAAAGTCGTTGAGGCTTCGCGACAGTGAGACGCCTACCCCCGAACAATACAGGCACGCGCTGGAAACCCGTTAGGGACAGTGAACTTGCTCCCTCCCTCTGACGTTGGCGCGAGCCACGAAAAGTGCGCGAACGGCGATAGCGTATGCAAGGGCGCGATAAAAACACGTGACGACGGACTTGTTTCAATGCACCAATCGTGAAAGTCATAAGGGTCCACAGTACTAATTCTAGGGAGTTTGTTACATGTGGAGAGACGACTTTCCGAGGAAGAAGGAAGAGGCCATCTTAAGCGGCACTTGCAGTCCGGACCGACAACCGAGCAGACGTGTTGAAGCCGACACGCTCACATCCAGCCATGAGTGACTGGGTCCGGTCACATTGACTTGTACTTTCTTGGTCAGGAGAGCGGGAAATTATATGGCAAGCCTACCATAGCCTGAGCGTTATTGTGGAACGTGGCGAAACCACCATCCTGGTTTCGCAGCTGTTGTGGCATTATCTGCTGCACATTTCTTCACGTCGACGCATGGTAAAGTAACGAAGCATACGGTCGCATTCCGGTGGGTTTTTGATAGACTTGTGAATCCTTAAGCGGCCCTGAGTCAGACTCTCTTATCGTCCCATTAAATCACTGAGCTAGCTGATTTCATGATTAATTTCAATTTTAGCACCTTGCAGGTTTGTGTTAAATGCAAGACAGTGCTTCTTGTTTGTTTTAAACTGGCGCCCTGGGTTTCCCCCTTTCATTGTGAACGTTGACGTCAATATGATGGCCTGTGTTGCCGTTTTGATAATATGTTCATTTGTTCTTTGTTGAAATAGTTAATTCAATTTTTTGTTTTCTTTTATCTATGAATGTAACTGTCGGGTATAGCTTGTTTCCTTTGAAATATGATTAACGTAAAGTTAAATGTTACCTGGCATTGTATCATCCTTAAGACCCAATAAATCAATTTTATTACTGGTGTAAAGTACATGGTTCTAGTTCACCTTGTAGCAACCATTAGATTAAAACCATTTTTGATATTTAGACTCATGTTAGAATATAAAGGCGAGGAGGTAAGGTTGGTCCAGGTGGAGATCTCCGGTATTCAATTCACCACTCCACCCTCCAGCCAGAGCTTTATTACAGTATTTTGTACTTAATTCTTGCGACTGTGCTTTAAGTCTGAACTTCTCGTTGACGCCGAGATCTTTTGAAGCGGGACAACTGGTAGTAAGGATCGGGAAAGAATTTTGGTATAACATTTTTGAAGGAACCATCCCGGCATTCGCCTGGAGTGATTTAAGGAAGTAATGGAAAAACCGCACATCAACCACGCTAGGTACAAAATATGGCTGCCTCCTAAGACAGCGTTTAGTGACTCGCGTGTAGAGAAGCTTCAATATAAAATTGTTACCCCTGTTTCCACATCATTAGTGACCCGAAAGTGAATTAGTTGGTAAGCAATGAAAAATGTATTTGACCTGTTTTATATGCAGAGAAGTTTTGACGTTTAACATTTCAAACAAAGACTGAAGAGTGCGCGGGTATTAACTACTTCGAACAGCAGACCAATACG
Source organism: Vandiemenella viatica (assembly GCA_031002005.1). Taxonomy (NCBI): domain Eukaryota; kingdom Metazoa; phylum Arthropoda; class Insecta; order Orthoptera; family Morabidae; genus Vandiemenella; species Vandiemenella viatica. The sequence continues at coordinate 169,938,125 of JARYHS010009186.1, read as the reverse complement.
GTAACTGGGAAAAAATGTCGAGACTTGTTGACTCCTAGACTGTTCCAATTCACAAAACTACCGCATGATTCAAGTTACTGATGGCATTTAACAGGACCGAAATCCTTTTAATATGCAAGAATGTTACCCTTAGAAAGAATTTTAATCAAAATATTCAAAACCCTCCGAGGCTGTATAATAAATGCTTTACGTAACTCTGGTTTAAGTTAAGCTGAAAGGATAATACGGGTTCCTACGTATCTAGTACACATGTGCTGTTCAAAGGATGTGGTTTCTAGTCTGCTTTCAGAAATTGCTGTAGTTATTCATTTTTGTGTTGCTCTTAAATGTTAGTTCCGAAGCTGATCATGTGTTGTGTTCCGATTGCAGATACAGCGGGACGCATCCGAGAAGGCCATCGTTTCGGAGCCACGCAACTCATCTTTGTCTCGTATAGCTCACGTCCATCGGCTGCTACTCGACGCCTGTACCACGCTCAACGGTGTGGCTTCGCTCTTGCTGCTCGTATACGCCGCACAAATTTTTCTGGACACAGTCCAAGCTGGCTTAATGGCGCTGATCTACGCTTTGAACAGCACAAACGTGTCCTTCTCTCCGATGATGCTGATTATTCTCGGGACTCCATTTATCAGTTTCATAGGATTCTCCATGCTTCTCTACTGGAGCCAGTCTACGACCAACCACGTAAGATATGCCACACTTCTCTATTGGCGCCGCAAGTCCACGGCCAGCCATGTAAGATATGCCACACTTCTCTACTGGAGCCAGTCCACGGCCAACAACGTAAGATATGCCACATTTCTCTACTGCAACCAGTCTACGGCCAGCCACGTAAGATATGCCACACTTCTCTACTAGAGCCAGTCCACGGCCAACAACGTAAGTTATGCCACATTTCTCTACTGCAACCAGTCTACAGCCAGCCACGTAAGTTACGCCACACTTCTCTACTGGTGCCAGTCCATGGTCAGCAACGTAGGATATGCCACACTTCTCTACTGGAGCCAGTTCACGGCCAGCCACGTAAGATATGCTACACTTCTCTACTGGAGCCAGTCCACGGCGAGCCACGTAAGATATGCTACACTTCTCTACTGGAGCCAGTCCACGGCGAGCCACGTAAGATATGCTACACTTCTCTACTGGAGCCAGTCCACGGCCAGCCACGTAAGATATGCCACACTTCAATACTGGAGCCAATCCACGGCCAACAACGTAAGATATGCCACATTTCTCTACTGCAACCAGTCTACAGCCAGTCACGTAAGATATGCCACACTTCTCTACTGGAGCCAGTTCACGGCCAGCCACGTAAGATATGCCACACTTCTCTACTGCAACCAGTCTCCAGTCACGTAAGATATGTCACACTTCTCTACTGCAACCAGTCTACGGCCAGCCACGTAAGATATGCCACACTTCTCTACTGGTGCCAGTCCATGGTCAGCAACGTAGGATATGCCACACTTCTCTACTGCAACCAGTCTACGGCCAGTCACGTAAGATATGTCACACTTCTTTACTGCAACCAGTCTACGGCCAGCCACGTAAGATATGCCACACTTCTCCACTGGAGTCAGTCCACGGCCAGCCACGTAATATATGCCACACTTCTCTACTGGAGTCAGTCCACGGCCAGCCACGTAAGATATGCTACACTTCTCTACTGGAGCCAGTCCACGGCGAGCCACGTAAGATATGCTACACTTCTCTACTGGAGCCAGTCCACGACCAACAACGTAAGATATGCCACACTTCTTTACTGCAACCAGTCTACGGCCAGCCACGTAAGATATGCCACACTTCTCTACTGGAGCCAGTCCACGGCGAGCCACGTAAGATATGCTACACTTCTCTACTGGAGCCATTTCATGGCAGCCACGTAAGATATGCTACACTTCTCTACTGGAGCCAGTCCACGGCCAGCCACGTAAAATATGCTACACTTCTCTACTGGAGCCAGTTCACGGCCAGCCACGTAAGATATGCTACACTTCTCTACTGGAGCCAGTTCACGGTCAGCCACGTAAGATATGCTACACTTCTCTACTGGAGCCAGTTCACGGCCAGCCACGTAAGATATGCTACACTTCTCTACTGGAGCCAGTCCACGGCGAGCCACGTAAGATATGCTACACTTCTCTACTGGAGCCAGTTCACGGTCAGCCACGTAAGATATGCTACACTTCTCTACTGGAGCCAGTCCACGGCCAGCCACGTAAGATATGCTACACTTCTCTACTGGAGTCAGTCCACGGCCAGCCACGTAAGATATGCTACACTTCTCTACTGGAGTCAATCCGCGGCCAGCCACGTAATATATGCCACACTTCTCTACTGGAGTCAGTCCACGGCCAGCCACGTAAGATATGCTACACTTCTCTACTGGAGTCAGTCCACGGCCAGCCACGTAAGATATGCTACACTTCTCTACTGGAGCCAGTCCACGGCGAGCCACGTAAGATATGCTACACTTCTCTACTGGAGCCATTTCACGGCCAGCCACGTAAGATATGCTACACTTCTCTACTGGAGCCAGTCCACGGCCAGCCTCGTAAAATATGCTACACTTCACTACTGGAGCCAGTTCACGGCCAGCCACGTAAGATATGCTACACTTCTCTACTGGAGCCAGTTCACGGTCAGCCACGTAAGATATGCTACACTTCTCTACTGGAGCCAGTCCACGGCGAGCCACGTAAGATATGCTACACTTCTCTACTGGAGCCAGTTCACGGTCAGCCACGTAAGATATGCTACACTTCTCTACTGAAGCCAGTCCACGGCCAGCCACGTAAGATCTGCTACACTTCTCTACTGGAGTCAGTCCACGGCCAGCCACGTAAGATATGTTACACTTCTCTACTGGAGTCAGTCCACGGCCAGCCACGTAATATATGCCACACTTCTCTACTGGAGTCAGTCCACGGCCAGCCACGTAAGATATGACACACTTCTCTACTGGAGTCAGTCCACGGCCAGCCACGTAAGATATGCTACACTTCTCTACTGGAGTCAGTCCACGGCCAGCCACGTAATATATGCCACACTTCTCTACTGGAGTCAGTCCACGGCCAGCCACGTAACATATGCCACACTTCTCCACTGGCTCCAGCCAACGGCTATCCACGTAAGATATGTCACCCTGCGGGACCTAAAGATTGAAATATTGGCCCGGTGCATATATTCTTAAAGTTTCTTTGAAATCAAAATCGAGTGCAAAAGTCACAACTATCATTAAATTGTCACAAATCATCATATTCATATTCATGCGGAACCTGTCATTCAACACGTTACATAGTATTTTCCGAAATCGCCATTAAGGCTTTCTCATTAGCAGACCTGGAACCCAACAGGTTTTTCTTAATGTGTTAAAAGAAATGTATCCAAGTCCAGCAAAATGTTCGGGAGCGTTGCCTCTCAGATATAAAAATATCACCATCCTTTGTTTCACCGCCATGTCAACACTTCCCATTTAACTTAATTTTCTAGTTAATTACACAGAATAATCCAACAATAAAAATTTAAGATACCGACAACCATCCTGAAAATATTTTAGTGTGTCCAAATTATGATATAATCAGAGTGTCCGCTTAAACCCTCATCTTCTGTTTATCTGTGGCATCAGGTTTTAAAATTATATTCCCATTCATTAAAACTAGTTGTTATAGTGAATTTTAAATTTTGGTATGCACTGCATGATACATTCATTTCGTTTGAACAGTGCATCATTCCGTATTATTTTATCTCTTCCATTGTAAAAATATACATACTTTTTCAATGCAGGAATTATAGTAACTATTTTTAATTGCAGGCGAATACATGTGCGCGTCACGTACATGAGCTCTTCAACAAATCCCTGGATACGGAAACCAAGGAGCAGGTAAGTTAAAGAAGTATTTAACATTAAAAACAATAAAATTATAACCATAATATTCCTCTACGATCTTCTGCAGCTCCATAAACTTCCATTCTGAGCGTATTTCTTCATCTCCACATCAGTCGTCAAAGCTATTCCCTCAACTATTTGGGCGCTAATTACCCCGCTGTCGACGCGCTCTAAAGCAACAACAACAACCTCAACTATTTGTTTAAGATACTCTAATATTGTTTAAATCCACAGATTTTATTTATCCTTTTATTTCCGTTATCAAGTTAACAAGTTTCGTATGCCTGAACATGTACCATTCAGTATGTATCCCTTTATGAAACCTTCTTTTCATAGGCTCCTTTACTACATCTCAATTTTTCACATTTAATTAATAAATAGCAGTAATTATCAATATTTATAAGTTTCTACAGTTATAAAAAAGTTATATATGATTTTTTTGTGAAAGTTTGTGAACGATTTTGTTTAAAACCAAATTTTAAAGGTTTTTTTTTTATCAGAATGTGCCTTCAAAGTAAATATTTCGCATGGTACTCTGTTTTCTTAAGCACATAATTTAACACAACGAAAACTACATGAAACTGAAACATAATAATGAGTATAACTGCAAAAATGACTGAAGCCTCAGCTGCTTATATCAGCTTAGAATAATAAACGTTTAATGAATGTGTCTGACATTTGCGTGCTGGGGGAATCGTTACGGTACTAGTATGGGTGACAACTTTGCACGACCAGAGCTACAGTTTAACGTGCCACGTTATGGACACACAATGTGAGAAAAATTGATTGCGTAGCAGGTTTTGATCCGCAGTGTCTAATTTTTAATTCCACGATGCAAAAAAACCTGAAATCTGCAAAACTTAATTTCGGAAAGACTAATTTGTAGCGAAAGAACGTCTTCAAACTCCATCCAGTTTACTTGTTCTGGAAACAATCGTCGAGACAACTTATATGTCTCGTCATACTGGACCAATCATAATTTAATTTGTACTCACTGTCACTGACGCTAACTTTCGAGTTGCCTCAATTCTTCCTGTTGCGTCGTATGATTGAATATGCTAATCGTGTAAGATGAAACGAAGTATGGAAATTTAGTGTTTGATAAAAAGAAGCTTTGAATGCAATAAAGAGAGTGGGGAGGATTTAAGGCTACGTAAATACCTTCCTAAGGACTGAGCAACCAACTATTCTCTTCAGATACTAAAAATTTGTATTGTTGTTGCTAAATAGCCCCATCATCATCAGCTTGACATATTACTGGTTTCTTTCGAAGATGCTAAAACGGTATAAACTGACCACTAAGAAGGCAGCATAAATCACACTGTAGGGTCATCATTCGATTATATAAGAGATCTTTTCGAATATTTAAAGACAATTACGCAACTAGGAGTTTAGTGGGCCACACAAGACTGCACATGTTCTGCTGCGATAAAAATGGAAATTTTTTGAATAACCTTTCTATCTTTGGTAAACTTCCCACAACGGTAGAACTTCACATCAGTGGAGCCGGAACCTTACCAAACCAGATAAATGTCGGGTTTCACCAAGAAATACGGAATATGATTCGAAGAATGGATACGATCCGTAATTTCGTAGCAAATCCTACACCCTCACTCACTCAGGTCGATTGCCGTAAACTAACAATCTGTAACACCCTCAATTGTCACTGGTACCATGTTTTAGTGGTTTAATTGATTGATTGTATCAGATTTTACTTGGATTCTGATTTAACACACTGCAGATTATTGAAGAGCTACCTCCAGTAAAGAACGTTCATGGTGAAAATAGGCGACGCGAAATCAACAAGACCCATCCGCGCCGGGGTACCTCAAGTCAGTGTGCTAGGTCCAGTGCTCTACACGCTGTACACAGCGGATATTCCGGTGGGGCAACAAACCAAGTTGGCATTATACGCCGACGACACGGCGATCTTCACTACGTCCCGCTGCCGGATCCTCGTGGGACGCCGCCTCCGAGCAGTGCTGAAAGACGTCGAGGAGTGGGCCACCAAGTGGAGAATTAAGATCAACGCATCGAAGAGAAAGGCCATCATGTTGACGCGGAGGCGTAAGCCACCACGACCAATGCTGAGGCTCTTCGGGGAGAGAATCCCCTTGGTGGCCACGGCAAAGTATCTTGGGGTGACCCTAGATACGAAACTAAAATGGAAGCCGTCAGACGCAGAGTTCTTCAACGACTGGGACAACTTTATCCAGTGTTGAATTACAGTAGCACACAACCACCCAGATGCGGCCTCAAATTATATCAAGCACCGGTGCGCCCGATTATGGAATATGCGTCCCCTGTATGGGGATATGCCGCAAAAACGCATATTGAGAAGCTGCAGAGAATGCAAAACAAGGCGCTGAAGAGAGTACTCCACCTGCCAATGAGATTCCCGACAGACATCCTCCACGAGACAGCGGGGATTCCGAGACTTCGGGATAGGTATAAGAAAATATCAAGACATTTTTACCCAAAAACTGAGGAGAGTGACAACCATCTTATTCGCTCACTAGCGCACTACGACATACACGAGGGTCCACATAGAAGACCCTTCAAGCTGCTGACAGAAGATAACTAGTAAGAAAACCACAAATACAGTGCAAAAGGAAAGCACTTACACGGTTAAATTAAATAAATATATAAAAAATAAAAAATTAATTTTAATTTTAAAGGCTCAACAGAAATGAAAAATATAAAAGTAAAACAAGCACTTACACGGAAACAGCAAATAAAAGAAGACAATGTCAAGACGGCAAGTACTTCTGACAAGAATCCCTTAACCTAAGGGCTATAGAGCCTCTACTAGAAGACAAGCAAATTACAATCATTCACGCATGCTGGAAGAGGTCGGAAGTTACCAAACTACATGCTGCATTCAGACATCCATGCGCATGTCCCATCGTTCGAAAACTTTTCTTATTGCTTTACGCCTCGTTGATCATTAGAGGAAGGGAAGAATTGGGCGCAATGGATGGAATGGAATTAGGTCATGTCCTATTGAAGGAACCATTCAGACATTCGCCTGGAATGATTTCGGGAAACATGGAAAACCGAAATATGAATGACCATACTGGGATCCGCACCAGCGTCCTCCCGAATACGAGACTAGAAAGTTACCGCTCACCCACAATGCTCGGTGATATGAAGACGTTCTGTGCCCGAATAACAAATATTCTTTATATGTCATAAATGGCGACAGTTATACATAGAAAAACATTCGGTCAGAAAATGAATATATAGTGAGGATCAAAGAATACGTACCTAAAAAAGAGAATTACTAAATATATCGTCTAGAATGCGTGAAGCTGAAACATGGAATGTAAGGAAAGAAGGTTTAATGAGAATAGAAGCAGTAAAGATAAGATAATTGAGATTGAACGACGAGATCTTGAATATCAAGAAGAAAATGATTAAATAGTTTCGGGCACAATAATGATGAAAATGCTTACTAACAGAAGCGATAAACGAAAATAAATAAAGAAGAATATTCAATGTGTTAGATAGTGTATAGACTGAGAAAATATGTTTAGATGAAAATACAAGTGGAAAACAAAAAGGACTGGATAAAGATTGGTGTACTATGTTCGAACCAACCACAGAACGGACATCATTTGAGTTTTCCGAAAGTAAGCTTAGTGTTGATAAACGCTTGTTGCTGCTTTGTTTAAAATCAAAGTCCTTACAGTTAATTATTTTCTCTAATCCTGGGTAAAAAAAATCAACATATCTTATCAAGTGAAGACTCTGTTGAATTAGAACCCTTACCATTGAACGTCTGAATACGTCTGATCTCTAAAGGCAAAAAATTTCAGTCATGGTCAATGTGCTTCCCTGTACCTTCTAGCAACGGACACAACCAATGCGTTGTTCAAATCAGTAACTACTCGTAAAAAAATGGTAGTAAATTCCAGCCTAGCTGATTTCAACATCTGCAGTAATGCTGTTCCAGTGAAATTGTGATGATTGGTCAGAGATTCATTTTTTCCAAAAGATTAATATCATTAATTTAATTGCGATTGAACACACGCTCCGGTGGCAATTCCCTGTTATCTAATTACACCTTTTTTATTTTTTTATTATCTTATATAATTTGAGAGTTAAATTCCTACCCCACATCTTTTACGATTTATAAATTTTAATTTCAAATTCCTTCAGCGTTTTTTTTATAAATTATTCATCATTCGGTAGCTTGTTCCGATCCCTGCACTTTTACCTACAAAAGAAATTATTCCCACTCTCTTATGCATGAAATCGAGTGCCAGCTTGTGGTCATGGTCATCTTTCCCCTTCCATGCCTCATTCAACCGTCATAAAGTCAAACAAGGCATAAATTGCCAATGGCATTACTACATTACTGTCTATGTACTGTACTATTCGAACACATTGTAACTGTAATGTTATCTCAACCGATAGATCCATATGACGACTTAACGGCCGAAATAACGTTATCGACTACGAAAGGTCACAGCCGTTGTATGAACAAATAAATATAGTAGTCCTACTTCCTTCTGGCAGTTTCCATCATATTCAGGAAAAAGTTTGTATTAGGACCAAAAAAAAAGCATTCGTCAATAAAGTTATGAACAATTTCTGTTGTGATATCCAGTATTAAATAAACCGCTATTTTACTCTTTAAACTATACCAAAATTCTGTATAAGTGAAAATGAAATTTATTACTGGTTTGAAATATGAATCTTCTTCTAACAAAAGAACTACCTATACATTTAAAACGTAAGATGAAATTCTAAACATCAAGTAGTTAATGTTCGGGCTAACATTTGGTTCGTTCCCCGATCGGGTCATGCTGATTTCGGGTTTCCCTGGTTTCACGAAATCACTCCAGAGGAATGCTGGGATGGTTCCTTCAAAAAATGCCTCAACTGAATTCTTTCCAATTTCTTGCCCGACATAATCTCCCATTTTTGTTGTCCTCGTCTAGCCACAAAAGCCTAGCAAAAAGGATACTCAAAAATTTTCCGATCACCGTTGTGTGAATTATCATATGCAAGAAAAAATACCGTTATCGATATTATGGAGTATAGAAAAAGAAAATAGTGAATTAATTTAAACAAGGATTATATAAGAATTTTTGAAAGATTACTTTGAAATGACACGAGATGGATAGTTCCTTCTTTTATTACAGTAGGTTTATATAAATAACAGGATTATTATTATATCGAGAACCAAATAACGTCTTTGAATCGCCATTTTTTCCATATTTACTATGTTACTTTATTTGTGTTCATTGAATTTTATTAATCTCTTTTTCGTTGTTATTTTTTTTCAGTTGTTGCTGTTTTCTCAACAGCTTCTCGATCGTAAACTCACATTCACGTGTGTGGGATGTTTCAACTTGGATTGTTCATTTTTATTTTCCGTAAGTAGAATTTAAATCCTACGCCATTATAACGTCTAGATTTATGTTATTACTGTAAAATGATGGTATTTAATCTGAAACGATAACTGTGACAGCGAAAATGCTGTTAGGCAATGGAATTAAGGAAGGACATGGAAGAAAAATATCAATCGCCACAGAAGAAGGCATGCGGGCCGCGTCGGACACAATCAGGAACACACACAATATTCTGTTACACCTTAATCATGCATAGAGGTGAGTCATGCGCCAAGGAAAGCATATACATGTGGTGAATCTATCTACTCTTTTTTTTAAACTGCTTTACGTCTCTCAACAGCGAGGTCTTTAGAGACAGCAAAGGATGGGGGACAAGGATGGGAGCAAGGAATGGGAAGGAATTCGGCCATGGCCTTTTGAAGGAAGCATCCCGGCATTTGCCTGCAGTGATTTGGGAAACCATGGAAAACCCAAATCTGGATGCCCGGACGGGGATTCGAACCGCCGTCCTCCCGAATGCGAGGCGAGAACGCTAACCTTTACACCACCACACTCGGTTCTATCTACTCACCTGATACCCTTGCACATATCTTACCTCTAAGCATGATTAAGGTTTTAACAGAAATATTGCAAACTGTGTTCGTATAAGTACGTGTGTTTGCTGCAGCTCTCCTAATCGATGAAAGGTAATACGTTTACTTTTCCCGTACTTTGTTATTTTGGAATCTACTATATAATTTCGTAACATCATCCACTCACCTCGATAGCTATTGGCTGTAGAAAGGTGTCACGTGTCAGCCTGCGCTCACAAAATAGCGACCAGAGATACCATTAATAGAAATTCGTGGTTATGTTCACAATTTAATAGCTAGGCAATTGCTACCAAATTAACTGTCATAATACAGTAATTAAGATTGCTTTTCTCAGCGATTCATAGTTTTAAAAAAAAAAGATACTGATAAATTTTGCGGCTGAAAAACTTTGATCTGCTTTTCAATTAGGCCTACATGTTGCTAATGAAAGCAACTAAAAAAAACTTTTAAAAAATTAGATTACTCATGGTTTCTACTGTAACCATAAATGCCAATTATCATTTCGGCTTAGCATAAATTTCAATTTAATTAAAACTGTCACTAATGTTGTTGCTTGACCAAAGTTTATGCATTACGGTTTATTTGCTTTTCAGGTATTTTACTCACCACTTTTGTAGATGGCCTTTATTCACGTTCGCTGAACGTGAACTATTAGATTATTTTAAGCGGGCATCGGACCGAATCAACTATTCTGGCAATTTTTTTCTTCCGAGTTGCTCAACTGTATAATAATATAAGTTCTATGGCCATTACATATACAATGACCAATGATTACATTACGAGTGTTTGCCCACTCTCAATGAAAAACAACGTAATGCTTTCGAAGCAAACAGGAATTTTTTATAATTTTGCAGAGTGAAGTCAAGTTTTTATTTAAGCAAGTTCGATTGTATGACCTTTGAAACAATTATACGATTGCGCTATCGTCCCTGTTCGTGTTTAATACTTACCTCTATTAATGCTTCTGAGTTCTTCAGACTCAAGAGATTTTATTCATCCTGAAACACAGGTCAAGTTTATATCTGGTCAAATCAGATCATCTTGTCTTAATCTTTTACTCTAAAAAGTTGAATTAATCTAGACCCGTGACGATACGCTAAATACGGTCACGGGCTTACACTAGTATTCTATAAAGATAAAATATGGAACCAAATATCCTTAATGGAGGATGAGTAAATGGAAGTACTTACGATGGCATGTATTGCAAACAGAATTAAGGAAAAAGTAAGCAGAATTTAAATGCCATAGTTCAGATCCTATGGCACTATAACATCTACATATATGTCTCTGTAATAAAACAAAAGGAATTAATCTATAACGATAATTGTGTCAAACAGTGAAAATTGAACAAATATCTTCATAAGTTACTCTCTGAATCTTACTTAAACACTGCTCACCGAACATCTATTATAGATTGGTGAGTATTGATTCTGTATCAATACGTTATTTGCACATGTGGTAACAACGAATAATAAAAGCGGTGTGAATCACTACTTCACTTTTATCTATTCGTTTAGATACTTTTTTCTTTTGAATTTAACTGTTAAGTGCACTAAAAATGTGCAAAATTCTGGTATGTTCGCTCAGCGAAAGTAATAATTTCTGTGGATGTTAGGAACCATCGGTTCTACGTATTTCTGATAATATTCCCAGGGTATGTTCAAGCAATAATCATGAAAACCAAATTTAAACTTGAAGAGCCGCGACAGGCAAAAGTGTAATAATTTCCACTAATAACGTGAATATATTTTTGGTAATTTTCTCAACTCCTTGCTTCACTAAAAATAACACGAAGGAAACTAGCACAAAACTTACACATTTGTGTGGAATAATGACTGCACACTCTTCCTTCCATCATTAATGACTACGCTGTGTCATCAATAGCATGTTAAACTCCAACAGTCCAAGAAATGTATTTTTTTCTTAGAAGAACTACTGAAATACAAGTATACGCTCTTTTGGAAGTGTCTCCTGACAACATGACATGTTTCACATCCCAGAGGTGCTTCCTCAGCAGGGATCCATGAAACAAGATTGATAAATAAATAAAATAAATAAAATCTCCTGTCAAAGCATGACACAAATTAAAGAAAATTATTGTATTGTCAAAGTATTAAGTTCGAAGCATTACAATCCATGTCTGATATTAGAGCCAGGCCAAACCGACAGAAGAAATCTTCAGCTGCTTTGGTCTAGTACTTCCCACGTACCAAACTATCTAACTGAGCGAATAGTACAACAGAACAAATGTACTGTCTGAAAACAAAATACGAACACTTAATAGGCATAATTCATAAAAAGAGAGCCAAATAACTGCTACTGCTTTATGTGGCTGAAATGTTTCACTTCGTGTTCTGCTTCTGCGATATTTAACATATTTACTTCTTCCACTGGACTTGGCAGTTTTGTAGAAGTAATTTTTAACTTGGAAAAAGAAACCACAAAAGTGATGCTGAAAATAATTGTTTGAAATACTCTTTCAAGTAAATAGGTGTATTTCAGTAACTATAATCTTAAAATGACAATAACCCCGCTCTCGCAAATGGGAATTTTGATCGCCTTTTGACTCAAAAGTTCAACTGTTCATGAAAATTTGGAGCGTGAACCTGATAACAAAGAATACACCAATTCAGAGAGATGGTTCTCTGAATTAAGTACACTGATCACATCTCCAAAAAAATACGAGTAATCATTAGTGGCAACTTATCGCACTGTACCTGATAAGAACATCCCAATACATCCCTGTTACTGGTTGCAAATTATTGCTAAAGGAAACTACAAGTAAATAAAAAACAACAGTAGAAGATTAATAAAACCTTTAAACTAATTGGAGAAATGATGTCACATTAAGTTTCTCAGTATTTCACGAGTTGTAAAGATTTACGAATGTAGCATCAAAACCCAGTATCTTAGTCATAAACTGCCAGATCTATTATGCACGTAACAAGATAAAAAGTTGGTATATTGTTAAAATGAAAGTGATTTAACCGAGGAGAAACCCATAACCTTACTTGATACATATCCTTTCTGTAGCTCCTGTTTTAGTAATTTCTTTTAGAAAATTGACGGAAAGTTAAAAGAGAAATCAAGATATTGGTAAGAATCCATTAAAAACTGAATACAACACATTGTTCTCAACGAGGCCGAGGGTCGAAAACAATCGTTAAATATTTTGATAACGATTAGTTTAGATTCTAGAATGTGGAATTTTCTTTTCATAGAAGCGACAGTGACAGAAATAATAATTTCTTGTTAAACGAACTATAAGGTGTGTAAATGCCGCTTGTTTCCTACGAATAACGAAGAAATTAAAATACGTCTTAAAACTAATTACAGTAATTACAGAAAGGCCTAAATTTCAATGCATGCATAGTTGATTCCATACATTTTTGAATTAACGAATTTATCTAGGCGACGAGTTTGAAAATAAACATTATTTGTGGGTTGCATAAAATAAATCAGTAAACAATAAATATTATATCGCCGTAAATAATCGATTTGTAAGCATATAGGATATGTTGTGATTTGTGTTCCAGATTTCCGAAGCCATATCCTCCTACCTGGTGGTGTTAGTGCAAAGGCAGTACCAGAACCACGATGCCAACAGCTGTTAACAAGGGCCTCCACTCTGCCGCCCAGCATTAATAGTTGTTCTGAATCTCTCTACCAACAGTCATGCAGCAACTAACACAAATAAGGATGACGTGTAGTCCCCAGCAAGCAACTACGTTAACAATCCCGTAGTCACAAAGGTGACAAGTGCAATACCTGCGTACAGTTTTGAAGACATAAGGCCTTAGGGAGTTAAATATCCTTGGTTTGTATCTTTCAAATAATTATGGGAAAGGAATACTGGCAATAATTCTATCACTAGTTCTGTAGAATAGGTTCCTGAAGGAATAAGAGAAATATGAACCTTAGTGACTAATTCTCTTAGTGGCAATTAAACTAACAACTATTTTAAATACTCGTTAACTGAAAATGAAATCAAGTATTTAATAACTTGTTAAAATGAGCAGCAAATTAATTAAAAATTATCTTTAAAAAGTAAAACCACTGACAGGGACTGCCAGACTTGGCATTCATAGATGTTGCAAGGTAGAATCCCTTCGGTATAGGTCTAAAGGATTCAATGAGGCGGTCCTTAGTTTTAGAGATACCAAGTCCGCAAAAGTTTTCAGGTAAGTAGTCATCGGTACGGAAGACAACCAGGTGGGTGAGGTACCCGGCGACCACGCTGCAGTCTTGGGTTCGAGCCTGACTCCCGCTATCGAACATCCTTATTCTTTTCAATAATCATTTCTCTTTATAAAAATGAAAACTTTCTCGGCGTTGTATTTCATCTAATCGTTTCTCTTATTTTCAACGTTTTTATAATCATAATTTAAATTTTTAAAACATGAAGTATTATGATATTGCATTGTAATCCTAAATCCACCGAAATGCATTTCTTGTTGGCAACCTTCTGATGCTTATTTCTACGCCAGGTTAAAAATCTGATTAAAAAAAACTGTGATCACTCGTACCCTTTCGAAATCTAATGACGAAACTGCTTCAAAAGAAGACGATGCGAAAATTCATTCACCCATTTTGCATCATCTCAGCTCTCCTAAATTCTCACCTATGATATTTCACCACAAAATTAATCAACGAAAGGAATGTACTCATGAACGTGAACAATATAGTCTTTTCAGGTATGCTTTTTAAAACAATACTGTGCATTCAAAAAACTTACTTTGGTAAAATAACTTTGGTTTAATTTGTAATGGTTACGTTGCTTTGATTTAATATTTTAATTATCAGTTTTATTATCCGTGATATTAACCGGCATGACATATCTTAGCAACAGGATTAAGAAATTAATTACTAGGATTGATTAAGTTGATGACACAGGTAATCACGGCGTAGCTCAGAATTAATAACTTGAATTCAATTACGACACTCATTTTTTTTTTAAATTCAATTAGCATGAGAATGGAACAAATTCACTTTGATTGGACAACGTTAACAGCATAGAATAAAAGATCCCCGAGAATATTAACACGGTAACAAGGTGTCTTCAGGAAGTCACAACATCTCGACCAATTCTGCCAGATGTCAGCTGTTGTTGTCCGCTGTGTGTGTGGATTCTCGTTGTGTCACTGCACTCTTGACAGAGACACAAAGTATGAATTTTTCGGCAGAAAGTAGATTACAGCCTGTGAGTGTTACTCAAGCAGCTCTACACCCTGTCACAGCCAGAATTCTCATTCTAGTCCCTTGTGCCACTTCCGAAGCAAGCTTGCCTCGACTTCCCCGTCGAACGTCCGTGAGTTCTTCTGTGCACCAAACAGTTTTTCTGTACTAACCTTCTCTGCCACAAGTGACTCGGTCATAGGAAAAATATACAAACGTTAGTATTATTTCCAGTGGATAATCGTCAAATAGCTGAAATGCCGTTCTCATAATTAATTTGGTTCAGAGTCTTTTAGAGGATTATTCACAAGGACTCGCCAACAACTCAAGGTTCGCCTGAGATTACATTCCCGTCCTTTCCCTGTAGTAACTCCAATTCACTTTTATACAGAAATCTCACGCTTTTAGCCACAGCAATCTCGGTTGGGGTGACCCTGTCAGTCAAGTCCCCAAACCCTACCGATACCGGAACTATGGAAACGCTTCCGTTTCAAATTTTATTTTTTAGTGTTTCTATGATCAGCATCATCTTTACATACATCAGGTGGTGAAGATAACTGAAGCGTTAAATAAGTAAACGGTTGCCACTATATATTAACAGTTTCTAATCTAATTTTGTAAGTTGACAACAACTATCCGCTCATTGGCATCGTAACTTTTCAATAACCTGATCAGTAAATATTTAAAAATTTTGTTGACGTTGAAAACGTTTGAGAGTGATATATTAATGAAAAATATTGCATTACTATCAGAATAAAATTTAAATTACAGTTACATTAGAAATAAGAGAAACGATGATTGGGGGAAAAGTAGAAAACTGAAATCGGGAGTCTCACACGAGACCAATTCAACAGCACGATAGCCGAGAACCTTATCCACTCGGTTACGTTCCGTTCCGCTGACCAAGCTAGTATTTACTTGGTAGTCAGCTGCTGTGAAACTTTAGAACGTGATATCTCGGAAACGAAGGCCCGTCGCATTAAATTTCTTGCACTTTTAGGTGCTGCCATAAAACATATACAATAATAGTATAAATCAATTATAAAGAAGTAGGGCGGTTCCCTAATTATAAATATATTTTTTTTAAAAATAAGGATAGTGGCAAGTACAGAAACATTATCGATCAATATAAGAAAACGACGATAATATGATAAAGTCACAATCTGTACAAATCATCGTGGTACTTACCGGTTATACATGAACAACTTAAGCAGTCTCACCATAAACATAAATCACCAAATTTTATGAGATCTAATCTAAATATCCCCTTCATGAAAATTCTTATATACTATTTAAAATTTGTTTGTAGTTGTTACCAGGGCCGGCGTAAGGGAGGGGTAAGCGGGGCAAATGTACCCCGGGCCCGGGCATCTGAAGGGGGCCTTCCGTCCACGAGTAGTACAGTTAAATAGAAATCGAACTTTAAAAAACTTTCTTAACAAAAACATTATTTTTTAATTTTTCCATTAAAGTTTTCTTACTTTATCCAAAAACCAATGTTCAAAGAAAAAAAATTGTTGGGGGGGGGGCGACGTGTAGGGGGCCCTAAGAACTCTTACCCCGGGCCCAAGAATCCTAGCGCTGGCCCTGGTTGTTACTAATATGTTTATCACTAAACATAATCTTTATGTGTCTAGATTTAACTTAGCTCTTACCGACTGAGAAGATTGGTCCATGTTAAAGCGTGAGAAATAGTGTGTATATAGTGCAATTAGTGAACATTTAAAATGAATCTTAGGTTAACAGCATATCTATTCCTTACGGAGCACATAAATTAACCATTATATCAAGTTTTGGTTGTTTCTTTTATGGAACAAAGCCGCGTATTTTGTTGTATGTGGGGGATTACCACACTGAGATACAGGTGCCAGATATTTTAATATTATTTTCAGGAATGTTATAGCAAGTGTTTGGCGAGAGATAGCCTACAAACATCATATAGGTATTATATGAACAACAACTGTTAGCAATATACTAATGCTTAGTCCATAGATCACCTGAGTAGAGAGAAGTGTTTGTAATCACAATATCACTTGCACCACTGATTTTTTATAAATGTACTTCAAATCATTAAAGTTTATTCAATTTCTGTTTGAATATTTATTTGCTGTAGTGGATTTATTGTTCGTGAGATTTTATCTTTACTTAATTAATACATAAAGTCACTATCTTCATTATTATACAATGCTAAATAATGGCCTGTGTGAAAAAGTTTACGTTGTTAATCTGCTTTTTAATTAATAAAATGCATTTTCGGTAGTTATCTAAAGCTGCTTCTGAATAGAGCTTCTCGTAAAAGTGTAATGGCATGTTCCCAACAAAGTCTGCAAAGAAACAGCACCAATTAAAAACAAAAAGCAATTCCACGATTTCATATAGTGTAATTCTTTTTGTTGCGTAATTGACTTCGATAATTATTTAATAATTTATTAAATATGTCCTT
This sequence comes from Vandiemenella viatica, assembly GCA_031002005.1. NCBI lineage: Eukaryota > Metazoa > Arthropoda > Insecta > Orthoptera > Morabidae > Vandiemenella > Vandiemenella viatica. The sequence goes on along the minus strand of JARYHS010009186.1, from coordinate 169,920,665 downwards.
AAGTATTTTACTTTATTATGTAATCTGTACTTTTAAAAGGAAAGATTATTCACACTGTAAATTCCGTTTAGTTATGACACTGCAATTACATGACCAAAACAACATTTATGAAATTTACATTTATATCTGAATGTTCATAAGTAATATCATTAAACTGTGGGCTTCTTTATTTCAAAAGTGAAATATTTATTTATGTCCCAAAACCAGATATACACCAAAGTTACATCCAGGTCCCATCATCAAACATCGTTTTAAAAATTCTCTTAAAAAGAGAACACTATTAACGAATCGCTTTACAGATGACGTCCGTTTTCGGGATAGAAAGTAACAACGCAGTTTTAGAATATTTCATAATTCTTTTCTCAGCTTGTATTTTATACTGATCTTATCCCATACCTTTAATTAATACAAACTCAGCCACTAGCGCAAAGGTCCAGATACCACTAGTTTGACTTTATCTCCGAAAACTATTTGTTTATTGCAAGTCATCATAAATAATTTAAATTCCTTTCATTAAATTTACCAGTGTTACAGTAAATATTTTTTAACCAAAATTATCTGGTTGTTTTTCCACTAATTCTAGTTTCCTTCTTTCAATTTTTTGAAAAATTTCCCAAGTTTACATAAGTTGTTAGTAAGCTATGCACTAATGGGTCTTTGTCTCCTTCTTACCGTTATCTCGTAAAATTGTTCTCTGTCCCGAGCCCCTCAGTAAGTTCAGTCGTTTTGAGTACTCTCACTGTCTAGTTACTTATGCTCGGATGACATTTTGGTATTCAGTCACTTTACTCTCGTTTGCAAATAATTTCCAAGTTCACCAACACGGTGCGTGGTTAATAGTAATGTTAATAGTACGTAGTAACATGATATACCTCTAGAATAATTCAGTCTACAAGTGGGAAGCAGCCAAGGTTACAGCCAGTTGGTGCTCTAAAACATGTACATGATAAGCTCCGTTAAATAAGAGTATTTTGGATCTCCGGATTTAACTGTTTTCGATTGATAACACGGTGAATTTTTACGACTGTAAAAGAATATCGGATTCAATTTTAGCGAAGTACCAAAGACGCAAATTTTTACTGTGTACTTAAGTTGGATAAGTAATTACTAAACTTTAAGTTCTTCAGGATTATTACTGCACTAGAGCAGAGGAGTCGAACAGGATACAGCAAGTCGATTAACTTCACCTCAGTCGATATATAAGTTGATGGAGGTCTTAACGTGTAATCATAAGAGAAATATCTATGAGCAAAGAAACTCGCCTGAGAATCAGAAACGTGGGCATCGAAGAGAGTATTCGTTTGTATCTCAGTTAACAGGCTATATGCAAGATATTTGCTATGAAATGGGCAAGTGATACCAAACTGATACCTCAGAACTGCAGCTTTTGATGGTATTTGACGGACTGAACGCTAAAGTGATAATAAATAAGGTAAAAACAATTGGGATGGATGAAAAAGTGACGTGCTTATAAGAGGAATTTTTAAAAAGTGGGAACCAAAGAGTTACTATAGGAAAAGCTATATCAAAAAAGGTGGCGTAATGGAACCATTGATGTTCATTATTCTAATTACTAATTTTGTTGATGGATTATTGTCAGAAGTTCGGTTGTTTTCAGATGATGTAATGTTATAGAGTAGGGTTAAATCAGGAAATAATTGTGGGCAGATGAAGAGAGATCAGGATGGAATAGCTGACTGAATAACTCAGCGTGGAATAAAGAAAGCGTCAGCAAGTTTGTATCTTTATGAGGTGGATAAGAAATTTGTTGTTGAAGAATATAAGTGTAATATCTTTGCACAGCTTTTGATAGTAAATTCTGTTTTGGTAGGACAGTTTGGTCAGAAGGCGGAATGAATCCTTCATTTATTGGATATGGTGAGGAGGGAATTTAAAAGAGAAGAAAGTGCAATTTAAAAGCTTGGTCAGATCATCGCCTGAGTGTGGTGTGGTAGTATGGAAATCACATTTAATGGGTGTCAAATATAGGAGTTAAAAAGGGTGCAAAGGAGTGTGTCTAGAGTTGATTGTGGAAATTACCGCAGAACAGAATTTGTAACTGATACGGTAAAGGAGCTGCGTTGGGTAACAGAAGGGTTGATGAAGAGAGTTCTGGGAGTGAAATCTTAGTGTGTTAGGTGAAATCTAAGAGTTGACGTGTTCCCTATGTTAGGAATGCGACTTCTCGACCTTACTGTGGCCATTCATTACCAGTTATTAATTTCCAACTAATATTAAGCATAAAAACAAATCAGGTGGGCGCCCGAGATTGGAGTGAGGAGTGTACCCTATTCTGAGGGAAGCGACATCCAGATCTCAAAGTATTGTTACTTAAACATGAATTATTGAACAACTAGAATTATTAATAAAGTCAAATGACACATTACATGACTGGATGGGATCTATTGAAAACAAGGTTCACAATCTGACTTTACGATTTAGTTATGTATTTGAATTGGTTGCTTGACAAGATTTTACAAAGATTAATCTTCTTTTTAAAACACAAGGGTACATAACTTTTTATGTGGAGCAAGAGAGTCTGTCTCAGAGCTATAACTAGAGTAAAAAAAACGATGGTGCAAAAGTTCCTTTTTCTGAATGGTGGTTACCGTGCGGCCGAATGCAGTCGGTGGGTTGACCCGCTCTCCATTACGGCCGGCTGCCTCACTCAACTGTGTCT
>JARYHS010009186.1:169866606-169916985 GCA_031002005.1 Vandiemenella viatica | reverse complement strand
AAGGCGTAAAGTCATAAGTAAAATTTTTTTTATGTACTTGTGAATATGTATTACCTCATGTATCTGTGACTTCTTACGCGTGGACTTAGACTTTTATGCTAGAATTGAATATAGAAAGCTATAAGTTACGTAAAACGTATCCTAGAAACTAATTGCGAGAGAAACAAAGCTTGAGTAAGCGAAATAACATTACACGCTATCCGTCAATGTGTCAAAGTTCGGTTAGTTTTCAAAATTTCAGGATAAAATATGTTATTTGTTCGGAAAACGTATCCTAGATCGTTCCTAATGGTACATAATATTTCCTTGTCAAATTTCATCACGGCCGGTTTAGCCGTTTAGTCGCGTAAACTTGAAAACTAGATAGAGAGAAAGAGTTACTTTCGCATTTATAATATTAGTTTAGGTACATGTGGATGGTTGAAAGTAAAAAACAGGACGTAGTTCGAAGGGATCTGTGAAGATAAAGATATTGTTAGTCGTGACTATACCTCAAACACTTTACGCCAGCGGTTAAATGTTACATATTCCGTTATTCAGTAGGTATGTGAGCCGCCGTGCGTTGCGTAATATCGTCTGACTCGCCACTTGCTGCGGAATTCCAGAGCGAATTAACGCCGGAATGCTATCGGTTGTGCGGATCAGTTTCGTGTAGCACGTACTTATGACTGACCAGCCGGCACGATCAGTCTGCGATCAGTTCGACACGGCAACACTATCGGTGTCAAAACGTGAACACGAGAGACCGATAAATGACGTAACCTACAACTCGTGACAAAATTCGCTAACGCAACTCTCTTTGCAGTTGACAGCACCACTATCACGACGTCAGTGAAGTGACTTTTCTCTTGTTGGTCTGGCTTTACGGTTGTAACATTTAATGCAGTGGAACGCTGGCACATTCACATTGCTTTTTGTGTGTTGTTTAACGCAGACTCGCTTCCATATGTCACGCAACGATAAATAAACATAGAAATATCTGATTTCGTAGGATTAGTAATCATCAGGTCACAGAGCTGTTGTGAAGTACCTTTGAAATTGTTCCCCCAATTGTCTAAGTACCTGGATGACCGATCTTCGCTCGGCATCTTTCGATTTCCTTTCAATATGCAAGAGTTTGCGTAAAATTTGATTAAAATTTCATCAAAATTGCTATAGCTCTTTCCAAGATCGTCCAGTTTACCACCTCACAAATTATTTTTAAAGAAAAAATGCTACTATTATGTTAAATAGAAATCTTAATGCTAATCAGGGATTAATTAATGGTGCAATATTAGTGGTAATTCACTTAGACGGGTACATCATCAATGCTAAATTCATTCGCTCCGATAAAACTATGCTCTGACCCCCGCATTAACCTCACACCTTCTGATCCGATCGTGTCTTTCAAAATGATAAGAAAATAATTCCCTTCGTTATGACCATTAATAAAGCACAAAGTCTGACGCTTCAAAGCGCAGGATTGTATTTACCAGAACCTGTTTTTTTATATGGACACTTGCATGTGGCTTTTTCACGAGTTTGTAGATTCATTAATAATTATATTTTTGTTAAAGACACATACGGTCAGAAAGCAAACAATGATCACACTATAACTGATAATATTATTTTCAAAGAAGTTTTGTAAATTAATTTTTTTTTGAAAAATCACATCTGAGAAAAGCCAATATCTATTTTTTTAAATGTTTTACAATTAAGCATGTAGTATTTAATGATAACGACCTTTAACAATAAAAGTGATAGTTATTACTACTATACAAAATAAAATACCTTTCATTAACAAATATACTTGAATTTACTTATTTCCACCTTATTATATTATCGTTTGGTGACTGACAACCGTACTTTGCAAAAACATTCGCAAGGGTCAGCTAGTATATAGGAATTGTTTGTTTAAAGATAGAAAAGTTCCTTGCTCTAAACAAAGAGAAACTCAACATCCGTAGGCTTATTGGTACCTGAAACTACTACGAGATGGAGTTAAAGCCATTTACGAGATACCAAATACAAAAATTGTTCGTATTTTGTAAGACACCTACCTACCATAGATATACTTGAAAAGCATAACGTTATCTAAATATGAAATTTCATCCATAATCATAATGCTTCATTTATCGATTTTTGGTCAAGTATGAAGGTAGAAAGATGGCTTGTCTCAAAAAACACCTTTTATAAATAATATATAGGAATATATATATATATATATATATATATATATATATATATATATATATATATATATATATACAGGGTGTTACAAAAAGGTACGGCCAAACTTTCAGGAAACATTCCTCACACACAAACAAAGAACATATGTTATAAGGACATGTGTCCGGAAACGCTTACTTTCCATGTTAGAGCTCATTTTATTAATTCTCTTCAAATCACATTAAACATGGAATGGAACACCCTGTATATGCAGCTTAAGGTTAAGTTTCTGACCTTAGTTGCGGTGTCTCTGGTCCGGCTTCGGTTTTAGATGTTTCTGACTATAGCGCGAGCCCGTCTTGTATCGTTTATTTGAAAGCTAGCAAATACTCAGCGAAATAATATGACGCTGACATTTTTAACGTTTAGGAGCTAACTGAATTACTGTAAAACCAAAAGGAATATTAGGAAAGGGATTGTTGAATTTCTCCGGGAAGTTGTCGCATTGGAAGGAGGGTGTAACATCCCAATTGGTATCCGCAAAAGCCTGTCGAAGGCACATGGCAAACACCATTTTTGATTCTGGTAGAATAACTCGTCACGGTCGAATGAAGCTTAATGGTTCACATATGCGAGGCACAATTCAGCAATCATCATAATTGCTTATATCATAACCTTGTAGGATAGGAAATCAAAATATGAACTCACACAAAACGTGTGCTTATAGCCGCTGAAATACGTCCTTTATTCAAATAAAAAGGAAATAAAGCCAAATTCGAAAGTGGTACTGGCACTGTGTTCACTAAACTGTTGGCTGTATCTAAAAATTGACACAAAGAAATAATATTGCCAGCAAAGAACATCAAAATCTTGAGGAAACGAAACTCACCGTGGAAGTTGACGAGGAGGCAATTAGCCAGCCAAAAAGATAGAGAATTTGATCGCTGAAACGTTTTTTTTATTTTTCACCAGAATCACGCCGTTACGTTAACAGGAAAAGTTATTAAAAACAGAAGTTGACGCCCACTTGCGTCTACAGTTCGATGGTGTAAAACAATCTGCAGCATAGAGATCCACATCATCACTGAGTCCCGCAGCGTGAGGTGTGTTGTGTTTCCCAGCTGCCGGCCAGTATATCACCCCTCCCCCCGGGCCCCAGCCACTGCGGCTCGTGCCCCCTTATTTTTTTATGTTGTTGGTTCCCCCTCAGTGGCGAGGGGACAGCCAGACGGGCGCCACATCGATCCGGCGCTAACCCACTTAAGCGCCGGCAGCTGTCTGCCAGTGGACCGTCACGGCTGCAGAGAAATCACCCACGCCATCTACCTGTGTGTCTGCTTGTACAGTCAAGACATTTATTATTAAAAAATAATTGGAATATCCTCTTGGTGGTTCTTGGAAACAAAACAATTATTTTTAAATTTTCTCTGTTTATTGTAGCATCATGAAAAATGAGATTTGGCTACGAAAACTTTGGATCTCTTTTTTCCAATGGCATTCTGCTGCCTATGCCAGTCAGGCAGCTCAAATGAAATTATTATGAACTAGCTGTTACCCGCGACTTCGTATGCGTGGACTTAGAATTTGATTGCTAGAATTGGATATAGAAAGCTGTAAGTTACGTAAGATTTGTCCCAAACAACACTGAGTCGGCATAACATACAGGAAAGCCATCGCAATACCATTCTACCGTCGAACCTATCTGATGTAGACAATCAATTTCCAACATATTTAAAAACAGGGAAAAAAAGCGAAAGTGCAGGGAGGTTGGGAGGGAGGGGGGGGGGGGATTAACTGAGGGCAGCTTCAATTTCAGTTTGTCTTCTCTAGTTTCTTCAGCATGAGCATCAGATTCTTGGGTTCTAATAACTTTAGATGCTCGTGTTCTGCTAAAGCTACACCTTACTCCTGAGAGGCATATTACAAAAGAAGACAAAATAAACTGATGCCAGAAACTTCTAAGCATACACAAAATAATTGTGCAGAGCAGCGCAAATCGACAGCTATACTGAATAATAAGTTTTTCTGTATATTAAATTTATTAATATACTTACTATTTATTAATATAATACACTAACTATGAGAGAAGTACAGCCTGAGCTACCAATGTAAATTACAGACTTACACACGCATCTGTCTGTCTGTCACCATTCGATAAGTTAGCAAAACCGAGAAAAAGTTAGCATACCGAAAATGTATGATGTTTCCTTCCTATAGATACAAAGTATTTCCTTGCCAAAATCCATAAATATTGGTATAGCCATTTAGTCGTCAAAACGGAACAGAAAGTCAGAGACTTACTTTCGCATTTATAACATTATTAGTACAGACTGCGAGAGAAACATAGCCTGAGGGACGAATAAAACATAAAAAGTAAACGCGTACGGCAGTGTTCGGCAGCCTACGATTTGCCACGCATTCCACCCCTAAATTTATGGGATCTAAACAATTCTTAAACATTTTGCTCCCTCCGGAATTTGAACCGGAGACCACATTCAAAACTTCAGAAAGTAAGCGCCTTATCCACTAAACTACAGGTCCGCTCTGTTGGTTACGATTACAGAGACTTATACATGTAATGCGTCTGTCTATCACTGTTCAGTCAGTTTTTCAAAATTCCATGACAATACGAGGGCAAATAACATCTTCTTGTCAAATTTCATCACGATAGGATTAGCTGTTTAGCCCTGAATACGTAACAGACAGACAGAGAGACAGAGTTGCTTTCGCATTTATAATACGCGTATTAGTTTATATCTTCCTGTGTTTGATTTTCATTAGTGCATTGTTTCCACGAGGTATGGACACCATAAAATGAACATGACACACACAAACCATCGGCCGGACTTGAACCGGTGATTCTCGGCAATACTCCAGACCCTATGACAGAGTCAGGAAAGGGAATGTCGCGCCACTATTCGGAACAGTTAATTATAAATCTTCTCCGAACTTTAAACTTTTTAATTGTAAGTGGTCTAATTTAAAAACTACAGAAGGGATTTTCATTAGTTCTCACAACTTGAATGCTGAAGGTCAGACTTAACATTCAGGGTATCTTTCGTGGTCACGGAGCAGAAAATTAAAACTTTTTTTAACAGTGAGGTCTTTAGAGACGGGAAAGGATGGGGGGCAAGGAATGGGAAGGAATTCGGCCATGGCCTTTTGAAGGAAGCATCCCGGCATTCACCTGGAATGATTTGGGGAAACCATGGAAAATCCAAATCTGGATGCCCGGAAGGGGATTCCAACCGCTGTCTTCCCGAATGCGAGGCCAGAACGCTAACCGTTACACCACCACGATCGGTGAAAATTAAAACCTGTTCGAGACATTAACCAAGACATGCATATTTAATTGCATGAACAGCCCGATTTTTGTGAAAACAACAAGAGTCTCAGCTGTATTTTTGAATAAAAATGTAATACATTAACACTGCTAGCAAAAACACATAGTTACCTTTTATACTTAAACTTATTTTCATCATTTCATCAAAAAGGGAGGAACATGTAATTCATATCAGGGAATAATTTCAATGAGATTAGATTTTCTAAAAATAACAGGAATTTGCGGAATATATTTGAGACATATTTAAGACATATTCACATTTCTAACAAAAACAAAAAAGATTATAGTTACTTTCTTATTTTTACTTAGTTTCACTGATTCGGCAATAGACCTGACATATGTGAACTGTCCTGGTCAAAATTAAGCTCCGATTGATACAACGATCTTCGATCCATCTTTAATCTCGGTAGTTCCTGCATATTTACCTGGAATTTAAACTGATGTGCTGACGTAATCACAACACCCGAAGATTTGGGTAAACCGCTGGAACTTGTGATGAACGGTTTTATAAACACTACAATCATTTACAGTGTTTTCATGCTGTGTCTTGGTCGCCAGGCTGTGCCTGAATGGGACAACGCCCTCTCCAAGTTCCTCTCCTCGAAAGAAGCGAAATGCTTGAAAAACTGAACACTGTCATTAGATCACTTAGGTCACACTGAGTCTATTTGACTGATTTTATGACTTAATTCAACATTTAAATACTTTCACGAGCCCAGCAAAGGCTTTTTTTTTCTTTAATTATGTCATGAGCTGTGAGAAATTAAATTTCTGTCCTTCTTTTTCTCGCCTTGATTTAATTCGGTATCAATTGCTCTGTTTTTCTTCTGCCAGGGAATGGCTTATGGCGAAACTGTCAGTGTTTTAACTTGCTGTCTAGGTATTGTCCTCGTCACGTACACCAAGCATTAAGAATCACGTGGTATTTATGACCGGAAATGGCTGACGGGAGACGGCACAGTAAGTTTCTTACGAAGGGCTCCTCCCTCATCAGCTTCATCTCGAGCTGGAATGCAGTTGACTATAGTCTGATATCATAAGGCATTTTCGAAAATGCGTTCTCGTCTCTGTTTCATGGACACTTAACGTTTTATTGGATTGATGAATAATCGGATACAAAGAAGTACTTAACCATATAAATCCTACATTTTTAAACATTTTTAATTTAATGCAGTAACAAATTGCCTTGACAAAACTTGGTGTTTGTTTAGTGTTCTGCATTTCGGAATATTAATTTCTCGTTTTCACATTCGGGTTCCATACAGTTAATTTATAATAATGACACAGATCTATACATAGGCTATAACTGGCTATTAGTTTTAAGACACGATTCGGGTTTCTTCTATATTTTCTAACATCTGGGATAAACATATCGAAATTACGTTCCAGCCACATAAAGTATTACTTTGTATATTATTTTCTCCCATTACCAACAAGAATTGAGAGAAAGTACTTGAACAAGAAAAAGACGTTTGGACCCCTGATTAATGTGGTTGTAATGCCACGTGTAAATATGGGTAGGAAAGTGGACAGTAGTAACATTTACTGGAGCTTCCTTATTCAATGTCTTACCAACAGAAATTAAATGTTATCTACAAAAACCCAACTGCTTTAAGTCCAAACTGAGAGAGTTTCTGTTTCAGAACCCATTTTACTATGTGAAAGAATTTTCTTCTTGGAATTTGGTAGATAAGAATGACTGATAAAATAGTATATATGGTGTATGGAAGGGGAAGGTGACAAAGTTGTCCACAATTACTAAAATGATATATGTTTTTTTTTTCCTTTCTGTTGAAACTTTTGACAAATGATGTAATTACATTGTTTACAAAATTTCACTCATATATAATAACTAACATGGGATAGCATGCACTCAAAAACTGCTGTGAAAAATTATCATACTAACAGGTTTTTAAGTAATTGACAGCTTATGAGTTGTTGGTAATATAATTGATATTGTTAATAGGTGTGTGTACTGATTCACATAAATAGCAAACTAACATGATATAATATGTAGTCGCAAATTACAGTGAATCTTATCATGGTAACTGGTTGGTAAGAAAATAACTGATTATTAGATGCTGGTAACAAGTGTATACACTGTTCCACATAATAAGTATTAATTAACTCGGGATTGTATGTGTAGATTACAGGAGATATTGGTTATACTAATGGGTTGTAGCTAACTTGTCAATATATAATGATATTATCAATTATATAGTAATATTGACATTAAAAATAAGTGTATGTACTGTTCCACATCCCCGAGATTACTCTCACATGGGATCAAAGTGAACATATCTATCTATCTATCTATCTATCTAATAAGTGGAGGCAAATACTTCCAAAAATCCTACCTGGACCGCTGGTAGGATTCGCGGTTGGCGTTAGTTATAAATACTGCAATTTTACTCCATGTACTCGCGGAAAAACAAATGAGAACACATTCGGTAGTGGATGTGTTTTGATGAATTACGGAGTTAGTATATCAGATAAACAGGCACTTACTAAAAACGCGGGGTATATGAAGATACTGAACAGAATTGACGTTTATTCTAATTACTTTTTAGTTAGAAAGAGTATATCCAGTATTAAAAACTAAATAATAAAGTAAATTATAGTCACACAATTTGATTAAGAAATATTTATAGATTTTCTGTCAAATTCCATAGTAATAATCTTTACACATAATAAAACTGTACTCCGAAGAAAAGACTGTACGCTAAAGATAAGTTGAAAAAAGTAGAGAGGAGTACTATTAATAAATCAACTTTTTTTTTTTAAAAAAAAATGTCTCTGCCTTTCTTCAAGTTGGGATACATGGGACTCATGCAAAAACTACCGGTTGTATTTTGATGGGGGTCTTGATTAATACACAGCCCGTTACACAATGAGTAGAATAAATTATGTTTATTCTGATATGAAGTAGAAAAACCCGGCAATTCAATTGAATTGGTATTAATTTAAAAGTAACTTATTCATTGCAGTAGAAATGATTATAGTGATTTCTGTGAACGAGTGGCATTGTGTTATTTGGAGTTGCAGTTCGTTGTGGAGATCCTTGATGCAATTCAGTATTCCACCCATGCCGTGGATTATGCATCTCTTGACGATGATGGCTTAAGAGAGACTGGTCTACATATTAACAACCGACGCGAACGAAGTTGCAGGTAGCAGATAGTAATTAAAGTCATCCTAACCCGAGTCCAACTCACACCAGCGACAAGCCACCCGTTAGGTTCCCTTACATCCCCCAGCATATTGACTGCTCTCAACGTTACTGAGACCAGACAAACATGAAGCAATGCGAGCTCAGTCAGTCTCTTGTTCCTGGAACCTCTCTAGATGATAAGAGCACCTGTATCAAGTACCTGTTGCTCCTCTTGGAAATACGGTTATGAGAAACGCCAAACGACTTAACACTCAATTCTGATTATCCATTTATAGTCCCCGCCTTCTTATAAGTTTCGGAAGTGACACTATCTGTGCCATGAAAAGAAACACCCATGTTATAATGCGTACTTTGTAGCCACGAACTTACTACACTTTGGATTCTCTGCCTTAATGTTGCCGTAATCCATTCACTTGAACTGTTGCAGCAAAAACGCAGAATTGTTTCTAGTATTCTATTGTTACAATTGTTACCATTAATAACGACGGAGCTTGGGCACTATTCTCTAACACATTTACTTTTGTTATATGTGAGCTTTCAGTGTAAATTCTTGTAGGGTATGAGCGAAATTACTTAGAAATTCCCTGGTAACGTATTCCAGTCCCTAACTACTTAATTCACTAATTAAAACTTTTCCTTATTCGATTTATGGTTGTTGTCTTTTCTTCCCTTCTACATACCTACTACTCGCAAATCTTCGCTCAATAAACGTCCATGCTTAGTTGCCCTATACAAACACACCAAACTCTTCACCTGTCTCCTGCGTTCCAAGAAGTGGCTATAGGGCATATAGTATTACTAGTAAAATAAATATATTAGCTGTTTGGTGTTATTACCTTTTAGTGAAATCAGAAAACACAAGGCTTTAAACAATATCCGTGCTTGTGAATGTTCATTATATGCTCGAACGTTGACAGGCCTGCAATAGGGCTGATCATTTTAATGACTTCGTCCAGTTGTTGGCTGTGAGCAGAAAGAGAGCAAGCTTGTTTTTTCTTTGAAAAAGAAGCTGCCAGAGAAAACAGAAAGGTGTTTGTCTTGTTTTATTATTATTTTGTAGAAAGTTACTAAAAACTGGAGACGCAGTTGTGAGATGCACGTTGTGGAGAAGACAGTGAGTTGTAAGAGGCAATAAAATTCAGTTTTATATTTGACTGTGAGCTTGTTCATCAAACGGATCAACAGTTTATATACATATGCTAAAGAACTTAGAGTAACAGATGGAATAAGGTCTTCTAGCTATGTTATCTGCATCTGCTAATATTTTAACAGTGTTTGACGATAATAATGAACAATGAAGAAGTATATTTTTATTTGTGTACACGACTGAAGTATGCTGTTCTGTTTCTTATCAATCGCCAAATACAAGCTTGATGCATTGTCACCACGGCGGGTAAAATAATGGATTGAAATAGGCTCACTACGCCGTGCCGAAAACCACTTTTGCTAAACTATTTTATTTATCATATCTGTTATTGAATGTTTTGGTAATTTCATGAAATATATTTATCTGCTCTCCTCCAACTACTGTATTTGATAGCCATAATGTGACGCTTGTTCTATATCACGTTGCCTACTTTCCCCTCTTCCTTCGTACAACGCCTCATCACCCCCTCTACTTGATGCATCACGTTGAAATTTTTCCCTGACATCTTCAGAATTCGTCCGCCCAACTAAGTTTTATCACCAAGCCCGATGTGGGAGTGTAACGCTCTGGCCTCGCATTCTGAAGATTTCGGGTTCAGCTCCTCGTCCGGTCATCCAGATTTTGATTTTCCATTGTTTCCCGAAATCACCGTAGGTGAGCGCCAGGATGGTTCCTTCAAAAAGGCCATTGCCAAATTCCTTACTGCTACTTCTCACCAATCCTCTCGTTCCTCTTATGACTTTGAAATCGACGAGGCGTAGGGCAGTAAGGAAAAAAAGTGAGTTTTGTCCTAACAAAGTTTACGATTAGTTCATCTGGTGTGAATGCGTTCAGGTTATGCAGCATTTTGTACCAATAAACCACAATTTACATGCTAGCAGGATGCACTACCAAGTGAATGTGAGGTCCCTTTACGCTGTTTTAGTAAAATGTCTGTTACTTACCTTAGATATTAAGTTGTTTATGAAAAGACCTCATCACATTCCAAATATCTTAAGTTGCATGAAATTAATCGAGAACGAAAGAGGTTTTAATATTCCCCTCCACCTCTCGAGCCAGCTGGTAGTGTTGATAATGTCCCACGGCCATATTTGGGTCCGTGATTATGTATTCAGGACAGGCGGGTGGAGCGACTGTACATGGAGAAGCCTCGTGCGGGGAAATTTTTCACGCCTGCCGTGGAAGCTTGTCCACTGTGTGTCTGTCGGGACCTTGACGGATCGCCTCGACACGACTGGCATTTCAACAAAAAAGGGTGCAGTTCCCAAACACTCGGTAAATAGGCCACTCAGAACACATCTGCAACCTCGTCACTACGGAGTGTAGTTCAGGACACGTGTGGATTCGATTGCTATATTACTCACCATTCGTAACATTTAATGTGGCAGAGAGTAGCTTTCACCAAACTGTTTCTTCGCTTCCAAACTGGAAGATACAGAAGACAGTGTCTGAAGGCATTCCCCTTCTTATTCCCATTCAAGGATTAGGCATGTTGACCTGTTCCGGATTCAGGAAACATTCCCATCTCTTCCATGGTCTACCTGTACTTCATCTACCTTTAAGTCTATATTCGTTTAGTATTTTTGCTAACTCTATCTCGTAATTCATGCTATCTATTTTCAATTCCTCTCTTATGGACTCGTTTCTTATTAGATCTAACCTTGTGCATCCCTCTAAAGATCTTAGGAACTTCATCTCCATTGCTTGTAAGCGGCTTGTCTCTTCTCTTCATTGCCCAAGATTCACTTGCATAGAGAAGCTTAGGAACTGCCATAACTTGTATCTCTGTAAGCAGAGATATTGATGTAACCAAGGTAGTTATGGTGCGAAACTTTTTCAACCAGATCGCCATTATATCAGCTTATTTTATTGCTGTTATAACTGGGATAGAAATAAGTCACTAGGTATAACAGTTCAGAGCATTCAGAATTGTTAGGGTAAAATAGCCTGCTCAAGTAAAATCACCCTAGAAATTTCCCTAATAATGACAGCACGGAGACTCAATCACCTTTATAACCGCTACAGCAGCTTATCATTTACTGAAAGACTCTTACGTGTAATGAGTTTACAAACGACAGCGTACTAGAAGCTAGAGACAATGGACAATCTTGCAAAATGGTGTATAAAATAACAGCTGCTGTTGTCATGCAGTGATGTTAGAAACGAAATTTTCTGTTCTTACTACGCACTAGGTGTACCGTAGTGACCGTAGTTTGGGTACATAACAGATTCTCAACAGTAATTCTCGTTTTTAGGGTGAAAGGTGATGACGACTTGACTTGGTGTGGCTAAAAAACCAACTTGATCTGTACTTCACACTAAGTGTTTGCTCTGCAAAATTTGAAGGATTTATGTTGAGTTTGAAGGGACTTAGTATGTGTAAAGACATATTTGCGTAGGTAAACATGGCCCAAAAATTCATGATCAAACTGAGTTGTATGAAGCGCCGATGCTTTATCTCAATGGCGTATAATTTTTCTTGATTGATTATTGGCACTTTTATAAAGGAGCTGCGTTTGAGTAGTACTGTCTATTTATTTATTTATCCTATGGCCATAGCATATAATCAGTAATACAATTATGTATAATTGATTAACACTAATAAAAATTTACATTAGATTATAGTTAAAATTCAAAATCGACATAGCACAGCCATTGTAACGCTTCATTTGAAATGTTTATGAACGCCTAAATCAATGAAGACTCGAAGTAGGAAATAAAAAGGTCACGTGATGGATGATTTGTTCTTCCTCTCCACAGTAACAATTCGGTGAATCTCTCATTGCCCATGTAGCGCCGTTGATAATAGTAGGTGCAAATAAAACAACAATAAAATTTACACTTATGAAATTTAATGATCTTTAAATGTTATCTTTGAACTTCTACATTTATGGCACATCTGTGATTTTTCTGGGAAAAGAGACGGAAGGTTTAAGTTTTGTCTGTATCTCTATAAACTTATTCAGCGAACGGTACTAGAACTTTTTAGTGCTTCGTAATCGATTCATCATTGGTTTTTCAGATCATTTGCTTATTATTCTTTCCTAGTACATTTTTCTGGATTTTTTATTCGCTTAAGGTATTTTTGATTGGAGAATTCTTTAGAACGCATACAGAGTCTAGGTAACAGAATACCTCCTGAACTTGATTTTTTCATTGACAGTGTTGCTGTTTTCAAGCGAGTACTCATACGTGAGTGGAGTCAGCAATGATGGACTTAGTACAGTCACTGTCTCTGATTCCCTGTAATAATTTTTATTTTTCTGTAGTTATATGTTGAGTCTTATTTTCAGTTTTTGAATATTTAATAATTTTCTCTTTTGTAATTATTTTTCTAGTTTTAGTAATATTATACTATGGGGTCTACGTGCTATTTTTTGTCATCTTTTTCACTGTAAATAATTGTTCACAAATAGTGATAATTGTGTTTACTAAGTAGCTATCATAAGATATATTAATGTAAAATGGTTTTTCCGTTGGAATAAATAAATAAATAAACATACATCATAAGTTAGTTCGTAATAATGACCAATTTATGACGTCCTAATTGCAAGGGGACGGAATATAATTCCCGATAACCCTGATTTACTGTGTTAGATATTATACGTGGTAAGTTTATCAACACTTGAAGCAGTGAGTGCTGGTGAGTCTTGTCATTGGATCGGTCGTGGTTATTAGGAGGAAGAGGTTTGAGGCCACGGCGGGGCATTGTTCTCGGCAGCTGTGCATTGTGAATGCTGATGAGACCCGCCAGCGTCTCGCTACACCGGGCTCACCACATTAAACAAATTACTCACTTCACAGCATCGTCTCTAAAAGTGTTCTCCTTTCATTGCTGGGAGAGTCGAGAGTAATAAAGTTGCAACATCGTGCTCCTTATTCCGTTTTATGTTTCAGAATGAAACTACAAATAGCACATGTCTCTGCCCGAAAGAATGTCTTTTTAGGGTAACTTTCACAGATAAATTATAGACCTATCATACAACACCTTTGTAATTTCATTATTACTTTCAAAATCGGTATGATGATAATTTCGTGTGGTCGTAATGACCTGGTGACAGGGTATCTCTTGGCTGTACATTCGGCCCCTGTCGTAGCCGTGCTAACCGAACCGGCAATCCTACACTTTAACGTGAAATCCGAACCACGGAAGCGTTCTGGAGTACTTCATTTCCACAGCTGTGCTAGAGGTGAAGGTCGGGTTAAGGGCCTATGAAAATCCCCGCCGAGACAGGGATTTTGAACCGAGGATGTTTCGATCTTCAGTCAGACGACTTAGCCATTGAGCCACCAGACCACTCTTTTAATTTAATTAATTTTCTGTTAAATACTTATTGAGATTTCGCTACTTTTCGTCCATGCAAAGGACGTACTTATCTTGCATTCGGGAGGACGGTGGTTGGGTTTTCCATGGTTTCCCCAAATCCCCAAATGCCGGGATGCTTCTTTCAAAAGGCCAAAGCCGAATTCCTTCCCGCTCCTTGTCTGCAGACCTTTCCCGCCTTTAACTAGGCTAGTCACCTGAGAACAATTTTTATAAAAATACTTTTATCATACAGATCACAAAAAATTATATGTGTCGCAAACATAGGGCAGTAAAAACTTTCTCTCTATTTGTTAAGTATGGCGGGTCTAATAAATTCTGTTTCAGTTAGGGCAGGACACATGTTCTTCCTCCCTTCTCATAATTCACACTGGCCACCGGTGGCACGTATTCCGTAGATGGCCGGATATTAAAAAAAAAAAAAAAAAAACACACAACGAAATTTACTACGAATATGTAAGTGGAATTAAAAAAGCAGCTACTTTTCCGACTTATACTAGCTCAGTACAAAATAGGGATATAACGGAACCCCGCATCCGCAGATGCGGAACTTTATAGTGAAATACTACCTCCACTTTCGCATTGGCATTTTTTATGCTTTTTTATACCGGAGGTTTTGTTAACATTGCAATATACATATATGATTCTTTTCTCTTTATACGAGATTCGGCAATCTTCGCTTAGTTAACAACAACGTGATTATTTTATTCTTTCTTGCAATAAAAATAACAATGAACTGAAGATTGTTATTACCTAATTTACAATTTTGAACATGCATGCAAAGTAAAGCCATAAGTAAAAAAAAAAAAAAAAAAAAAAAAAAAAAATGTTAAAAAAATAAAAAAAAGGAGGGTGAAGAGAGTGCCGGGAATGTACAAGGCGTATATTGCTGTTGAAGTGTGGAAAAATAATAGTGGAATAACTAAGAGTGGTGCTTGGAAAAAAAAAAGAATATGACCATGACTACAAGCTGCACTCGATTTCAGGTATAAGAGGGTGGGAAAGTTTTCTTTCGCGGGTAACGGAGGCAAAAAATAGAGTAAATTATTAAGGGAAGTGATCAATAATTTACCAAAAACTCTTAAAGAATTTAAAATTAAAATTCGTTGAGTGGAAAGTAGGCGGGTATAAGAAAGGAGGAATTTGGATGTATATGAAAATTGCCAACGGAGCGCGCGCTCGATTGCAATCAAATTAAATCAAACTACCCAGACACACAAAAATGGGAAAGCGAGAGAATTTATTTTAATACCGATGATATTTGCTGTGTATTCGCTAAGTTTTAAATTTCGGTAATTATAACGTTTCACAATTATTTGTTTGGTAAAGAGAGATCTCATATGTGTAACTAAAATACTTTGAAGGTGACCCGGTTTTCATATCTCCAGCTGAATATATTTTTCTCAGCAGTAGATCTGATAACCGTACTCATTAAAGTTCAAAATTCAAATACTTGCGACATTGATAAATATTGCAGCCTATTAGAAGTATCTTCAGCAATGTGTGATCTAGACGATGGTAATTTATTACTGTTAATAAACTGAGAACGACTAATATGACTTCGTATTTTCCGAGTCTGGGAACCAGACAGAAGTAATTATTTGCAAACGACTTGGCACGCCTTACGACATTATTAACGGTAAAATAGCGTCGGTAAAATACTAATTCCAGCGAGGCGATGGCCAAAGTGATAATAAAGCCACCTATTAAGTCCCAATGGTGCAACCGGCTGCGAAGAAACAGGTCTTCCAGCGCGAAAGTTTATTGCCGTAGCGTTTAGTGTTTCCAGTCATGCTAAGAAATTGGCCTGTGCCGTGGTAGATAAATGAACGACCCTCGAGATCAATACAGGTTTGTTTTTCTTTATGGGCGAGAGTTGCGCTGGGAGGAGAAAACGCTCCAATGAGGCTGCTGTCTGATTTATGAAGCTCACAGTTGGCTTCATAGCGCTAACGCAGTAATTTAGCAGTTGCTGGTGGAGAGAAATTGGGATACAGCGGGGAACAGCTAGAGAGGAGGCTTCCAGACGCTGTCCTTTATTTTCTCTAAAACGCTAGTCTTGCAGCAGGACAGGATATCCCTTGCCTCCGTTGATTAGAGCAGCTATAGATTAATAAATGCAACAGCACTTTACAAAGGTTGCAAGTTAACTGCATGTGTCCCGTTTGTCACTGTGATGTATTAACCAGCAATATTTCATCAAATACACTGTTTTCTTCGCGTTATTGACCACAAAACATGTTTTTTTCTTTGTATTGAATTTTTCGATACCAGACAATTTCTTGCTTCGTACTCATAGCTTTGAAAGAGTTTGTCTCTGAACCGTAGCTTGGCAATTAAACGCACTATGATTTCTTATTATCTGATCGCAAAATCGAAAAAAGACAGTGAAGTGCTAATAGATCCTCACCAAATTGGGATTTCCTATTCCGGTTACCTTCAGAGAAATGGGTATACTATGTCGGACAGTAGTTTCTTGGTGAAAAATCTCAGTACTTGACGTATTTTATGGTAGCTTCCCACGGCCAGTGGTTTTGTAGGCCGCTCCTTGCAGCCAAATTGTACGGATCAACACGTGCCACAGGCTTAAGCCCTCGCCACTTCACAGCCACCTCCCCACCTGGTTGCCTAGAATCGTTTCAGGTACCCGGGCGTGTGATGTTTACCGACTGGGTGACGGATAGAGGCGCGACATCCGTGACAGGAGAGGCGACCCCCTCCCCTCGGCCCGCTGTTGATAGCTTGACGGGTGCGGCTGATAAATGCACGGGTCGTGGGAAACCACCTGTTGATTATGTTGTGGATTTCGCTCCTTGCGCCTAATTGTCTCTCCGAGCCGGTAGTACAGTCCTTCATACCCAGCATTTTTTCATTTTTCTCTCCAATTCAGCCACCAAGGATCACGTGACCAATATGAATCATGAGAATGGGAGGAAGGAGGGGGAGGGACTCAGTTCCTGCCCGTAGCCTAACCGGGCATAATAGGACCGGCGTAGCTTATCTTTTGGTGGGAAGTCTTGTGTTGCCATCTGTCGGCGAAACGTTTAACTTTGCCCAATCTGTATGATAAGTGTATGTCTATGAGACAGAGATTAAGGACCGTCGCAGCATTCGGCTAGATGATTGCGGGAAACCGCCAAAAAACCGCAATCACAACAGCCGACACGTGGGAGCCAAAGATTGTGCCCTGTCCTGTTGCATCTCCTCAATCCAGTGTGCAGCGCCTCAGCGCATTAAACAACAGTGGTGGGTTTCAAAATCAAATTTAATTCAGGTAGCAACTATTCCATTCATTACAATTTGTTGCACAATGAATGGTGAACACTTTCGCTGAAACAGTATTTATACATGTCAAAATGACAGTAAAATAAAAAGTTTGTCTTGTTTTTCTCGCAACTATATTACATTTAAATCTGAAGTTTAATATTTGTTGTTTAAAAACGGGAAATCATCCATTTTGAGGATGAATTTATAGTGCTTAAGTAATAATTTTTTTTAGATAGTTCTAGTAACATAAGTGGTTTAAAAGTCTCCATTTGAGGGAAGGTAACGTCTTTATTTTCCAATGGAAATAATTGGAAAAAAAAATAGTTCTCTACTTGACGACTTCAAAATATCGATACCTGCACGTTGGGATATAAATTATATTCTAGACCATTAAAATATACTTCACAATTTTTATATGCGATATTCGATTTCCGACCAGGAAACACGTGAAGCAAATTTAAAATTTGCAACATATTTGTTTACCAGCTGGAGGCCTGTTACTGGTGGGGAGACAATGTAATAACAATTGCTCTCCGTTTCCCTTCATTAAAAAGCTTTTAAGCCGCACTCTTTCGCTCTAAAACAAAGATTAGATCGAGTCTTATCTTACTGGGTCATTCTTATCTCGTTTGTCCTCAACGGTTAAAATAAGATTCAGTGCACAGTAGTCAAAGAAAAATACAGGAGATCGCTTATTGTCGGTATACTGTGGAAGAAATTTCACGTTCTGGTAACTTCCCAGTACAACAGCTATGTCAATTTCGACCCAATTATTATGAGCTGTAGGAATTAGTTGCAAAGTCAGCAACCCTATCGGGTTCGAATGCCGGAGGGACAGGAATTTTTAAGAGTTGTGTTTGATAATATGAGTTATGCGAGTCGTTCCGTGATTCAGATTCCATGTTAAACTGTAGGTCCCAGAAGAAAGGAATTGGCCGTCCTACTTCTGACACATTGGCTTTGTACGCCTCCTTCGAAAGGATCCAACGAACCTTCGGGATGTGGACTAAGTTAGTTTTTTAGATACATACATTATGTCACATTTATTATTCCAGTAGCAGAGTATATGAGTTTTACGCGCCACTTCCAATTAATCACCGAGCCTGGTTAGAGAGCATTTAATGCTTTTTCCTGGCCTTCGGGAGGACGCTTGTTTGTTTGCTTGTCTAGCAATCAAGCTTTCCGTTTCCCATGGTTTTCGGAAGTAACTCCAGGCAAATGCCGTGATGACCATTTCAAAAAGTCATCTTAAAATTCCTTCCTGTTCCCTGTCTCCAAACCTATCTGGTTCAAATGATCTCGACGTCGGCTTGCCGTAAAGCCATAAGGAATAAAAAACCCAATTATAATTCGAAGTTTAAACACCTCCTCAGCATCAACGCTGTTGAAGTGCCTTAAAGCCTCTACAACACCAGTATTATTTTTTAACTATACCCTGTTGACTCTCAACTGGCGCCTCAAGGTCATTCTCGCTTTGCTCCTCTTCTTATTTCGATATCCCCCCTCCAGTTGTCCACTCCTCCGAAAGCCGCGTTCCCACGATCTCTTGTAACAGAGACGAGACGGGACGGGACGGGACGGGACGGGACGGGACGGGACGGGACCTCATTAGCCGAAGTGTAGGGAGGAGCGCACGCCGCAGGTTAGTCCTTGCTTACCTCGCCGCCACCTCCCGACCACGTTGCCTAGTGTCGTTTGGCACAGAGCACTTTACAGCAACAGAAGGGGTGCGCACCGCTGCTGCAAACCGATGGCAACAGCGCACCGCTACACACGCCAGCGATGTTTACCGACTCAGAGTGGGTAGCTCATGGAGGAAGGAAATATATGGAGACGACGCAAGAGACCTTCACCACGCATTGAAGTGAAGCAGGGCGGAGGAGGAGTGGGGGGGGGGGGGGGAATGCCGGAGTGGAGGGGGCATGGCCGCTTCCATACAGACACGGGGAATATGTACAAAAACCTCAAGGGGACTCTAGGATAAAGGTGACGCCGCAATCTGGTGATGAATTATTATGTAACTCGATATGACAAATAAAAAATGAAGAATAAATTTTTTTGATATCCTGCTTAGTTTTCGAGATATTCTGTCCCAAATGTGAAATGGTTTTGGTTGAAATTCAGAAGAAAAAATTGGTCAAAGTCAAATTTGATGATGGATTCTTATTTAAAAATACGAGACAAATGAAAAATAAAGAATAAAAATTTTCGATATCTCACCTAGTTCTAGAGATATACTTTATCAAAAGTGAGGTGTCTTGAGTTGAAATGGAGAAGAAAAATTTCGCAAAAGTCAAATTTAATGATCGATTCTTATGTAACACGGCGAGACAAATCGAAAATAAAGAATAAAATTTTTCGATATCTTGCTTAGTTTTCGGGATATACTGGGAACATCGCAATTGTTTGGAAGCGCAATATCGCCGCTGCCGCCACTGCGCATGCGCTAGCCTGCTTCACCAATTTAACGTCACTTCTCCTCCATATATTTCTTTCCTCCATGGGGTAGCTGCGTCTCATCTCCGCTAGCAAAGGCGGCCCTGTTCCCACGGCGTGTTGTTGAGTGTTCGTCCCGTCCCGTCCCGACTCGCCTTCGTTAGAAGAGATCGTGGGAACGCGGCTGAACATATATCTGTGTCCAGGTAGAAGAGTCGAAATACGCATTTAGGGGTAAGGGCAGCGGAGTGGGGATAGAGCAGAGTGACCTTGAGCCGCCTCTGTTAACTGAACGCATTATAGACACTGTATCTTACACCTTTAAAGTAACTGTAAGATTACAATTCCCTGCACAGTTGTTATCTTGTGAATTGATTAATTTTTGTAAGAACATTAGCTCGTATTAGACACATACTTTACCACTTAAAAATTATTATATTATAAGTCTGTAGGGTATGCAGTTCGTTATATTTATGACTAACGTAATGTAGTTTACACGATATTATTATAATGACAAATGTTTTACCGGGCACCTGTTTATATTAGCCTATTAAAGCCAACTGGAAAACTGTAATATAAAAAGCAATCAAGGATAGGATTTTCGCCACGAATTACCGAAGAAGGGCCTCAGGTCGCCTCAATACGAAGTCGAAATGACTCTTGACAGGAGAAGATGACCCTTCACGTCCAAACAGTAGAAGATATCTACCTATGCCAATTTATAGCCTAAACGAGGCAGCCATGAGAGTTCACAAAATAAGTGTTAAGTTTAGCACCATTGGCAAAAGATGAATCTTTGTAGGCTGTGGTGGGGAAGATGATCCTCCAAAGAGCCTATCTACTAAACGGGGAGATACGAGAGTTGCTGTTCACAATTGGAGTGGTAAGGATGGCACCACTAACAACAGGTGAATCTTTGTGGGTTGCAGAGGGGAAGATGACCCTCCACCGCTAACAGCCTATGTACTAAACGGGGAAGATACGAGAGTTTTTTTTATTCACAATTAGAGTGGTAAAGTTGGTACCACTGACAACAGGTGAATCTTTGAGGGCTGTAGAGAGGAAGATAACTATCCACTACCAAACAAGCGGGGAAGACATTATCGTTGTTATTCACAATTGGAGTGTGAAGGTTGGCACCATTAACAACAGGTAAATCTTTGTGGGCTCAAAGGTGAAGATAACCTCCAAAGAACTTATGTCCTAAACTGGGAAGACATGAGAGTTGTTGTCCACCATTTGTGTATAAAGGTTGGCACCACTGACAACAGGTGACTCTTTGTCTGCTGCAGTGAGGAAGATAACCATCCACTACCAAACAACTTATGTCCTAAACGGGGAAGACATTAGAGTTGTTGACATTTGTGTATAAGGTTGGCACCACTGACAACAGGTGTGCGGCAGTGGAAGCTGTCGAGATGAGATGCGGGCGTGTCGTGCCACTGATTCATCTGTTGGACGCTTCCGCCCCCGACGCGCCAGGCAGGCGCCGGCTGGAGCTGTCCTCCAGACAGACGTGGGAACCGCTCTGCTCATTACACTTGTTGCACTCCCACTTCCGGTCATAAAACTGGGACAATACCGGCCACGCCGCCTTCGGATCACGGAGAGGATTCTGTGTTAGCTTCTAGAACCAGTCACAGTCTACCTTACCTAACCAAAACCCAGCTGCACTTTAAAATAAAAAAAACGAATAGTAGGACTAGGGTTGCTAACAAAACTTATTATTAAAATATCGTACTTTACTGTTGGGCGTTATACTTTATTTTAACCGTAAATTATGCGGAAATACTTTATTTTGTTGAAATACACAAACCATGGAACTGAATGCTCTTGTAAGTAAATAATTTCCAAACGACATATTAGTGCTTTTAACAAAATGAAACTAAAAGTATACTCTTGGATCGATATTATCTGAGGGGGCGGATCCTTAATATATATACATGAAAAGACTGGAGATAATTTATTGAAAATAAAAATAATTGTTTCCTACCTGCAACTGTTCCTGCCGTTTCAGCTTTTACCGAAAGTCTAATGAATACAGAATGGCGGAAGAGGAATACAGAACGTCCTTAAATCTAGAGATAATCATTTATTTATAAATCTAGATTTAGCATGTGGAACCGAATATTACCCTTCTTAAAAAACGCAAAAATTAAAGCTACTTCCATAAACATGAAAAATATGTATTTAAGGAAACAAATACCTAAATTAAAAAAAATTCTTTCACATATTTTATTTTTTTCTTCCAATCATAAATATACAGGGTATCCCAGAATTATCTTTACAACTTGAACATTGAATAAATTATGTTTGGAACGAGATATCACAATGCAGTTTTCTGCATGTTACAGAGTATCTCTCAAAGTTTTTTTCTGTTTCATTTCAGGTGCAGTTTGGTGACAAGTAGGAAGTTACATCCCACTTATTGAAAATGTACACCCCACACGAAAAAGCTCAGTGTGTTTTCTGGTTTATAGAGACACTGGTTACTTAACAGGCACGACATTCAAATTTGGGGTTCTGAACCTCCGCATGCATTTAGAAAGAGAAAGAGAGCGGGACAGCCCAAAGGTTAATGTGTGGTGCGGTGTTATGCACAACCAAATCATTGGCCCCTTCTTCTTTGCTGAGAAGACAATCAAAGGCCCAGTTTACTTGGATAAGCTAATAAAATTTGTTGTTCCCCAACTGGAAGTCCTTCAACCAACAGTCATCTTCCAACAGGATAGTGCACCTCCACATTGGGCTCATGATGTCCGTGATTTTCTAGATAAACAATTTCCTGGTCGGGGTCCAATTGACTGGCCGCCTCGTTTACCTGACATAACCCCCTTGGATTTCTTTCTTTTGGGATATGTAAAAGACATCGTGTATCAAACACCGGTTAGAAATTTGGCAGATCTCAGGCAGAGGATTTCTGCAGCAATTACGACAATTGATCAAGGGATGCTCCAAAGAAGTGTTCTAGAGACAGAAACAAAACTTTGAGAGATACTCTTCAAAATTCAAAAAACTGCATTGTGATATCTCTTTCCAAACATAATTTATTCAATGTCAAAGTTGTAAAGATATTTCTGGGACACCCTGTACTTAAGGTTTTAAAAATAAGTTGGTAACCCTAAGCACGACAAACCAACAAAAACATATTATTTGGGCATAAGTTTATCTGACAATATTTTCTTCAATTCTTCCAGGAAAATTGGTTGCAACCAACGTCTGTTTAAGTAAGGAGATACAGATACAATTCCTTAATCCTCTTCGAAAAAGCGCCCTTAGGCAGCTACACACAAAAAATTACGCTGCTGCCATTGGCCGCACGCCTTCTGGAAGTCAGTTTCGGGGACGCTGTTGAGAGCCCTCGTCGATGCTGCTTCAACGTCCTGGATTGAGTCAAACCGCTGTTCCTTCAGTTGCCTTTTCATCCGTGGGAATAAAAAAAAAAGTCAGTTGGAGCCAGATTGGGACTGTAGGCGGGGTGCAGTAACGTGGTAACGCTGAATCGGGCCAACAGTTGCCTTCTTCATCCTCCCGTCCAATGAAGGCTCGCATGAGCAAATCAAAGATCAAGACAATGCTGATTGTGTTTTTTGACCGTCGCGGGGTGATTCATAAGGAGTTTGTTTCCCCTGGGGAAACTGTCAATTCGAACTTTTACGTGCAAGTGTCAGCCCGCCTGTGAGACCGAGTGAATCGCGTCCGACCAGTCATCTCCGCCAACTGGACTCTGTATCACGACAATGCGCCGTGCCAAGGCGCGCCGTCATGAGCCTACTGTTAGCCCGAATTGACATTGCCGCGTTGCTGCACCCAGCCTACAGTCCTGATTTGGATCCATCTGACTTTTCTTACTCACATGGATGAAAAAGCAGCTGAAGGAACAGCGGTTTGACTCAATACAGGACGTTGAAGCAGCATCGATGAGGGCTCTCAACAGCGTACCCGAAACTGACTTCCAGAAGGCGTATGGCCAATGGCAGTAGCGTAATTTTTGGTGTGTAGCTGCCTAAAGGTGCTATTTCGAAGAGGATTAAAGGAATTATAAAGATATCTTCAATATTTTTTTTTTTTTTTAAAAAAAATCAATCCTACTACTTTTGGTATATACCATGTATTCCTTCATGCGAGTCAAATTTTTTAAGCTAAGATATTGAGTTATTTGGATATAAAACTATTTAACTGCTGTGTAATAATCTGACGTTCCAACTGTCGCCATGGATTTTTTTTTAACTTGTAGCTTTACGCCTCGTCAACGTCGAGGTAATTAGTGGTGGGATGAGACTGGAGACATGAAACGGGAAGGAATTCGGCAAAGGCCTTTTGAAGGAAGCATCCCGGCATTCACCTGCGGTGATTTGGGGAAACCATGGAAAACCCAAATCTGGATGCCTCGACGGGGATTCGAACCGACGTCCTTCCGAAGGCGAGGCCAGAGCGTTAACCTCCCACCTACCACGCTCGGCATGGATGGTTTTTATAAGTGCTTTATAGTTCTGGCGTTGATGTCTGGAGTGTGATGGGTGAGCGGTAACTCTCGGGCCTGGTATTATGGAAGACTTGAGCTCAAATCCCCGTCCGGTTATCCATATTATGCTTTTTTTTTTTTTTTTTTTTTTAATGGTTTCTCGAAATCACTCCATGCGAATACCGGGGTGGTTCATTCAAAATGACATGGCTTCTACCTGTTCCTTGCCAGGAGTCCTTTTTCGTCTCTAATGACGTCGACATTGACATGGCAGAAAGGCCGAAGCAAAAAAAAAAAAAAATACCGAAAGTTTTCCTTATACTATGTGAACCATTAATACTTGTGATAAAACTCTCGTTTTATTTGAGAGAAAAAAAAAAATACAAATTTGTAACTGGCATTAATGTCAATAGGGGCAAATGATATTTTAAAGAGAGTGAAAAAATAGTCAAATCACTCTTTCTTGCTTATTCCAACATGTATGACTTGATAAATCAGGAAATACGATAGAATTCAGCTTAAACTCGGAACATTATATCAATAATGCAAATTACTGGCATACTCGTGTATGGTAAAAATTGGTGCGAGTGACTTGAATATATAGAAAAACATGTTCAGAAATGCACATTTATGCTGCATCAGGTTCTAAAATAAGACTGGTGGTATGATACGTAGGGCGTTTCAAGATGTGTGGTTTACAGCATTATGCCGTCAACGAACCAGATTTCGGTACATTCCTTCGAAACTCAGTACCCAACGAGAGACCAGTGAAATATCTTCTAATTCTATCCGTGTCTTAAGACATGTGAATCTCTGCGCCATGTTCGAAACGACAAATCGAATATGGCGCTTTCGTTGTATTCATCTAATTAATTGCGCTGGAAATACTTTGACGTATTAAAAAAAAATAAAAAAAAAATAAAAAAAATCTTTGGACGGATCAATGCTCTTTGCCGAAGAGTGGTATGTCAAAGAAATATAATTTTTTGTCCCAATTGTCGTCCAAATAAATAGTAATTTGCTGCATTTTGTTCGTGACGTTAGCGTTTATTTCCGATAAAGGGTCAAGATAATCACATGGTTGTCCCATTTCTTGAGTAAAAGTAAATTCGGTGTTATAATGCGTTAAAAGAGGGATGGAGAAGGAGACTGGATCATATTAAGAGGTTGCAAGACAGAAACTTTAACAAAGTCATCGAGCTGACGGGATGGTTTAATGACTATATCACTTTACATAAGAACAGATCGCCTGAAGTTATTATCATTACAACACTTCGTGGCAGTCGATAGCAATGTAATTACAGCGATATCGATCTAATTATTATGAAACTTTCGTATTCGGGAGTATAGAGGGTTATTTTTTTAGTCAATAATATTGCGATATCTATTTGGGAATTCAAAATACTGATTAGGTAGAAGGATTTTTAATGGTTTCTCTAAAACTCCTCTTGAGTTTCTAGTGAAGGATTATTCAAAAACAAGTAGCAGATTTTACATTTTTGTTACTAACAAAATATAAAAGACAAATGCGCGTCAGAGATCACTGGAAAGAAGAAGGCTTAAAGTTTTTAAACCCACCTACTAGTTCCATTCGTTGCCGCTAACGGCGCTGTTGTCTATTTACGTGGAAAGTCGACGAGGTGGCACGATATAGACCGTAAGACGGAATGCGCGGTACACATCAATGATAGATTCTCCTTTTGCTTTTGTAGCACACAAAACGACTTCTCGTGTGGCGTCGCTATTTCCACGTAGGGAATGGAATTGACAGGAGGGCTGGGGGGGGGGGGGAGGTTTCAAACTTTGAACCTTCCCCTATCTAGTGATGTGTTGCACGAATTTGTATTTTTTTTATAGTTTGTGAGAAAAAATCCATATATTGCTTCTTCTTTTTTAATAACCCTGTCCTTGCGCTTGAATTGACAGCTACGTAAATGAGGCGCATACTCGCCATTATGATAACTATCAAACACTTGGTGGTTACAATTACGTAAAAAACTACATAACTTACTTGTTACATGTGGTAACAATTTGTTACATTGTCTTTCAGTGCTATGTACTATTCATGTAACCTAAAAGAAGAGTAAATGAACCAGTCAACAAAACAGACAAAGGTCTTGAAGGCGTGAATGTATATAAACATTTATTTACATATTCATTTAATATTTTAGATGTTTTAAGATGAATAAATAAGTATTTAGGATCATGTGCGGTTTTGCCTCAGCATGGACGAAGTTAAATGACTTTGGCTCACTGGTAGAGGTTTTACGCTGCCAACTTCCTCTAAGTGAAACCAATGAAATAAAACACGAACCACGCTTGGAGGTAGGTCTTAGGTTATTAACCTGTTTTGTTAGGTGGAGGAATGTTACAAATGGCCCATTGTGTTGTGGAGCCGATCGATATGGAACCACAAAGAAGCAGGTCGGTGAAAACAGTGACCGTACTCGCTCGTCAGTTTAAATCCCTTAATCAGCTGACAGACATCGGGAAAGAAAGGCTGCGAAACGAAATCTGTGTATAATTGCACAATTTTTTATCCAGCTATGACCAATCGAAGAAATACGAATATTGTTACATGGGTAGGATATTTCCTTAATAGGTTATGTGTGTTAATTGATAAGACCATATTTTTATGCTTTTCACTGCTTTATTTTTTTTTTCAGTCGCCATAAACGTTTCTAGCATCAAAAATGATAAGCCTCTTGTAACCGCCATGAAGAACGTTTTCTAATCAACTTGATATGTTTTCCTGAATTTGAAATATATTTCCCGCTTTCGTTTTACATCCTTCCAACCTTTGTAAAGACGATTTCACTTATGTAAGGGTAGTTAGTTACCTGTTAGTAAATTTTGTACAGCTGTGTTTTGTATATTTCTAATTGTGCAACATGTTGTTTCTGAGGTATAGAATGAGGGCCATCCCAGCATTTACCTAGGTGAGTGCGGAAAACAGCCTAACAACCATATTCAGGATGGACCGCAAGGTCTAATCGAGATTCGAACTGGTTTCCAAGGTCCTGGGACCGAACTGCCAACCATTAAACAAATTGTATTAGTCTCTTTAAGGCTGCATAAATACCATCATTGTCAGGAGATCCACCTGCTTCTGCCTACAAATGTGCTTAAAAGGCACCAAAAAAAGAGTCACAGGCTGTGAAATGTGGAAAATGTCAGAAGGCGCAGGCGCTATGCCAAACGGCGTTATTTCTAATTTCGTACAATTACTGTACAAAACTAGGGTTGCAATGATTATATCATATTAACCGTTTACCATTGACAATGTTTACCAGGTTAGATGTGGTCGCTAGGTATAAATGATGCATCGATCAAAGGGATGTCGTATTGATATTATCATCTCTTCCGACTGTCGACCCTTGCAGCGTAACGGCTAGCGTGTTGGCCTCGAGTTGCTGGGGTCGCCGGTTCGAGTCCGGCCTCGTGCATGGGTGCTTTTAATTAAATGTTGTGTCCGTATTGTGTTGTCTATATTATTGTGAATAAAAATATTTGGTCGCAGAGTGTTTGATTCATCTCCTTCTAAGTGAATTAAAAATACAAAGGATATGTTCATAAAATATGAAAACACTTTTTTGCTGTCTTTGAAAATAGTATATAATTGTTAAAATATACATTTGAAATACTGTATGCAGCTTCCAAATGATTCAAAAGTGATTTCTTTGAAGAACTGTATCAGTATACCAGCGCTAAAACATTGAAAAAAACACCTGCAGCTGCCATTGACTATTATAAGACAATCATTCAGTACTTCTCGCTGTCAGTTTTCGTATAGTAATGAACAATACGTTCATCCCAATGTGTTACAAGTCCATTTTGCAGTTGTTACATATGGGTTCAAATGAATTCTATAAGAAGCAAAATTACAATTTGTTAATGTTACTTGATAAAAGGAAATGCACATGTCTGACGAACTTCGAGGAATAGTTATTGTCAGTTCTGCAGTACCTCCATCAAATGAAATGCTTGGCAAATGAGGTATACAATTTGCTTATCTAGAGTTAATTCATTTTAAAGCACACTGCCCCAAGATAAACTGGTTTGTCAACACGTTAAATGTTTATTTTTCTATTTTCGAACACTCTGACCATACTATTTAATAACCTTGTATTATAAAATCATCCTGAATATTTTTGTTCAATTATATGTGACAGTTAAAAAATGAACTTCTGCATTTGTTCCTATATTCGATACTGAATTAGACAGGCTCCTAACCGACACATTTTACACCTTTAGTCGACGCTCTTCCCATAAGCCTAAAATACCACCAGGGTTCGAAAAGAACAATTGTTGACAAAGGGAGATCGAGAGGAAGTTGCCAGAAGCAGCCTGGCCAAAGTGGAAGCAATTCTATACCTACATGGAGTTTCATGGTAAGAATGGGCAAATAAAAAATATATTAATACATATCGTATCGATATTTACAATGTCAATATGTATAGAGAGAAAAATATCGATACTTCGATATATCGATATTTTTTCCTAAAGTCAGTAAAGTTCTAAAAAAAATCCCAAAATATATCGAAATATTTAAGAAAATTACCAAAATTAAGACACATGTCGAAATTATGGAAACTTTTATTAATTTATCTATTTTTATAATCAAACCAATATTCATCTAGTGTAGACATCAAAAGAACTCTCTGTTTTATATGTTCCCTTGTCAATCTACTCCTGTTGTCCGGTGCCGCCAAGTTAACTGCAGAAGCCACAGTTTCGAAAGACACAGAAGAGGCTTCGCATATCAGATTCTTCGTCACAGCATTAACTTCTGTTCATCACTGAAAAAACCAATTGAAAACAGAGAGTTTGAATTTACGTCAACCCTGAACTTCAAACACGGATTCTTAATCAATATTCTTCAACTTGACTAAAATAATCCAACAGTTAACGTTCAAATACGTTGGCAAAATTAAATAAATAAATAAAAATTTGACGTTAACATACACCTGTTGAAACTTAATATTTTTTAACCCGTTTACCGTTAATGAAAAACTGTTAAATTACGAATAATCCACTTTTTAAGACGCATTCAGATCAGATGTGTATGTATATTTATCCAATATACATATGCAACACATGAAATTGGATACTGATCTGAGTTTGTACAAAAATATCGAATTGGTTCTTAAAATTGATACTCCTAACAAAGTATCGATTTTTGATATATCGAGAATAAAAATATCGACGATAAATATCGATTATTTGAGAAAAATATCGATATTTCGATACATGGATACATTTGAGTTAGTAAAACTATCGACTATACACATCGATTAATTTGTGAAAAAATATCGATACACCGATATATTTGACCCAAACCTACTCCATGGATGTATTAGGTACTATAATAGCCAACCAGTTGCTTAATTTTTTTTTCGATTTATTAATCTTACCTGCAGTTTCGACAAATATAAGTTTGTCTCATTCAAAAGTACATTTAGGGGTTCATAAACGGATACAATATACAACTTCTGTCATTTTAGTGCGAACCTGCACTATGTCAACAATTTCAAACAGGATTATTACTTGCGTCATTGCATCCACTGTTTGCATAGGGCGGGAGAGTTGTCGGAAATCTCCCGCCCTATGCACGTAGTGATCAAGGCTGAGAGCAGAGAGGGCACTTGTTGCGAAGCAGGGAGCGTGGCTAGGTGGGAATACCGCGGACGTGCCTGGTCGTCAGTACGTGCCGCAGCGTGCAGTACCTTTGTCCGGACACTCGTGCCGTGGGAGTTGATAAACAGTCCGGCACAAAGGTCCGGTCGCACATGCAGTTAGCTCTGATTCACACCGACAAATACCTGGTTGGAAACAACGGCCTATCTGCTAACCGCAATTAGCTTGTCAGGGGCTCACTCCCGAATAATTGGCAGCCTCACCAAAGGCATTCGCGGTAGCCAGGAGAACGGCTGCTCAATCAATTCTCCAAACGTTACAGATTATTATGGTCTGCTGTTCACTAGCTACCTACTTACGGACTAGCTTACGTATAGAGAAAAATCCATTTTTAGAGTTTCATACCGTCTGAATGAAAGACGGAACTCTTATCGAATTGTTCGTCTCATCGAAACCTTAAGGGGGTAGGAACAGCAATCAGGTTTCAAATAATAATAATAATAATAATAATTTCTTGATTTTTTATTAACATCAAATCTAAAGTTAAATGTATTATATTATTGATATAACTAATTGCCTAGATATTAGTTTACAAGATTAAAAAAAGGTTTCAGCAAAATTTCAAATATTATCCTTTCTATCATTAAAGACCTTAATGATGACATATTTTTAACTGTCAGTTTGGATGGTACATTAACATATTGTTAAATAATATTTTTCTTTTAAAAAAATGTGGAGACAGTTCTATGGAGATACGAAATTTGAACCCTCAAATTTAAATAGATTTGGAGAAAATGAAATTTCAACTTCTGCAAATATTTGTATGTGTTAGCTGTACCTACCCCCTTAAACTGCCATATCATTATGATAGTTTTATATGTAATTAATTTATAGATTCTGAATGGTATGAGTTCAGTTTATGTTCATTTTGAGTGGATTGCGGCCTCGTATTTTATTTTTTTACTATTCCTTTTTGAAATTACCGCTTAAACTGTGTACGCTTCTTGTAAATTGACCTAAGATCTGATGATATCCAGGATCAG
Organism: Vandiemenella viatica; assembly: GCA_031002005.1. NCBI lineage: Eukaryota > Metazoa > Arthropoda > Insecta > Orthoptera > Morabidae > Vandiemenella > Vandiemenella viatica. The sequence goes on along the minus strand of JARYHS010009186.1, from coordinate 169,886,003 downwards.
AACTAGAGGGGGGCAAGATCTGTACTAGGGGGGGGGGGCAGTGGGCAATTCATCTTGGTTTCGAGGAAGTGGGGTGGGGAACCGAAACTTGAGGAAACTATTTTTATTATTGATTAACATAGTAATACAACCACTCTAAGGACCTACTATGTAGTTAATTAAGATAGTAAATCAGTTATAGGTATTTAATGTAAAAATTAACCGTCTAGGATTATCAGAAATTTTTTATATTACTTTGTTTGTCAATATCTCACGGTGTTCTTTCACGAAATTGTGGTGCACACTCATCAGCCATAATCCAGTCAATCTTTCCTCTTCCAAAGTGCTCCTGAGCCAGTTCTTCACTCGTCGAAGTGAACAGAAGGCAACTTGATTTTTCTTATAAAAGGGGAGGGGGGCAGCAAACCCCTCCTGTCCCTCTCTGGTTACGCCCATGATCTGATGTGTTACTTTTAGCAACTTTATAACAGCATATAACCGTATACTGTTTAGTGATAGGTCTATAAAATAAAAACTTGAAAAAGAATCGCATTTATAAGCGTTTACACAATTTGAAGTTAATAATATTTAAATTAGTACTTCCCTTTTTATTAGAATCAACTGAAATGCTTCTGCGCTTTGTATAGAAGCATTTAATCACACAGGTACCAACACAATTCTTGTATGCTCTTCATACGTTAACATTAACATGTTAATGTCCTTATTCCTGGCATTTATCATGCATGGTATTAGTCTTATTAGTTTTTTATAATTATAAAACTGCAACAATGAAACAAACTCTCAAACTTGATCGCCAGCGATGATTTCTGCTACACGTCAACCAGAGATAAAACAGCCCTCCTTCTCAAAGAAATTTATCAGAATTCATTAGTTCAAACGCGTTCCAACACTTCCCTCACTAATTGAATAGTACTATTCCCCACTGAAAATGTGTGATTTTATTGGTAAATTTCATACATTCACAGAATTCGTCTAGATAATTACTCAGAACAGTATAAGAACACTCATTAGTTTTGCCAGTGTGATAGAATCGGGAGCTAAGCTCTTGACCTATAGGTGGAACTTAAAAATGCTCATTCAAACGTGCCAATTTGAGCATTACGCTAGTTGTTAAATGTATTCCGAAATGAGCAAAAAAAAAAAAAAACAACCATTTCACTTACAGCAGTACTCATTTCCAACTGCCTCATTGAGTTTTTAATGTAGTTTTAAAATTAGAAATTTCAAGCTCCTTTGTGTTTAAATTGGCTCAAAATATGTTTTAATTTTCTGCTGAATATTACAAACTGTTTCATCCAGACTTCCAAAGTTTCTTTTCTTCCTCGTTACAATTGGAATATAGAAATAACTTAGAACCGACCAGTCTGCAGTGTTTCTCTACCCATCTTTCCAAACAGAAAGCAATAACGCCGACAATTAGATTGAGGCATGAAATTGAATCCAAACATTACCCTGAATATATTGTAACCAGCAACGTTATTTGGAACATAACTACTGGTTGGAAAGTGAGGACTGAAATCTACGGGCAGCTGCTGTAACAACCTGTGTGAGGCTGGGAAAATGAAATGCCGCCCAACAAACATATGTTGGGCGGCCGCTTTTTCCCCCCCCCGGAGTAATGAATTCTCCGAGGCACTGTCGAGGCGGTAGGGGTCATCGACCTTACAGGCTTGTCTCTGTGCCACTACAACCCATCGCCGGGTACTTTGGTACTAGTAGCGCATATTCAGGTTATGTGAAATATCCTACACTTTCCTTTTTTTTTTAAATGCAGTTATCCTACTGAACATGAAATAAACATGAAATATGAGTAACAAGCTAATGAAACGTTTAAGATATAACTTATTTTAAAACTGAAATTTTAAAATGATTGCGTACCAAGCTTCACTGGTTGTTGAAGGTGCGTTTAAATTATAATATTTCGTGAAGCACTGATCAAGTTTATATTTGCAGTGAAGCAGCAGATTTATAGGTGCATCTAAGGATTGAATGAACGTTCTCAACAAAAGTTAAAATCCTGTTTGTATATAAGCCTACAAATAACGCATCATTAATAACAATAAACAAATTGTTTAATGTTTGTCAGTTTTTCTGTTACAAATGTGTTGTAAATAATGTTTTTCGAATTTAAGTGACATCGCAAAATAATCCTGCATTATTAGAACCGATAGCAATACCACACATATGTAATAATGATGTTTCAAGTCACTCTGAAATAAAACGAGTTATAATTTATTGACATCTTTGCTTATGTTGCAGGATATTAAAACCTGTGGGTTACTGGCCTCTTTTCACATTTCCAAATGAAATACATTTTTCCCAAAAGTAAAGATTTGGTTTGAAATGATAGGACTGTTGCTACAAAACATGACTGGAAAATGAATCATGCTACCAACATGAAAAAAAAACTAAACTTTTCATTGTGAAACTTGCAGTATGTTTATTTTATTGGTGTATGGCTTTCAGTGCCAGCAAACATATGCGGGTTGTTCGTCAGAGGAACTTTTTCTAATGAGCGAGCTAAGTGTTTCCTTCTGTCTCGTTTTCTGTACGATAAGTGTATTCTTTTTTGTGACATTGCAGACCGTCGCAGAAAAAGTCTAGATGACTGTGGAAAACCTCCTCTAAACCACAATCAGGAGGCCGATATGCCGGGAGCAGGATCTGTTGTGTCTCCCCAGTCCAGGTTAGTGGTGTTCAGTAGAATTTTCTAGGACTGCGTTCCCCAGGTGGCTAGTGTATGAAATGTGGCGAAATTCCGACAAAATACAACGTGACTTAATTTGCTTGTAGCATTTAAAACCGTGACCAGTGTGTGTTGCGCAATATGTTAAGGGAACCTGGTAGTATAAAATGTAAAAAATTGGCATTTTTATTTTTTGAGTGAAAAATAGTCTACAAACTTTCCTGATTACGGTGATGTATAATTTACTGAGTATAACACATTTCTTTGGGGTGTTATTGATGGTTTTGATTAACCCTACACTCAGACGCCTGCCCATATTACATGTATTCATAAGGGTTAACTGAAAATTTAACTTGATATTTTCTGTGTTATGTACTTTTTTCTCAAGAACTGAATGTTCAATCAACTTGAAACTTTGTACAATTACAGAAGCTTATAAATACCGCTCTGTAAAGCAAAATGAAAATAATCAAAGCAATAGCTAGTGAGTTGTAATAAAATCAGTATCTGAATATTTGCTAGAAAAATAGTTACATAATCTCAAATTTATAAAATCTGAACTAGTTTCTTATCAACAATAAGTTTGCTTCATAAGTTGTATCATTAACATTAGATTACAGCATACAAATTTTATTACATTACCTACAATAGCATCAGGAAAAAAGGTACATAACTAGGAGTATGTTTTTTAATTTTTTTTTTAAGTTTTTCAATTTTTTTGCTTGTTCACATGTGAATATTAATGAAAATATTTCAATGATATTGTACAGACACACAGCAAAATATGTTACTAATAACTTCTGAGAATTTGTTCTAGTTGTCATGGTTACCTTATAATGACAGCTTTAGCTAAAATGTTGCATTATTGGTTTGTCCACATTACACGGTTCCCTTAATGTAGAACTGTAAAACAGATAAAGTTTTCAACGTCCACACTGAAACCCAGCAGGTAACGGGTTGTTGCCTGTTAAGCTTACTATAACTTTCTTCTGAGTCCTACTTAATATAGTTTTGGTTAAGGTTTACGGCTCGTTGATAGTGCGGAAAAATAGTAAGGGTAAGCAGCCAACCCGACATTTACGAGAAACTGAACCTAGAGTGTCGTGCGAAGGATCGAACTAGCGTCCCTTCAGGTGCCAGGCTGGAGGTTGAACGCTCATCTACCAGGCTCTACGGCTTAACTTGTAGTTACCTGTATCCTACCGATAGAGTTCATGTTATTACCGGATGTTGACCATATGACTGTAAGTACTCTGTCGACATCTAGACGGTCGGTTGGAAATAATGGTAGTAGACGGTTTATTTATTTCATTCATTTAGTTTATAAAACAAAAGCGTTTTAAATTTAAAACAATGTAGCATACAATTTAGATGTTTCATGAATCACAAATTAGATTCTCGTAGAAGTTATATTATTATTATTACTATTACTCCGCGATTCACTAAAAGTGTGTGGCGGAGGGTGCATTGCACCTATCCGAAGGTAATAGTTTGGAAGGATCGCGTGGTAGAAGTATTTTGCTCTTTGCTTAGAATGATAAATATTTTGCTTGAATATTCAAGAACAGAAAATCTCCATGAAACATGTGATTGATACCGGAAACGTTCATTTATACGGCTCTTATTGTTTTGTTGCCTACGGAATGATAACTTGAAGTTACTAACGAGAATATCACGTACGATTGTTTGCTAATTAACACCGTTTAACGAACTGCTTTCATTCCACAGACGTCACGGGCTGTGAAATAATGTCTCATCCAGCCTATGGGTGATTGGGGACACAAAATGAGTGTTCACACGTATGAATACTTTGTCGTCTTCCTAAATTTGTGGCAGCTACAAGAAAAAAAGATAAATGATCTTAAATGTGGAGTACAGTAAAGATAAATGGGTCTATTTGTTGTAATTACGAATTTAGAAGTGCATAAAATGAATCAGATTTGTATTATATATATATATCGAATCTTGTTTTTCATCTTATGTGACAACATGGACTGGTTTGAATTGTAATCAGGTTGATATATCGAGAAGTATTTTCAGTTACACTCAGTGTACAGCTCTAATTGAAACATCATATACTATTAATTTGTCTCAGTGACCAGAGAAGTGTCTTCAGACATAAATTGTCTGTCACAGACTCATATGCATTATATTTCGAGAACGACCAGGACATACATTGCCTACTCCAAAACTTTTCTCTGCCCTTGCATCAATCCTAAAGACTGTTTCTATAACGTGCTCTAAAAAGGGTAACACAGGCTACATCCAAAGATATTTGTGTACATATATAGATTCCCCTTACAATAAAAACGCAGCAACTTAAGTCTGTTTACAGCCTTTGTCTTCGGAAATTCCGTTGCACCTCAGCTGATTGTTCACAACACAATAGTTTTAAATGTGTACCGATACAAATAGTAGACGCCTCTTCAAAAAATTAGGACTTCAGCGTGGAAACACTTAATTACTCACCCTTTTCGCATCAAGTTCGCAGTTGCAGGAAGTATTTTGACATATGATACTTTGGAAATAAGGTATAGCCACATGTCTGCGTCTCTCATTGGAGTAATCTGGTACCTCAGGAAATTCCAAAGGTGTAGTGTGTACAGACAGTGGGCCTGGCATTCGGGAGGACGTGGCTTCAAATACCCATCCGGCCTATCTGTTTTTGGTTTTCTCTAAATAACTCCAGGTGAATGCCTGGATGGTTACTTCAAAAGGCTACGGCCGAATTCCTTCCAGTTCCTTCTACCATTTCCTCTTTGCCTGCAACGACCTAGACGTCGGGGAGAAGAAAATTAAAAAAGGTTTGGGAAGGAAATGAATTAAGGGTATGATGAAAGCCTGAATAAGGTACGTACAAACATTTGCCGCTGGCGTTATTTCGAATGCCAAATGGCTATCCGAAGGACATTATTATGCTCACTTATTGGCTGGCTATCAATTACCGATTGCGCTCTGTTAGAGTGAAAGCTGGAATGCCATTCCATGTACGCTGGCCTCCGCAGTGTAAAGGCTTAGCCTTGCTGGAGTCACCGATTCGAATCCAGTTTCTGGTACCGTTGGTTTTCCTGAGGGAAAACAATATACCGCAGACAATCACAATAACAGTGTAGCTGGCCTAGCAGCCACAAGCCATTACTATTCTTGTGTGTGTATTTTTTCTTGCAGAAAAGAATTATTGTTGTTGTTTGTGCATTATGTCGCGTCGATAACGTAGTGTTTAGCACCAATTTGGATTTGATGCTATGCGAAACAATTTCGGAATGGTTACAATTAATATCTTTCATTATTTGTTGCATGTATTTAGAGCGATATTTGTTCCTTTGCGTCACTCCGTCCAACATTGTTTACACTATAATGGCGTGTAAAATGTCAGATTATTCTGGTTTTTTTTTTTTTTATTTTATTTTAATTTTTATACTTCTCCAGGTGGCTTTCTCCCTATCTCCGATATACTTCTTTATTTGTTTGGTCTTCATCATCTTCCTCTAACAGCACATTTAAAACTTGATTAATACTTTTTGCTGCAGGCTTTACCTTACATTATTTTGCACCTATAAAAAATAAAAATCTAAACAAATGTTTGTAATAATCTTTTCTTGTTTTTGCAAACTGCTTTATTTTTTGGTTGGAAGATGTTTCTCCTTGTTAAGTGCGATCTTTACATAGCCATTACTTCCGACGTGCTTACAGTGTATAGAACATTATACTCCATTCTTAAAACCTTAGCATTACAAAATTCACATAATTTTCAATTACAGACACGTAAATTTCTTGTAAACTATGTAAAAATGTTGTAATCCGCAAAACACACTACATCCACATTCCGCTTATTATGGCCCTCTTTAGTAATCAGATTCTTAGGAGAAAATTCTTTCAAGAAGTAAAATGGACTCTTATGCAAACTGTTTTGTAGGTAACATTTTGTAATAGGTCACTTATTCCTTTATTCACAGTTGATGATGAAATTTAATCTTTACGAAAGTTTTATTTATTCCTGGCATAATGGTTATATAAGTATTGAGAGTAAAGTTTACACGATTATCTACTGAAAAATACAGTACGGAGGATATAAATTGCGATGATCTCTTAACTGACTTCTGCATGATGTCCACGAGCCTGTATATACAAATGATGTTTTGAGAATGATTTGGTGACTTATATACTTTCTTCGCTCGCGAATAATATCGCCAGAAGAAATGTATCGTAAGTCAACAGCGAGTAAAAATACAACACTTTCTTGTTTCCATATCAGCTATTCGAGCTAATATTCTTAGTGAAAAAGTTACAAAATTAATTTTTTAGGGAGGTTACTGAATGTGTTTGTTCCAGTTCCTCAGTGCAAGAATGTAAATTTCACGTTTCGTTTGTCTGTATCTTGATTTTGATAAAGTGTTGTGCTTGTTTTGCAGTGTCTTTACTATTTTTGGTACTAAACAATTGAAAAAAATATATGAACAGAAACGTAGAGTTGTTGGCTGTGTAGCTAAACATGCCGAATACTCTTTAAGCGAAAGTTCAAGCATTCGCAGAAACGATCTTTACATCTCCTGCGCGAGTGACTTCTCAAGTTCAATAATTTTTCACCTGAGATAGTTAAAGTCCGATATTACACTTAAAAACATAACTAATGAACTCCAGAGTCATCAGCTCCGTGGAGAACTCGTGTTGTTGCTTACTTGCTTGTTGGTAGCCTTGTGCCTTTTTTAGGAACGGATTCGAGATCTGCCACTGTGCGTAACCGAGACTAGGCTCTAAGTCACTCGACAGTCCATTCATTCATTGTGAGCGGTAGCCAGGGCTGGTGTTCCCACGACCACAATACTTCAGCGAGGCGCATTTGGTCCCCGCTAAGAACATTCTGTGTCCCAACAAATTTCATCAATTTCGGCTGGAAAGCAGTCCTAGAAACGTTTTATTTTCTTCCCATTGAAAAATAAAATAATAAGGGCGTGGTAAACACTTGTATTCGTAATATCTCATTTCCGGTACAGTAATTACACAATTTAGAGAGTCGTAAAGGAAATAATCTGAATTTTCTATTAATGTTCATACAATGTCTATTCCAATTGCAAGGTACGCTTGTTACTAAAATTGTTAAACTTCCTGAAGATCTGTGATATAATTTGCATTTATATTCTCAATGATAGTACACCTTCATTCAAATTCTATGTGCACTGGAGTAATGAGTGAATGCTCCTAACTTTCCTACTACTAAGAATTTTTTTTTTTTTTAAATATACTGATTTAGCCGTCGTAGAGTGAATGTGAACACTATTTTCAGGTTGTTGTACCAATCATCGATCTGTGTTCTAACGGATTTTCAAATTTTGTAAACAACTCAGTTGTGACTGCTTCTACAGAACACTAAAACTCGTAGGGTGTATAAATGTTTAGTATTAACGTTTTATCTGAAAGAAAACGAAAAGAAAAACGTATTTGGATGAAGCTAGTAGTAGAAAATAAATTTAATACTAGCTATTTTTTAAGTTAATGTCAACAATCTAATATATTCCATAAAATACTTTCGAATGTATTTTAATTGTAATGGGAGCTTGTGCCCCGATAGCAATTTCCATACAAACCTATTTTCCCATTTCTTGTTTTATATTTTCAATTCTTTGAGTGAATTACCACGCCCCTCCGCTTTCCACATAGTTTTTTGATAAATTGGTAATCATTTCCCCTGGAAATTCATTCCAATCCCTCTCTTTATTACTTACAATAGAATATTTTCCCACATCCTTATGCCTGAAATCATAGACATAAGTAGACCAGTCAGTTTTTCTCTTTTATTTTTACCATGTTAGTACTTATCCTTTACCTCTAAACATTCAAGTCAACAGTGAAACAGCTGCGATAAAATTAGCTTTTTAAAGAAGTTTGCAAAAAATGCCTAAACTCCGTTTTTCCTAATTAATGACGAAACAGTAATATTATTGGAAGATATATATTGTGAAAATACTCCTGGATTGATTAAAGAACCCAGAAATACTCACTGGAATTTTGAAACAGAAACACTTGATACTCGTGGCTAATGTCGAAAAACTGTCTGGGAGCGGTAAAAGGTTTCTGTCAACACGAAGCAACCTTGTTGCCTGGACTGGTGGGCAGGCAGTGAACAAGTGTGTTTATGTTGACACTAGAGCTGCTGGAGAGTGCCAAGGACTCCACAGTTCAAGCACATACATATTTATTGATTTTATTGAAAATAACAACCGCTTCGTCCGCGGTCCACCAACTAATTTTGAGTGCCTCAGCTTTTACCCCGGTCACGTGTGATGGTCTAGCGTAGTAGATTGCACCCGCAGTTTTTTTTTCCACATACTATCTGTCTCTGTTTCAAATTAAAATTAAGTGCACTTAAAATCAGACTAGTACGATTCTACTAAAGCAACTTCAGTTATTATTATTTTCGTATGGCGTTCTGCAAGCTCTTACAATGTGATTTAATAAAATTAAACGAAATAGAATTATAAAAAAATTAAGAATCGTATTGCAAATTTATAAGCAGGCTGCTCGACTAGTATTAAAAACTATTTCCAATCTCCATATGCGATTGACAGAGTCTGGTTAGACCGAGATTCTTTACTAATAGAGCGCACTTCTACACTTTGCACACTCAGTTCTTATGTGTTTCAAACATCCCTTGGAACTGCATTCGGGGCAGATGAAGGGTTGGATCCTCGGGAGCTGTTTGTTTGAAGGCGTATGATTACTACGTCTCATTCCAAGCCATGCAGAAGTCCCACTTCAAAGAGAACCAATATTTTTCTATAAATCACTTCATTTTAATTACTTGAATTATCAGTTAGTTCGCGCAGAACTTCAATGTTGTGATGTGTGTTAAATAATAAATTTCTGATTATCTTTGTTCTCCGGGTAGAGCCGCGTCGATTTGTTAAAACCTAACGTTTCAGCCATAACCCTGTGCTTTCATCAGAGGACAAAAGCCACAGCACGATGGCTGAAACGCAAGGTCTTAACAAATCGACGCGGCTCCACCCAGAGAACAAAGATAATACTGTACTTACGACGACCGCGGAAGCCTTCGCAATTAAATAAATTTGGTGAATTCCCGTAGAAAAAAATTTGAGGAGTAAATATACGGCATCGAAGAGACCAAAATACAAAAGCGGAAATGATCACATTAGGTGACTGAGTTCTATAGACGGCAATTGTGCCTACTATAATTTCACGAGTCTTCGTAATCTATGTTATGAAAAACAACTATGGAGGAGGATGCTTGAGCTTATCTCAGTATTAGCCAGCAAAATTGTGCGGAACCAGGGGAGGATCCAGGATTTTGGTTTGGGGGGGGGGGGGCTTGCCTTGAATGAAATTTGGTTCAGAGGGCTTGCTTTCAGTGGATTTTGGTTTTGAGGGGGGGGGGGGGCTTGAGCCGGCCTTATGGTAGTCTTTGTGTAGCCTTCTCGGGCCTCAAATCCGTAGAGCTAAAAAAAAAAGTCTCCAAAATTACAGTGTCGGGGGTGGACCTAGATACTTTTGGGGGAGCTTGAGCCCCCTAGCCCCCCCCCCCTCCCTGGATCCGCCCCTGTCATCGGAACCATAAGAAAAATACTTAACTGGAATGCCGGTATGTTGGTGAAAGTATTTAGAACCAACCAGAAGCGCCTAAGAGTGTCGTGTATGAGGGCTTCTTAACGCACTCGATGTGAAAGTCAAGTGCACAGCCTTTACGAGAAGACACGTTCGAAGTTTAAGGTAAGTAAGAGGAATTAATCTGAAGTCGAATATAACTGCGACGGTAACAAATAGCAAACCAGTAAACCTAGCATACAATGTATGTAAACTTGGATAGTGATATTTATCTCTTGAACTCATGCAAGAAGATTTCTATATTACACAGTAGGTTAGATTTGAGTTAGTAAAAGTTTCAATTGAGTATGCGTTACAAAAAGGATTTTAAATGTTCTTCTAAATGTTGAAGCTAAATATAAACACTTCAAGCAACATTAAAAGTAGTTCTTACCCGAACTCTCGCCACTTAATTTTTGTAAACGGTTATTTCTGCGAGGTCTAAACATTCAGTCATCTCTGGTCAGTTACGAAATAAATAAATCTTTAATCAAATTTGACTTGCGGTCTGATGGTGGTTAATACGTCTGACTGGAGATAGGGCGGTTTCCAGTTCGAACCCCTGTCTCGGTGGAAATTTTGAAACACCCTTAACCCGACCTTCACCTCTGGCACAGCTTGCTGTGTAATGTGAAGTACGCCAGAACGCTTCTGTGGTGCGGATTCCATATTAAACTGTAGGTCCATTATACCCGGTAGGATTACCGAGTTAGGATAAGGCGGTTTGTGGTTGGGGCAGAATGCACAATCAATGAAAACCCAGTCACAAGGTTATTACGACCACACTAGCCTTTACCAAATTTCACATACAGATGAATTTAGCAAATATGCTGTAACCGTTTACAAATCTTGAAATCCTGATGAATATAACAATCACAGCTGAAATCTAAAACATTGTGTTAACCATACACGACCAGCATAAAACATTTACTTCTCTCTCTCTATATATATATATATATACATTTAAAAAGACTCTACTTGATTTGCTTTTTTTCCTTTCTTTCTCTTTCTCTTTTCTTTTCTTTAAAAACTGTTTCTAGGTATAAAGGAGAAGTTAAGCAATACCCTAAAATTAATTGTTTAACTAGTTAAGTTTTTAGTTATAAATACGGAATGAAAAGTTATTGCTGATAGTTCCGTCCTCAGCGGTCGAGGCAGAAAACTTTTCAGCGGAGGAGGAGTAAAAGAGTATTATAGTGGATCAAACCCACCGAGCTATGGGGTTTGACGAGTTTAAGTGTATTATTAGCAATGAACTATCATCGAGATTCTTGACTAACAAACCGTTAATTTCCAGAAAATTGTAGAAGATTTTAAAACAAGATTGTTGAGAAAAATTTGATAGAAAAAAAGCTTCTCTTCTGCATGTGGCTTTAATTTTCTTAAATGTTTTGATATATTTTGGGAATATTTTTAGATAATTTTTAGCTTTAGGCATAGTATCGATATATCAATATATCGATATTTTTCAAGATATATACATATATATATATATATATATCGATACTGTGTGTAAAATCGATACGATATTTATCGATGTATTTTGTTATCTGCCCATCCCTAATAGTACGAGATCAAATCCCTCATAACATAGTAACATCAGGCTTGTACAGTAACAATTCAATAAAGTACCTGCAGAAAAATGATCAGAAATAACATTGCATTGTTTGGTTGATGTGAGTTCCCTCTCCGCCCAGGGCGTGTGGTATGGTCCGGGAGCGCTGACCCGGTCCTGTGGCTCCCGGAGAAAGTGTCCCGAATGAGTTCCCCGCTCGCTACGCTTCAGTTCCGCTTTCAGCGCCGCCAACCGGACACGGCACGAGGCAAGAAGCTTCCCGAAACTACAAAGCACCGCTTCCGAGGTGCTTCAGAAATAGAGGATGCTGTGAATAAGTCGACGGCTCGTTGGCAGACAATTATCTAAGCTGGAAGGTGATTCGATGTCCTGCCGTTGTTGCCAAAGATAATGAGAGTGATTATAGGGAAATTTAGGTGACTCTCTGGGTATATAGAAATCCACGATTCGCTTTGAACTAATCTTAATATTTTCCAACGTTATGCTTGATTCATGAGGAATACGCTACAATCTTCTTCCTTCTGGTTTTACCTTAAACTGCAATTCCATTTTCCGGTAGCGTTATTGATTATTTAAGCCATAACACTGGCGAAATGAGCGATAATAACGAAACTGGAACGCTGCTCAGGAACAATTTTGGAAATTTCTTTGCCATGTGGACGACCTTAGAATCTGACAGGGCCAGTATTAGTAGTATAATTTCTGGCGGTATACAGCCATCCTGTATTCCTAACATTCCGGATTTGTCTGGTGAAGCAAAAAGGAAGCAGCGCTGAACATATAAGAGTGTGGAGGAGATCCTAACGAGCTGACATCAGAGGGGAGGAGTGAGAATATAATGCTAAACTTGAGGTCAAACTATTTTCGGCATAGCGAAAAGTTGTAATGTACATCATTTTCCATGGTTGTAATGTATTGTATTTCATGTTTAAGCCCATATTAAATAATTCTGTAGGTATACAAAAGTTCTCGTTTCACACTCCTCCTAGCATGAAATCGAATCTATATCATACTAGCAGAATACTGGCGTTGCCCGATCTAATCGGTATTGATTTACCCGTAGACTATTTTTATGTTTCCGATGTGAATCATGTGTACTTAGTTTCATTAATTTGACATCAGTCATTTTCAGAGGTAACCCAAACAATTCCCAGAACGGGAGTGAATTGGATGCTGTGATTCGCAATGCCAGTTTACATTTTAGTCCATACTGCACTTTGACATAACCACAACATCTGTTAAAGTTGCTGCTCGATAATCGAAAAGCGTACCATCTGCGCATAAATACATACCACATACATATATCTGTTTGTTCCGGCATCACGCAGAAAATACAGATTTTTAATGAATTTTCACAACACGAAAGCTTGGGTTCCAAGCTAAAATGTTGAGTCGCTAGGACACACTTATTTTAATAAACTAACACAACTTGAAAACTGTTGAATCGATTTTGACCGGATTTAAAACTAGGTTTTTTTTTAATTTTATTTTATAAAGAACATTGAAAATTAAGAGGGCTAGGGTTTCTATAAACCAAAATGTAGACAGTATTTTTCTATTTGTTTTATAGTATAAGTGTACTAAATTCAATAGATGTCGGATAAAACCTGTGGATATGTATAAAGGACATTGCCAAAAATTAAGGGGATGTAAAAGGGGAGAGTATTTTGGTTTTTGTAAAACTAATGTGGACAGTATTTTTCCTCTTTGTTTTAAAGTTTCGTAGATATCAGATACAAATTGTAGCTTTCTATGAACATTTTCGAAAAATAAAGGGGTGAAGTTGCCGAGGGGTTCGAGTTTTGTAAACAGAATATAGATGATATTTTTACCTTTATTTTTAAGTATTCGTTTGCAGTGTTTCATCGAAATCTGAAAAAGAATGTGTGTTTCTATAAAGAATATTGGAAATAAAGGGGGTGGAGGTAAACGAAGAGAGGGGTTAGGATTTTACAAACCAAATGTAGATAGTATTTTTCTGTGTGTGTTTGTATAAAAATTAAGGGGTGTTAAGGGGGAGAGATTTTTTAAATTTTTTTTTGATCAGTAACCTTCTAGATGAAAAAATACATATATGTGCCAACTTTCATAGTGATCGGTCAAACGGTGTTGAAGTCTATTAATCTCGGATATATATATTATATACACATCCATTTTTATATATAAGATATGAATGCACAGTTTGAACTCCTTGCCTGTTTCAGGAAGCTGTTATTGTGATTTAAACCTTCCAATTATACCAGCTTTGTCAAAGGAAGAGGATAGAGTAAAGCAGCAGATGAAGACACCAATAACGAGCTAGCAACCTCATGGGACAGGTTTCTAGTTACTCCTTGCGAGGACAAGGTCACGTTTATTATTATTACTGGCATTTGGTCTTTGCGACCTTACAGATATTATCCTGGTCATATGTTTTTGTTCTGGCATGCATCTTCGATCATTACATACAGAGAGAGATTAAGAAGTCCATTACCATAGTTTTTTTTGTCAGCGAATGGGTGTCAATGGGTGGTAATCGTAGCCATGGTAGTTCTTCGATGGTATGCTCCGACTGTCCGCATCTATGCTTACAGGATAGTTCCTCAGCTTTGTGCTCATCAGCATTATTACTTACCCACATCATACATTGCATATTACATTATAACATTACCACTGGGTATAAATTTTAGGATATGTCGCCATTGAATTTTAAGTTGTATTGCGAATTACGTGGTAAAGTAAACCAAATTGTACAAGGTAAGTTATGGGGGCATTAGAAACATTTATTGATCTTATATCATTAAGAGGAATTTCGACATACAAAACAATAGAACATTGATACCTTAAAGCATGAAAACCTTAACACGGTTGTCGGTGGTTGGTACACCTAGTACCAGTCATTCTTCCACGAAGGTCCTGTTGACGATTGTATTATGGAGGCCTTGGCGCAAAGACTTAATCAGAAAGCAGTCTATTGCATCTGGAAAAAGTAACATTTTGTCACAAGTCTTAACACATTATTCGGTAGGAAACGAACAAATCAAGTAGAACTCAGGTACGTGTGCCAAAACAACTTCAAGGATTTAATAATGGTGAAGAAAACATATCTTAGTTTTCCTTAATAGGAGTGGTCTACATTTACTAATTACTATTAGCAATGCGGTGCCGTTGTCATGTCAGTTTATCGAGAAGAAAATTATTTCATCACTAGAAAAAGAATGAATTAGTGATACCATTTCCTCACCTTAAAGGTGCCAGATCTATACAATATTAGTATGCTAAATCAAATAAATTTCAAATTTCCTTTCAATCGATCTCTTTTCGGCACCCACCAAGTGGATTTTTTTGTTTCCGATTTACGGTCCTCCGACGTCAAATTCGAAGAACTGTTGTAGTATGAGGGACAAGGGATGGGAAGGTATTCGGCAACGGGATTTTGAAGTAACCATCCCAACATTCCCCTGGGGTGATTTGGGGAAATCATGGCAAACCAAAATCATGACAAACCAAAATCTGGCTGGCAGGACGGGGATTCGAACTCACGTTCTCCCGAATGCGAGGTCACCCCGTTACTACTCACCCACGATGCTCGCTTCTTTCAGACGCATTTCGCCTCTCTTCGAGATATCTTCATTGGTCCAATCTTTTCTGAAATATATTTGCAGTTTATAAATTTAGTACAGTCTGTTTGTTTGAATGTCATTACAATTAAATTTACATGTATATGCGTGTAATCGTAATTACATTCAAACAGACCCATTTGTACAAAATTTATAAACTATAACAAATTACAGCCAACTTTGGATCGCTGAAGATACCTCGATGAGAGGCGAAACGTGTCTGAAATAAATGAAAATTACAACAGTTGCACTGCAGTTTTTTTAATAATAATTTGTTGCAAATATAAGCAGTGAGCGAATTTATTAATTAGCTGTCTCTCGTTTCTGTAGTTCTGTAGTTATTGAGAGGTGGATTGTGGATCATTTTATCGATCGAGTCGGTACATTTGGCAAATAGTAACGCAAGCTGAGTGGCAATAGAGTAAGGCAATTGGCAGTCCGATGGATATCTCGCGGCATAGTCGTAAAAGCGGCGTCGTTTAGCAGCTTTCAAAACTGGTTGCGAACACTTCAATAAACCGCGCTCGTTAAACCCAGACCCACGACCTCATTCACACGCTACGGCGGGTCACGATCCCCGTTACGACGACGGAATATAAATTAAAATATAGATCTTAACTAGAATTTTGGCTATTATAAATCAGCAGCCAGCACTTGTCAAAATTAATCAGAGAAAATAGTTCTGGGTTGGCTGTACGTTGCGGTGGCTGTATGAAGAAGTGGAAAACACATTATAGTATTGTAATCCACAAGAAACTGATAGACTAGGAGACTATATTTATGTTAGCACAGTGTACATTTCTATCAATTCAAAGTTTTTTGTGACTCTAAAATTGGCAGAAAACACAGTGCACACACAAAAAAAATTACAAAAAAAAAAAAAAAACAAAAAAAAAAAAATCGAAACTACCTAACTCGAACAGCCTATCCTCGGAACGTCCAATAAACTGTATATCTACGCTCCTGGAGTCAACGGGTGAAATAACTGGAGACGCATTGGTAAAGACGAAGCCCTGAAATCTATAACATCGTCGGAAATACAGAATTTCGGTACAGATACAGATAGTTATTCTTGTACGCCCTTCGTACATAACGAGGGAAATGAATTAAATTAATAATTTGAACAGTTTTGTTGTTTTTTCTCCATAGTTCCTTACGTCTCTTCGACGTCAAGGTCATTAGAAGCAGTAGAATGCCGGATGTCATGGAAATCCAAAATCTGGATGCTTGGACTGGGTTTCTATTTTTCGTCTTTCTAAATTCCAGTCCCGAGCGTTGACACTCAAGCACAAGATTGGTAACGGTTCTGTTATTGCGCAATACTTTTATGCACAAAGTATAGGCCACTGACTTAATACAAAATGAAGATTATTAGAATTGTAATGGTTTTAACGCGAATCAAAGAAACCGAGTGTGGTGGGTGAACGGTTAACGTTCTGGCCTCGCATTCGGGAGGACGCCGGTTCGAATCCCCGTCCGGGCATTGAGATTAGGGTTTCCATGGTTTCCTCAAATCACTCCAGGCGAATGCCGGGATGCTTCCTTTTAAATGCCACGGCCGAATTCCTTCCCGTTCCTTGTCCCCTAACCCCCCCGCCTCTAATGACCACGCTGTCGACGAGAAGTAAAGCCTAAGCAAAAAAAAAAAAATCAAAGAAAGTAGCTGTTTTTAAAAAATCGATCTGGTAGGTAAGTGGTTAAAGAGGTTGCTTTCAAAACTCAAGGGCCCGGTTTCAAATCCCGCTGCGGTGAGGAATTATTAAGAGTTGTACTTGATCGTATGAGCTACGCGTGGACGTTCAGTGGTTCGGATTCTACGTTATTCTACGATAAATTATATATCCAGCCACGACGGAAGAGGAAGGCGCAGCAAATCGAATTGCTGTCACCAGTTCGTAAAATTACATGAATATAATAGGTGAGACCGTGGGTATAATGTTAAGGTTCAGGATTTTTTTTTTCAGTAGGACGCATATTCGATCCTTGGTCCTGCCACCCATCCAGATTTCTGTTACCGGTAGTTTCTCAAAGTCACTCAACGAGAGTGGAGCGTTAGTTGCTTCAAAATGCCATGTCCGAATTTTTTTCCCGTTCTTTACCCTTAGTCCTCTCTCGGATCTAATGATTTAGATATCGACGAACCGTAATTAAATAAAGATATCTAAAACCGTAGGCTTGAATTCTGAGCGTCAACACATCACAGCTAAAGCGACCTCACTCTGTAAACAATGTGGACACGTTCGGCATTTAGCTGTGCTTTTTATCACATACCAATTGCACTATTGCAACCGTTTTAGCATTCTGGTCAAGTAACAGATTATAAAAATTTCTTCCACCATCTACGCTCGAAACAGTTATCCTCTCGCCAAGCGCAGTTGGACACGTTGTGGGTCAATGCTGTAAGCAGAGAGTAAAAATAGTTGAAGTAACGCAACCCACATTCCTCGCTGGCATTTTATTATTATTATTCAGGCATAATTCTGAATTCCTTACGGGCATTGTTAGCCTCTAAATGTCAGTGGAGTCTCATTAAAGCCGCGGTCCCTTTAATCCTGCTAAGCGGCCATTATACTTGCTAAGCCCCGGCACTGGAGTTCGAGCCTCGGCCTCGACCGGAATTTTCGCCCTGTCCATTGTATGCAGAGCAGACTGGCTCGGACAACGCCCTTCCCACACTCCGCTGGATACCGAACATAATCTGCACAGAAAAAAACCTCGCGTCGTTCAATCTAGATACATAATTTGGGTGTATCCATAGTTACTGCTAAACAGGAAACAATGTGTGTTCATTATTTATTATGTATGATGCCACTAACCTTGCAACGTTGCTAAGTTTTACTTTACTTCTCAGCCGTCGGGTCCGTTCCAAAAACCGAGCTTAATGGGAGAGTGGTAACACTCTGGCCTCGCATTGGGGAAGACGCGGGATCGAATCCCCGTCCGGCCATTCAGATTTGGGTTTTCCACTAATCACTCCAGGCGAATGCCAGGATAGTTCTATCAAAAGACCATGGCCGCATTCCCTCCCGTTTCATCAATGATCTCGACGATACGTAAAGCCAGATGCAAAAAAATCAATACTTTTCAAAACCCGGAAGAAGATATTTTACAGCCATTCAGAATTTTACTTATTTAGGTGTTCCGTGATGTTTCGAAATATTCTCATGTATAAATTTACTTTAAAGTTGCTCTAGCCACATTATTGTTGTTGGAATCATTGATCAACCACGAGTACACTTTTAATTTTACTGTGGATGATAATAAGTAAGGGAGCGTCCATAAACCACGTAGCTGCATTTTGGCCTCCTGCGACCTCCTTCCCCCCCTACGTGGCTTTTGCTTCTACCCCCCTCCCCTTTCACGTAGCACGTATTTGTTTTCCCTTTTGATTCCAGAATACATTTTGTACTATTTTCTCTTGTCAGACTATTGTAAATTACATATGGAGATAATTAACTGAGGGAAATAAATATTCACATGCTGTTGTGCGTTCTGTTCCTCATTTTAACTGTGAAAAATGTTATGAAAGGAAAGCTACGTGGCCTGGCTCAGTAACCTCCCCCCCTCCTCCGCGTAGCTCAGCGTAGACTTCTAGCGAACCCCCCCCCCCCTCCCTGGACCGAGCCACGTAGTTTGTGCACGCTCGCTAAACCATAATTTAAATCGATTCTGTATGTAAGACAAAATAAAAATATAGAAATTATATAAACTTGACCATCAATGATTTATTTGTATCCATAATTCATACTTAAGCTTCTATTTTACTTGTACCCAAATAACAACAGCTTGTTTCCTTTTAAGTCCAATTATAATTGGAATGAGGATAGAATGTGGTCTTCTGACTTGACAGCAAGGAGTTAATAGGACTTTTTTTTTTTTTTAATGGCTTTTGGCAGCTGAGGCCATACAGCTAGCTCAATGTGTTATATTAAAGCTT
>JARYHS010009186.1:169753708-169865606 GCA_031002005.1 Vandiemenella viatica | reverse complement strand
TAAAAACGCAGTAGAGCTAGCATATTGTTCACACCGGTGGCGAAAGTACTTCGCCCCACCCCCCTTCCCACCCCCGACATATCTTCGCACCCCCCAGTTTCGGAACCTCTAGATCAGTGATGTCAAAGATACGGCCCACGATCGCAATGTGACACAGGAAGAAGAATTATGTTTTTTAGAGCTATAGATACAATTAAATAAATAAAATGTTATAATAATTCAGCACATTTTTTTAATTTGAATCTGGCCCGCCTACAAATTCTAAATTTAATATACGGCCCTCTGCAAAATTGTGTTCGACACCTATGCTCTAGATTATTATGGCCAAAACTTCAGCAAGATGTTTTAACGAATTATACCATCCACGGTAAAATTAAAGGTGTACTCGTGTTGATCAATGATTCCAACAACAATAATGTGGCTAGAGCAACTTTAGTATAAATTTATACATGAGAACATTTCGAAACATTGCGTAACATCTTAATAAGTAAAATCCTGAATGACTGTATAATATCTTCTCCCGGGTTTTTGAAAAGTATTGACTTTTTTGTATTTGGCTTTACGTATCGTCGAGATCATTCATGGAACGGGAAGGAATGCGGCCATGGTCTTTTGATAGAACCATCCCGGCATTCGCCTGGAGTGATTAGTGGAAAACCCAAATCTGAATAGCCGGACGGGGATTCGAACCCACGTCCTCCCCAATGCGAGGCCAGAGTGTTACCACTCTCCCATTAAGCTCGGTTTTTGGGACGTACCTGACGGCTGAGAAGAAAAGTAAAACTTAGCAACGTTGTAAGGTTAGTGGCATCATACATAAGAAATGATGAACACACATTGTTTCCTGTTTAGCAGTAACTATGGATACACCCAAATTATGTATCTAGATTGAACGACGCGAGTTTTTTTTCTGTGCAGATTATGTTCGGTATCCAGCGGAGTGTGGGAAGGGCGTTGTCCGAGCCGGTCTGCTCTGCATACAATGGACAGGGCAAAAATTCCGGTCGAGGCCGAGGCTCGAACTCCAGTGCCGGGGCTTAGCAAGTATAATGGCCGCTTAGCAGGATTAAAGGGACCGCGGCTTTAATGAGACTCCACTGACATTTAGAGGCTAACAATGCCCGTAAGGAATTCAAAATTATGCCCGAATAATAATAATAAAATGCCAGCGAGGAATGTGGGTTGCGTTACTTCAACTATTTTTACTCTCTGCTTACAGCATTGACCTACAACGTGTCCAACTGCGCTTGGCGAGAGGATAACTGTTTCGAGCGTAGATGGTGGAAGAAATTTTTATCAATTGTTACTTGACCAGAATGCTAAAACGGTTGCAATAGTGCAATTGGTATGTGATAAAAAGCACAGCTAAATGCCGAACGTGTCCACATTGTTTACAGAGTGAGGTCGCTTTAGCTGTGATGTGTTGACGCTCAGAATTCAAGCCTACGGTTTTAGATATATCTTTATTTAATTACGGTTCGTCGATATCTAAATCATTAGATCCGAGAGAGGACTAAGGGTAAAGAACGGGAAAAAAATTCGGACATGGCATTTTGAAGCAACTAACGCTCCACTCTCGTTGAGTGGCTTTGAGAAACTACCGGTAACAGAAATCTGGATGGGTGGCAGAACCAAGGATCGAATATGCGTGCTACTGAAAAAAAAAATACTGAACCTTAACATTATACCCACGGTCTCACCTATTATATTCATGTAATTTTACGAACTGGTGACAGCAATTCGATTTGCTGCGCCTTCCTCTTCCGTCGTGGCTGGATATATAATTTATCGTAGAATAACGTAGAATCCGAACCACTGAACGTCCACGCGTAGCTCATACGATCAAGCACAACTCTTAATAATTCCTCACCGCAGCGGGATTTGAAACCGGGCCCTTGAGTTTTGAAAGCAACCTCTTTAACCACTTACCTACCAGATAAATTTTTTAAAAACAGCTACTTTCTTTGATTCTTTTTTTTTTTTTGCTTGGGCTTTACTTCTCGTCGACAGCGTGGTCATTAGAGGCGGGGGGGTTAGGGGACAAGGAACGGGAAGGAATTCGGCCGTGGCATTTAAAAGGAAACATCCCGGCATTCGCCTGGAGTGATTTGAGGAAACCATGGAAACCCTAATCTCAATGCCCGGACGGGGATTCGAACCGGCGTCCTCCCGAATGCGAGGCCAGAACATTAACCGTTCACCCACCACACTCGGTTTCTTTGATTCGCGTTAAAACCATTACAATTCTAATAACCTTCATTTTGTATTAAGTCAGTGGCCTATACTTTGTGCATAAAAGTATTGCGCAATAACAGAACCGTTACCAATCTTGTGCTTGAGTGTCAACGCTCGGGACGGGAATTTCGGAAGACAAAAAACCGAAACCCAGTCCGGGCCTCCAGATTTTGGATTTCCATGACACCCGGCATTCTACTGCTTCTAATGACCTTGACGTCGACGAGACGTAAGGAACTAAGGAGAAAAAACAACAAAACTGTTCAAATTATTTATTTTATTCGTTTCCCTCGGTATGTACGAAGGGCATACAAGAATAACTATCTGTATCTGTACCGAAATTCTGTATTTCCGACGATGTTATAGATTTCAGGGCTTCGTCTTTACCAATGCGTCTCCAGTTATTTCACCCGTTGACTCCAGGAGCGTAGATATACAGTTTATTGGACGTTCCGAGGATAGGCTGTTCGAGTTAGGTAGTTTCGATTAATTTTTTTTGTGTGTGCGCTGTGTTTTCTGCCAATTTTAGAGTCACAAAAAACTTTGAATTGATAGAAATGTACACTGTGCTAACATAAATATAGTCTCCTAGTCTATCAGTTTCTTGTGGATTACAATACTATAATGTGTTTTCCACTTCTTCATACAGCCACCGCAACGTACAGCCAACCCAGAACTATTTTCTCTGATTAATTTTGACAAGTGTTGGCTGCTGATTTATAATTGCCAAAATTCTAGTTAAGATTTTTTTTAAAATTTATATTCCGTCGTTGTAACGGGGATAGTGACCCGCCGTAGCGTGTGAATGAGGTCGTGGGTCTGGGCTTAACGAGCGCGGTTTATTGAAGTGTTCGCAACCAGTTTTGAAAGCTGCTAAACGACGCCGCTTTTACGACTATGCCGCGAGATATCCATCGGCCTGCCAATTGCCTTACTCTATTGCCACTCAGCTTGCGTTACTATTTGCCAAATGTACCGACTCGATCGATAAAACCACCTCTCAATAATATGGGGACGTTAAATTGTTCGTAAAGGAGAACTACAGAAACGAGAGACAGCTAATTAATAAATTCCCTCACTGCTTATATTTGTTACAAATTATTATTAAAAAAACTGCAGTGCAACTGTTGTAATTTTCATTTATTTCAGACGCGTTTCGCTTCTCATCGAGGTATCTTCAGCGATCCAAAGTTGGCTGTAATTTGTTATAGTTTATAAATTTTGTACAAATGGGTCTGTTGAATGTAATTACGATTACACGTATATACATGTAAATTTAATTGTAATGACAGTCAAGCAGACTGTACTAAATTTATAAACTGCAAATATATTTCAGAAAAGATTGGACCACTAAAGATATCTCGAAGAGAGGCGAAATGCGTCTGAAAGAAGCGAGCGCGGTGCGTGAGTACTAACGCGGTGGCCTCGCATTCGGGAGAACGTGAGTTCGAATCCCCGTCCTGCCAGCCAGATTTTGGTTTGCCATGATTTCCTCAAATCACCCCAGACGAATGTTGGGATAGTTACTTCAAAATGCCATGGCCGAATACCTTCCCATCCCCTGTCCCTCATACTATACCAGTTCTTCGAATTTGGCGTCGGAGGACCGTAAATCGGAAACAAAAACATCCACTTGGTGGGTGCCGAAAAAAGATCGACTGAAAGGAAATTTGAAATTTATTTGATTTAGCGTACTAATATCATTGTGCTGCTGTTTTAATGTGCGGATTATATAGATCTGACACCTTTAAGGTGAGGAAATGGTATCACTAATTCATTGTTTCTTTTTCCTGTGAAGAAATAGTTTTTCGCTCGATAAACTAACGTGGCAGCGGCACCGCATTGCTAGTAGTAATTAGTAAATGCAGACCACTCCTATTAAGGAACACAAAGATATGTTTTCTTCACCATTAGTAAACCCATGAAGTCATTTTGTCACACATACGCTAGTTCTACTTGGCATTGTTCGTTTCCTACAGAATAATGTGTTAGACTTGTGACAAAATGTTACTTTTTCCAGATGCAATTGACTGCTTTCTGATGAAGTCATTGCGCCAAGGTCTCCATAATGCAATCGTCAACAGGACCTTCGTGGAAGAATGACTGGTACTAGGTGTACCAGCCACCGACAACCGTGATAAGGTTTTCATGCTTTAATGTATCAATCTTCTATTGTTTGAAATGACGGAATTCCTCTTAATGATATAAGAGTAATAAATGTTTCTAATGCCCCAATAACTTACCTTGAGTAATTTCCATTCTTGTTCCTTGGTTTACTTTACCACGTAACTCGTAATACAACTTAAAATTCAATGGTGACATATCTTAAAATTATAGCCAGTGGTAATGTTATAATGTAATATGCAATGTATGATGAGAGTAAGTAATAATGCTGATGAGCACAAAGCTCAGGAACTTTCCTGCAAGCATAGATGCGGACAGTCGGAGCATACCATAGAAGAACTACCATGGCTACGATTACCACCCATCAAAACCCACCCGCTGGCTAAAAAACTATGGAAATGAACCCGCTTCTTCTACTTATACATCTCTCTTAATCTCTCTCTGTATGTTTAAATATGTAATGTTCAAAGATGCATGTCAGAACAAAAACATTTGGCCAGGATAATATCTGTAAGGTCGCAAAGACCAAATACCAATAATAATAATAAACGTGACCTTGTCCTCGCAAGGAGTAACTAGAAACCTGTCCCATGAGGTCGCTAGCTCGTTATTGGTGTCTTCTTCTGCTGCTTTACTCGATCCTCTTCGTTTGACAAAGCTGGTATAATTGGAAGGTGTAAATCACAATAACAGCTGCCTGAAACAGGCAAGGAGTTCAAACTGTGCATTCATATCTTATACATAAAAATGGATGTGTATGTAATATATATATCCCAGATTAGTAGACTACAACACCATTTGACCGATCACCATGAAAGTTGGCACATATATGTATTATTTCATCTAGAAGGATACTGACCAAAAAAAATTTAAAAAACATCTCTCCCCTTTAACACCCCTTAATTTTATACAAACAAACACAGAAAAATACTGTCTGCATTTTGTTTGTAAAATCCTAACCCCTCTCTTTGTTTACCGCCACCCCCTTTATTTCCAATATTCTTTATAGAAAAACACATTCTTTTTCAGATTTCGATGAAACACTGCAAACGAATACTTTAAAATAAAGGTAAAATATTATCTATATTCTGTTTACAAAACTCGAACCCCTCACCAACTACACCCCATTTAATTTTCGAAAATGTTCATATAAAGCTACAATTTGTATCTGATATCCACGAAACTTTAAAACAAAGGGGAAAAATACTGTCCACATTAGTTTTACAAAAACCAAAATACTCTCCCCTTTTACATCCCCTTAATTTTTGGCAATGTCCTTTATACATAACCACAGGTTTTATCCGACATCTATGGAACTTAGTACACTTATACTATAAAACAAACAGAAAAATACTGTCTACATTTTGGTTTATAGAAACCCTAGCCCTCTTAATTTTCAATGTTCTTTATAAAATAAAATTAAAAAAAAACCTAGTTTTAAATCAGGTCAAAATCGATTCAACAGTTTTCAAGTTGTGTTAGTTTATTAAAATAAGTGTGTCCTGAAGACTTAACATTTTAGCTTGGACCCCAAGCTTCGAGTTGTGAAAATTCATTAAAAATCTGTATTTTCTGCGTGATGCCGGAACAAACAGATATATGTATGTGGTATGTATTTATGCGCGGATGGTACGCTTTTCGATTATCGAGCAGCAACTTTAACAGATGTTGTGGTTATGCCAAAGTGCAGTCTGGACTAAAATGTAAACGGACATTCCGAATCACAGCATCCAATTCACTTCCGTTCTGGGAATTGTTCGGGTATATCAATGTTTGGTTTACCTCTGCAAATGACTGGTGTCAAATTAATGAAACTAAGTACACATGATTCACATCGGAAACATAAAAATAGTGTACGGGTAAATCAATCCCGATTAGGTCGGGCAACGCCGGTACTCTGCTAGTATGGTATACATTCGAATTCATGCTAGGACGAGTGAGAAACGAGAACTTTTGTATACCTACATAATTATTTAATATGGGTTTAAACATGAAATACAATACATTACAACCATGGAAAATGGTGTACATTACAACTTCTCGCTATGCCGAAAATAGTCTGACTTCAAGTTTAGCATTATATTCTCACCCCTGTCCTCTGATGTCAGCTTGTTAGGATCTCCTCCACCAGCTTATATGTTCAGCGCTGCTTCCTTTTTGCTTCACCAGACAAACCCGGAATGTTAGGAATACAGGATGGCTGTACACCGCCAGAAATTATACTACTAATACTGGCCCTGTCAGATTCTAAGGTCGTCCACAAGGCAAAGAAATTTCCACAATTGTTCCTAAGCAGCGTTCCAGTTTCGTTATTATCGCTCATTTCGCCAGTGTTATGGCTTAAATAATCAATAATGCTACCAGAAAATGGAATTGCAGTTTAAGGTAAAACCAGAAGGAAGAAGATTGTAGCGTATTCCTCATGAATCAAGCATAACGTTGGAAAATATTAAGATTAGTTCAAAGCGAATCGTGGATTTCTTTATACCCAGAGAGTCACCTAAATTTCCCTATACTCTCATTATCTTCGCCAACAACGGCAGGACATCGAATCACCTTCCAGCTTAGCTAATTGTCTGTCAACGAGCCGTCGACTTATTCACAGCATCCTCTATTTCTGAAGCACCTCGGAAGCGGTGCTTTGTAGTTTCGGGAAGCTTCTTGCCTCGTGCCGTGTCCGGTTGGCGGCGCTGAAAGCGGAACTGAAGCGTAGCGAGCGGGGAACTCATTCGGGACACTTTCTCCGGGAGCCACAGGACCGGGTCAGCGCTCCCGGACCATACCACACGCCCTGGGCGGAGAGGGAACTCACATCAGCCAAACAATGCTAAAACAAACAAATATAATGCAATGGTATTACTCATCATTTTTCTGCAGGTACTTTACTGAATTGTTACTATACAAGACTAATTTTACTATGCTATGATAGATTTGATGACGTAGTATTAGGGATGGACAGATGAAAACAAATATATCGATAAATATGGTATCGATATTTACACACAGTATCGATACATATCATGAAAAAATATCCATATGTCAATATATCGATACTGTTGTCTAAAGCCAATAATTATCTAAAAATATTTTCAAAATATATCAAAATATTTAAGAAAATTAAGGCCACATGCAGAAATTGCGGGAAATTTGATTAATTTATCTATTTTTACAACCTGTCAGACCAGTATTCGTCTGATGTAAACTTCCAAGGAACTCTGTTCTATATGTCCCCCCGTCAATCTACTCCTGTTGTTCTGTACCGACAAGTTAACCGCAGAAGCCACTCTTTCGGACTACACAGAAGAGGCTTAACATGTCAGGTATTTCGTCAACGCAGTAACAGTTATTCATCAACGAAACCTGTTTAAAACAGAAGCTGTTAATTTACCTCAACCCTGAACGTCGCAACAAGGATGTCTAATCAATATTCTTCAACTGTAAAAATAACGTAACCATTAACATTCAAATATGTCGACAAAAAAATGACGTTAACGAAGAGTTGTTATAATTTAACAGCTTTTTTAACTTCTTAACCGTTGATGAAATCTGTTAAATTGCGACGAATTCCCTTTTTAAGACGCTTTCAGAAGATCGGATATGTACGAATATTTATCCAGTATAGATGTAACGTGTTAAATTGAATATTGAATTGCGTTCACACAAAAAAAATATCGAAATGGTATTTAAAATCGATACTCGAAATAAAATATTGATTTTTGATTTATCGAGAATAAAAATTTCGACGCTAAATATCAATTAGTTTATGAAAAATATCGATATTTCGATAAACTATGCACAAGCCTACACGCTATATAGTAACACGTTTTATCTGACTGTTATTTTAAATTGAATGTTTATAACTTTGGAATAACATATTTCATTTTGAATAGAGGTCAGCCAATTGATGTCTATGGAACCAGAGAGTATGGCAGTACCAGCCATAGTGAAGCAGAATCTCTGATGTGCGACAGAGAGGTTACACGTATTTTTTTTTAAAACCAAATTTTCATTGTAACAGCTATATAGTATATACAAAAAAATTTAGGCATTAAAATATAACCATTGCCTTGAAAACATGGATAATTCGCAGTTATTAAATGAATGAGATCATCTACCTTCAAGCTGGTGAAACCATGGAGGAAGGAACTCCATGGGTGAAATAGGGAGTAAGAAATATTCATGGCTATAGTCCTATTTTTGTTTTCCAATAATATTCCCGTATTGAACTGCAGTCATATGCAGATAACAGAAAGAGCCAGTAGAAAAATGATTCATTGGATTGTGGTGTAAAGATAAAATAGTATTTATCGCTTCATAATCTGACGCAGTCAAAGGAATTGTCGTAGAAAAGTGGAGCTAAATAAAAGAATATTTTTATTTCTAAAGGCAAGTTGGATTTTCTTGCATTAATGAAATAAATTAAAGTGTCAGTACGAAGACACAGACACACACATTTCCACCCCATGCCACTTACAAAAGGACTTCGGATTTAAATTAAGATTTACTATTCATTAAGTAGCAATACGAAATTTTCATGCTGCTGTTTTATAATACACTGTGCCTCCTCGTTAATGTATTGCATATTTTGTTGCATTGACTACCGTACGCCGAGAATTAGATTCTCTCTGCTCGTGTTTTCAGCCATGTTTATGAGCAGAACTTGAGTTATACCTAGAAGCTTTTTTTATAACAAATTTTTCTCAACAATCTTGTTTTAAAGTCTTTTAAAATTTTCTGAAAATTAACGTTTTGTTATTCAAGAAACTCGATAATATTTCATTGTGGTTTCAGCTGTAATTCACTTAAACTCGGTGGATTTGATCCACTGTAATACTCTTTTACTCCTCCGCTGAAAAGTTTTCGGTCTTGACCGCTGAGGACGGAACTATCAACAATAGCTTTTCATTCCGTATTTGTAACTAAAAACTTAACTAGCTAAACAATTAATTTTAGGGTATTGCTTAACATCTCCTTTATACCTAGAAACTGTTTAAAAAACCTGCAAATCAAGTAGCTTTTTTTTTTTTTTTTTTTTTTGAGAAAGAGATGTAAATGTTTTATGTCGGTCGTGTATAGTTAACACAGTGTTTTAGATTTCAGCTGTTATTGTTATATTCTTCAGAATTTCAAGATTTGTAACGGGTTATAGCCGACTCCTCAAATTTTTTTCTACGGGAATTCACCAAATTTATTCAATTGCGAAGGCTTCCGCGGTCGTCGTAAGTATTATCTTTGTTCTCTGGGTGGAGCCGCGTCGATTTGTTAAGACCTTGCGTTTCAGCCATCGTGCTGTGGGTTTTGTCCTCTGATGAAAGCACAGGATTGAGGCTGAAACGTTAGGTTTTAACAGATCGACGCGGCTCCACCCAGAGAACCAAGATATCAGAAATTTATTATTTAACACACATCACAACATTGAAATTCTGCGGGAACTAACTGATAATTCAAGTAATGAAATTGAAGTGCTTTATAGAAAAATATTGGTTCTCTTTGAAGTGGGACTTCTGCATGGCTTGGAATGAGACGTAGTAATCATACGCCTTCAAACAGACAACTCCCGAGGATCCAACCCTTCGTCCGCCCCGAATGCAGTTCCAAGGGATGTTTGAAACTCATAAGAACTGAGTGTGCAAAGTGTAAAAGTGCGCTCTATTAGGGACCTTGCGCAAACTACGTGGCTTGGTCAAGGGGGAGGGAGGGTTGGCTGGAGGGCTACGCTGGGCTACGTGGGGGGAGGGGGGGTTCCGAGCCAGGCCACGTAGCTTTCCTTTCATAACATTTTTCACAGTTAAATGAGGAACAGAACTCACAACAGCATGTGAATATTTATTTCCCTCAGTTAATAATCTCCGTATGTAATTTACAATAGTCTTACAAGATAAAGCAGTACAAAATGTCTTCTGGAATAAAAAGGGAAAAAAAGCTACGTGCTACGTGGGGGAGGGGGGGGGTAGAGGCAAAAGCCACGTAGGGCTACGTGGGGGGGAGGGGGGTTCACAGGAGGCCAAAATGGAGCTACGTGGTTTATGCACGCTTCCTTAGAAAAGAATCTCGGTCTAACCAGACTCTGTCAATCATATATGGAGACTGGAAATAATTTTTAATACTAGCAGAGCAACAGTACACTGACTAATCAACCAGCTTATAGATTTGCAATACGATTCTTTATTTTTTAATATTTCTATTTTGTTTAATTTTATTAAATCACATTGTAAAAGCTTGCATAACACCATGCGAAAATAATAATAACTAAAGTTGTTTTAGTAAAATCGTACAAGTCTGATTTTAAGTGCACTTAATTTTAATTTGATACAGAGACAGATAGTATGTGGAAAAAAAACTGTGGGTGCAATATACTATATGCTAGACCATCACACGTGACCGGGGTAAAAGCTGAGGCACTCAAAATTAGTTGGTGGTCCTCCGACGAAGCGGTTGTTATTTTCAATAAAATTAATAAATATGTATGTGCTTGAACTGTGGAGTCCTTGGCACTCTCCAGCAGCTTAGTGTCAACATAAACACACTTGTTCACTGCCTGCCCACCAGTCCAGGCAACAAGGTTGCTGCGTGTTGACAGAAACCTTTTACCGCTCCCAGACAGTTTTCCGACATTAGCCACGAGTTTCAAGTGTTTCTGTTTCAAAATTCCTGTGAATATTTCTGGGTTCTTTTATCAATCCAGGAGTATTTTCACAATATATATCTTGCAATAATATTACTGTTTCGTCATTAATTAGGAAAAACGGAGTTTAGGCATTTTTTGCAAACTTCTTTAAATAGCTAATTTTAACGCAGTTGTTTCACTGTTGACTTAAATGTTTAGAGGTAAAGGATAAGTACTAACATGGTAAAAATAAAAGAGAAAAACTGACTGGTCTACTTATGTCTATTTATATTATCTATAATAATGTTGAAAAGTAGAATTACGAATTGCACATGGAAGGGAAGAATTGACCATGACTACAAGGTGGCACTTGATTTCAGGCATAAGGATGTGGGAAAATATTATTTTGTTAGTAATAAAGAGAGGGATTGGAATGAATTTCCAGGGGAAATGATTACCAATTTATCAAAAAACTCGTAAAGTGCAAAAGTATGTGGAAAGGGGAGGGGAGTGGTAATTCACTCAAAGAATTGAAAATATAAAACAAGAAATGGGAAAATAGGTTTGTATGGAAATTGCTATCGGGGCACAAGCTCCCATTACAATTAAAATACATTCGAAAGTATTTTATGGACTATATTAGATTATTAACATTAACTTAAAAAATAGCTAGTATTAAATTTATTTTCTACTACTAGCTTCATCCAAATACGTTTTTCTTTTCGTTTTCTTACAGATAAAACGTTTATACACCCTACGAGTTTTAGTGTTCTGTAGAAGCAGTCACAACTGAGTTGTTCACAAAATCTGAAAATCCGTTAGAACACCGGTGATTAGTACAACAACCTAAAAAGAGTGTTCACATTCACTCTACGACGGCTAAATCAGTATATTTAATTTTAAAAAAAATTCTTAGTAGTAGGAAAGTTAGGAGCATTCACTCATTACTACAGTGCACATAGAATTTGAATGAAGGTGTACTATCATTGAGAATATAAGTGAAAATTATATCACAGATCTTCAGGAAGTTTAACAATTTTAGTAACAAGCGTACCTTGCAATTAGAATAGACATTGTATGAAGATTAATAGAAAATTCAGATTATTTCCTTTACGACTCTCTAAAATGTGGAAATACTGTACCGGAAATGAGATATTACGAATACAAGTGTTTACCACGCCGTTATTAATTTATTTATCAATGGGAAGAAAATAAAACGTTTCTAGGACTGCTTTCCAGCCGAAATTGATGAAATTTGTTGGGACACAGAATATTCTTAGCGGGGACCAAATGGGCCTTGCTGAAGTATTGTGGCCGTGGGAACACCAGCCCTGGCTAGCGCTCACAATGAATGGACTGTCGAGTGACTTAGAGCCTAGTCTCAGTTACGCACAGTGGCAGATCTCGAATCCGTTCCTAAAAAAGGCACAAGGCTACCAACAAGCAAGTAAACAACAACACGAGCTCTCCACGGAGCTGATAACTCTGGAGTTTATTAGTTATGTTTTTAAGTGTAATATCGGACTTTAACTATCTCAGGTGAAAAATTATTGAACTTGAGAAGTCACTCGCGCAGGAGATGTAAAGATCGTTTCTGCGAATGCTTGAACTTTCGCTTAAAGAGTATTCGGCATGTTTAGCTACACAGCCAACAACTCTACGTTTCTGTTCATGTATTTTTTTCAATTGTTTAGTACCAAAAATAGTAAAGACACTGCAAAACAAGCACAACACTTTATCAAAATCAAGATACAGACAAACGAAACGTGAAATTTACATTCTTGCACTGAGGAACTGGAACAAACACATTCAGTAACCTCCCTAAAAATTAATTTTGTAACTTTTTCACTAAGAATATTAGCTCGAATAGCTGATATGGAAACAAGAAAGTGTTGTATTTTTACTCGCTGTTGACTTACGATACATTTCTTCTGGCGATATTATTCGCGAGCGAAGAAAGTATATACACAGACGGAAAAAAAAATCCCAACACCAAGAAAAAATTATTGTAGAGTAATGAAATTTGGACAAAACATTTGTCAAGTTAACATGTTTAATTGATTAAATTTTCAAGATCACAGGTTAATTTAAGCTTAAGAAAATGCATTTCAAATGTGAAATACTGTTAAATTAATAGCCGGTGTAACCTCCAGAATTTTGAATGCAAGCCTGCAAACGTGAATGCATTGTGTCATACAGGTTTCGAATGTCACTTTGTGGTATGGAGTTCCATGCTTGTTGTACTTGTGCTGTCAATACTGGGACGGTCAGTGCTGGCTGTGGATGATGCTGGAGTTGTCGTCCAATGATATCCCATACGTGTTCAATTGGAGACAGATCTGGTGATCTCGCAGGCCAAGGTAACATGTCGACACTCTGTAGAGCACGTTGCGAGACAACAGCGGTATGAGGGCGAGCGTTATCCTGTTGAAAAACTCCCCCTTGAATGCTGTTCATGAATGGCAGCACTACAGGTTGAATTACCAGACTGACGTACAAATTTGCAGTCAGTGTGTTTGGTATAACCACAAGAGTGCTCCTGCTGTCATAGGAAATTGCTCCCCAGACCATGACTCCAGCCCTGTAGCGTGCATTCCACTGACTACAAGCCATCGCCGTTTGCGACTCCAGTGGTGTCAAGCCAGAGCTCATTGGAGGACGGAGTGGAGATCTGTTGTGTTTTCTGATGAAAGCAGGTTCTGCCTTGGTGCCAGTGATGGCCGAGTGTTGGTCAGAAGGAGGCCAGGGGAACGCCTGCAACCAAACTGTCTGCGGCCTAGACACACTGGACCTACACCTGGAGTCATGGTCTGGGGAGCAATTTCCTATGACAGCAGGAGCACTCTTGTGGTTATACCAAACACACTGACTGCAAATTTGTACGTCAGTCTGGTAATTCAACCTGTAGTGCTGCCATTCATGAACAGCATTCAAGGGGGAGTTTTTCAACAGGATAACGCTCGCCCTCATACCGCTGTTGTCTCGCAACGTGCTCTACAGAGTGTCGACATGTTACCTTGGCCTGCGAGATCACCAGATCTGTCTCCAATTGAACACGTATGGGATATCATTGGACGACAACTCCAGCATCATCCACAGCCAGCACTGACCGTCCCAGTATTGACAGCACAAGTACAACAAGCATGGAACTCCATACCACAAAGTGACATTCGAAACCTGTATGACACAATGCATTCACGTTTGCAGGCTTGCATTCAAAATTCTGGAGGTTACACCGGCTATTAATTTAACAGTATTTTACATTTGAAATGCATTTTCTTGAGCTTAAATTAACCTGTGATCTTGAAAATTTAATCAATTAAACATGTTAACTTGACAAATGCATTGTCCAAATTTCATTACTCTACAATAATTTTTTCTTGGTGTTGGGATTTTTTTTTCCGTCAGTGTAAGTCACCAAATCATTCTCAAAACATCATTTGTATATACAGGCTCGTGGACATCATGCAGAAGTCAGTTAAGAGATCATCGCAATTTATATCCTCCGTACTGTATTTTTCAGTAGATAATCGTGTAAACTTTACTCTCAATACTTATATAACCATTATGCCAGGAATAAATAAAACTTTCGTAAAGATTAAATTTCATCATCAACTGTGAATAAAGGAATAAGTGACCTATTACAAAATGTTACCTACAAAACAGTTTGCATAAGAGTCCATTTTACTTCTTGAAAGAATTTTCTCCTTAGAATCTGATTACTAAAGAGGGCTATAATAAGCGGAATGTGGATGTAGTGTGTTTTGCGGATTACTACATTTTTACATAGTTTAAAAGAAATGTACGTGTCTGTAACTGATAATTATGTGAATTTTGTAATGCTAAGGTTTTAAGAATGGAGTATAATGTTCTATACACTGTAAGCACGTCGGAAGCAATGGCTATGTAAAGATCGCACTTAAGAAGGAGAAATATCGTCCAACCAAAAATAAAGCAGTTTGCAAAAGCAAGAAAAGATTATTATAAACATTTGTTTAGATTTTTATTTTTTATAGGTGCAAAATAATGTAAGGTAAAGCCTGCAGCAAAAAGTATTAATCAAGTTTTAAATGTGCTGTTAGAGGAAGATGATGAAGACCAAACAAATAAAGAAGTATATCGGAGATAGGGAGAAAACCACCTGGAGAAGTATAAAAATTAAAATAAAATAAAAAATTAAGGAAAAAAAAAAACAGAATAATCTGTCATTTTACACGCCACGAGCTTATAGTGTAAACAACGTTGGAAAGAGTGACGCAAAGGAACAAATATCGCTCTAAATACATGCAACAAATAATGAAAGATATTAATTGTAACCATTCCGAAATTGTTTCACATAGCATCAAATTGGTGCTAATCACTACGTAATCGACGCGACATAATGCTCAAACAACAACAACAATAATTCTTTTCTGCAAGAAAAAATACACACACAAGAATAGTAATGGCTTGTGGCTGCTAGGCCAACTACACTGCTATTCTGATTTTCTGTGGTATATTGTTTTCCCTCATTATAGACTACACAGGAAAACCAACGGTACCAGAAACTGGATTAGAATCGGTGACTCCAGCAAGGCTAAGCCTTTACACTGCGGAGGCCAGCGTACATGGAATGGCATTCCAGCTTTCACTGTAACAGAGCGCAATCGGTAATTGATAGCCTGCCAATAAGTGAGCATAATAATGTCCGTCGGATAGCCATTTGCCACTCGAAATAACGCCAGCTGCAAATGTTTGTACGTACCTTATTCAGGCTTTCATCATACACCTAGTTCATTTCCTTCCAAAACCTTTTTTAATTTTCTTCTCGCCGACGTCTAGGTCGTTGCAGGCAAAGAGGAAATGGGAGAATGGAAGGGGAAGGAATTCGGCCATAGCCTTTTGAAGGAACCCTCCAGGCATTCACCTAGAGTTATTTAGAGAAAACCAAAAACAGATAGGCCGGATGGGGATTTGAAGCCACGTCCTCCCGAATGCCAGGCCCACTGTCTGTACACACTACACCTTGGGAATTTCCTGAGGTACCAGATTACTCCAATGAGAGACGCAGACATGTGGCTATACCTTATTCCCAAAGTATCATATGTGAAAATACTTCCTGCAACTGCGAACTTGATGCGAAAAGGGTGAGTAATTAAGCGTTTCCACGCTGAAAGTCCGAATTTTTTGAAGAGGCGTCTACTATTTGTATCGGTACACATTTAAAACTATTGTGTTGTGAACAATCAGCTGAGGTGCAACGGAATTTCCGAAGACAAAGGCTGTAAACAGACTTAAGTTGCTGCGTTTTTATTGTAAGGGGAATCTATATATGTACACAAATATCTTTGGATGTAGCCTGTGTTACCCTTTTTAGAGCACGTTATAGAAACAGTCTTAAGGATTGATGCACAGGCAGATAAAATTTTTGGAGTTGGCAATGTATGTCCTGGTCGTTCTCGAAATAATGCATATGAGTCTGTGACCGACAATTTATGTCTGAAAACACTCCTCTGCTCACTGAGACAAATTAATAGTATATGATGTTTCAATTAGAGCCGTACAATGAGTGTAACTGAAAATACTCCTCGATATATGAACCTGATTACTATTCAAACCAGTCACATAAGATGAAAAACTAGATTCGATATATATATATATATATATATATATATATATATATATATATATATATAAAATACAAATCTGATTTATTTTATGCACTTCTAAATTCGTAATTACAACAAATAGACCCATTTATCTTTACTGTACTCCACATTTAAGATCATTTATCTTTTTTTTCTTGTAGCTGCCACAAATTTAGGAAGACGACAAAGTATTCATACGTGTAAACACTCATTTTGTGTCCCCAATCACCCATAGGCTGGATGAGACATTATTTCACAGCCCGTGACGTCTGTGGAATGAAAGCAGTTCGTTAAACGGTGTTAATTAGCAAACAATCGTACGTGATATTCTCGTTAGTAACTTCAAGTTATCATTCCGTAGGCAACAAAACAATAAGAGCCGTATAAATGAACGTTTCCGGTATCAATCACATGTTTCATGGAGATTTTCTATTCTAGAATATTCAAGCAAAATATTTATCATTCTAAGCAAAGAGCAAAATACTTCTACCACGCGATCCTTCCAAACTATTACCTTCGGATAGGTGCAATGCACCCTCCGCCACACACTTTTAGTGAATCGCGGAGTAATAGTAATAATATAACTTCTACGTGAATCTCATTTGTGATTCATGAAACATCTAAATTGTATGCTACATTGTTTTAAATTTAAATCGCTTTTGTTTTTATAAACTAAATGAATGAAATAAATAAACCGTCTACTACCATTCTTTCCGACCGACCGTCTAGATGTCGACAGAGTACTTACAGTCATATGGTCAACATCCCGTGATAACATGAACTCTATCAGTAGGATACAGGTAACTACAAGTTAAGCCGTAGAGCCTGGTAGATGAGCGTTCAACCTCCAGCCTGGCACCTGAAGGGACGCTAGTTCGATCCTTCGCACGACACTCTAGGTTCAGTTTCTCGTAAATGTCGGGTTGGCTGCTTACCCTTACTATTTTTCCGCACTATCAACGAGCCGTAAACCTTAACCAAAACTATATTAAGGAGGACTCAGAAGAAAGTTATAGTAAGCTTAACAGGCAACAACCCGTTACCTGCTGGGTTTCAGTGTGGACGTTGAAAACTTTATCTGTTTTACAGTTCTACATTAAGGGAACCGTGTAATGTGGAACAAACCAATAATGCAACATTTTAGCTAAAGCTTCATTATAAGGTAACCATGACAACTAGAACAAATTCTCAGAAGTTATTAGTAACATATTTTGCTGTGTGTCTGTACAATATCATTGAAATATATAGTGTATTTTCATTAATATTCATGTGAACAAGCAAAGAAAAATTTGAAATAAAAAAACATACTCCTAGTTATGTACCTTTTTTCCTAGATGCTATTGTAGGTAATGTAATAAAATTTGTGATGTGTAATCTAATGTTAATGATACAACTTATGAAGCAAACTTATTGTTGATAAGAAACTAGTTCAGATTTTATAAATTTGAGATTATGTAACTTTTTCTAGCAAATATTCAGATACTGATTTTATTACAACTCACTAGCTATTGCTTTGATTATTTTCATTTTGCTTTACAGAGCGGTATTTATAAGCTTCTGTAATTGTACAAAGTTTCAAGTTGATTGAACATTCAGTTCTTGAGAAAAAAGTACATAACAAAGAAAATTTCAAGTTTTG
Organism: Vandiemenella viatica; assembly: GCA_031002005.1. Classification (NCBI taxonomy): domain Eukaryota; kingdom Metazoa; phylum Arthropoda; class Insecta; order Orthoptera; family Morabidae; genus Vandiemenella; species Vandiemenella viatica. The sequence goes on along the minus strand of JARYHS010009186.1, from coordinate 169,847,374 downwards.
AGAAAATATCAAGTTAAATTTTCAGTTAACCCTTATGAATACATGTAATATGGGCATGGCGTCTGAGTGTAGGGTTAATCAAAACCATCAATAACACCCAAAGAAATGTGTTATACTCAGTAAATTATACATCACCGTAATCAGGAAAGTTTGTAGACTATTTTTCACTCAAAAAATAAAAATGCCAATTTTTTTTTTACATTTTATACTACCAGGTTCCCTTAACATATTGCGCAACACACACTGGTCACGGTTTTAAATGCTACAAGCAAATTAAGTCACGTTGTATTTTGTCGGAATTTCGCCACATTTCATACACTAGCCACCTGGGGAACGCAGTCCTAGAAAATTCTACTGAACACCACTAACCTGGACTGGGGAGACACAACAGATCCTGCTCCCGGTATATCGGCCTCCTGATTGTGGTTTATAGGAGGTTTTCCGCAGTTCAATCGACTTTTTCTGCGACGGTCTGCAATGTCACAAAAAAAGAATACACTTATCGTACAGAAAACGAGACAGAAGGAAACACTTAGCTCGCTCATTAGAAAAAGTTCCTCTGACGAACAACCCGCATATGTTTGCTGGCACTGAAAGCCATACACCAATAAAATAAACATACTGCAAGTTTCACAATGAAAAGTTTAGTTTTTTTTTCATGTTGGTAGCATGATTCATTTTCCAGTCATGTTTTGTAGCAACAGTCCTATCATTTCAAACCAAATCTTTACTTTTGGGAAAAATGTATTTCATTTGGAAATGTGAAAAGAGGCCAGTAACCCACAGGTTTTAATATCCTGCAACATAAGCAAAGATGTCAATAAATTATAACTCGTTTTATTTCAGAGTGACTTGAAACATCATTATTACATATGTGTGGTATTGCTATCGGTTCTAATAATGCAGGATTATTTTGCGATGTCACTTAAATTCGAAAAACATTATTCACAACACATTTGTAACAGAAAAACTGACAAACATTAAACAATTTGTTTATTGTTATTAATGATACGTTATTTGTAGGCCTATATACAAACAAGATTTTAACTTTTGTCGAGAACGTTCATTCAATCCTTAGATGCACCAATAAATCTGCTGCTTCACTGCAAATATAAACTTGATCAGTGCTTCACGAAAAATTATAATTTAAACGCACCTTCAACAACCAGTGAAGCTTGGTACGCAATCATTTTAAAATTTCAGTTTTAAAATAAGTTATATCTTAAACGTTTCATTAGCTTGTTACTCATATTTCACGTTTATTTCATGTTCAGTAGGATAACTGCATTAATAAAAAAAAATGAAAGTGTAGGAGATTTCACACAACTTGAATATGCGCTACTAGTACCGAAGTACCCGGCGATGGGTTGTAGTGGCACAGAGACAAGCCTGTAAGGTCGATGATCCCTACCGCCTCGACAGTGCCTCGGAGAATTCATTACTCCGGGGGGAAAAAGCGACCGCCCAACATATGTTTGTTGGGCGTGCATTTCATTTTCCCAGCCTCACACAGGTTGTTACAGCAGCTGCACGTAGATTTCAGTCCTCACTTTCCAACCAGTAGTTATGTTCCAAATAACATTGCTGGTTACAATATATTCCGGGTAATGCTTGGATTCAATTTCATGCCTCAATCTAATTGTCGGCGTTATTGCTTTCTGTTTGGAAAGATGGGTAGAGAAACACTGCAGACTGGTCGGTTCTAAGTTATTTCTATATTCCAACAGTAACGAGGAAGAAAAGAAACTTTGGAAGTCTGGATGAAACAGTTCGTAATGTTCAGCAGAAAATTAAAAAATACTTTGAGCGATCTTAAACACAAAGGAGCTTTAAATTTCTAATTTTAAAACTACATTTAAAACTCAATGAGGCAGTTGGAAGTAAAACTGTTTTTTGTTTTTTTTTTTTTTTGTTTTGTTTTTTTTTTTTTTTTTTTTTTTGTTCATTTCGGAATACATTTAACAACCATCGTAATGGTCAAATTGGCACGTTTGAATGAGCATTTTTAAGTTCCACCTATAGGTCAAGAGCTTAGCTCCTGATTCCACCATACTGGCAAAACTAATGAGTGTTCTTATACGGTTCTGAGTAATTATCTAGACGAATTCTGTGAATGTACGAAATTTCCCCTTAAAATCACACATTTTCAGTGGGGAATAGTACTATTCAATTAGTGAGGCAAGTGTTGGAACGCGTTTGAACTAATAAATTCTGATAAATTTCTTTTAGAAGGGGAGCTGTTTTATCTTTGGTCGACGTGTAGCAGAAATCATCGCTGGCGATCAAGTTTGAGAGTTTGTTTCATTGTTGGAAAACTGAAATACTGGGGATTACAGTTTTATAATTATAAATAAACACTAATAAGACTAATTCCATGCATGATAAATGCCAGGAATAAGGACATTAACATGTTAATGTTAACGTATTAAGAGCCTACAGGAATTGAGAATTGTGTTGGTACCTGCTTGTTTTGGAAATGCTTCTATACAAAGAGCAGAAGCATTTCAGTTGATTCTAATAAAAAGGGAAGTACTAATTTAAATATTATTAACTTCAAATTGTGTAAACGATTCTTTTTCAAGTTTTTATTTTATACACCTATCACTAAACAGTATACGGTTATATGCTGTTATAAAGTTGCTAAAAGTAACACATCAGATCATGGGCGTATCCAGTGAGGGGCAGGAGGGGTTTGCTGCCCCCCCCCCTCCAAAACCTCTAGAAGAAAAATCAAGTTGCCTTCAGTACGCTTCGACGAGTGAAGAACTGGCTCAGGAGCACTATGGGAGAGATTGACTGGATTATGCCTGATGAGTGTGCACCGCAATTTCGTGAAAGAACACCGTGAGATATTGACAAACAAAGTAATTTAAAAAATTTCTGAGAATCCGAGACGATCAATTTTTACATTAAATACCTATAACTGATTAGGTCCTTAGATTAAGTGGTTGGATTACTATATTAATTAATAATAAAAATAGTTTCCTCAAGTTTCAGTCCTCCACCCCTCTTCCTCGAAACCAAGATTAGTTGCCCACCCTCTCCCCTCCCCCCCCTAGTTCTGATCCTGGATACGCCCTTCATCAGATCTGAGGTCAATTTACAAGAAGCGTACACAGTTTAAGCGGTAATTTCAAAAAGGAATAGTAACAAAATAAAATGCGAGGACGCATTCCACTCAAAATGAACATAAACTGAACTCAGACCATTAAGGATCTATAAACTAGACACTAAATTAATTACATATAACATTAGCATAATGATATATGGCAAGTTAATATTTGTAGAAATTGAAATTTCATTTTCTCCATATCTATTTAAATTTGAGGGTTCAAATTTCGTATCTCCATAGAACTGTCTCCACATTTTTTAAGAGAAAAATATTATTTAACAATATGTTAATACCATCCAAACTGACAGTTAAAAATATGTCATCATTAAGGTCTTTAATGATAGAAAGGATAATATTTGAAATTTTGCTGAAATCCTTTTTTTAATCTTGTAAACTAATATCTAGGCAATTAGTTATATCAATAATATAACACATTTAACTTTATATTTGATGTTAATAAAAAAAAATTCAAGAAATTATTATTATTGTTATTATATATATATATATACATATTTATATATTTTATGAAACCTGATTGCTGTTCCTACCCCCTTAAGGTTTCGATGAGACGAACAATTCGATAAGAGTTCCGTCTTTCATTCAGACGGTATGGAACTCTAAAAATGGATTTTTCTCTATATGTAAGCTAGTCCGTAAGTAGGTAGCTAGTGAACAGCAGACCTTAATAATCTGTAACGTTTGGAGAACTGATTGAGCAGCCGTTCTCCTGGCTACCGCGAATGCCTTTGGTGAGGCTGCCAATTATTCGGGAGTGAGGCCCTGACAAGCTAATTGCGGTTAGCAGATGGGCCGTTGTTTCCGACCAGGTCTTTGTCGGTGTGAATCAGAGCTAACTGCGTGTGCGACCGGACCTTTGTGCCGGACTGTTTATCAACTCCCACGGCACGAGTGTCCGGACAAAGGTACTGCACGCTGCGGCACGTACTGAAGACCAGGCACGTCCGCGGTATTCCCACCTAGCCACGCTCCCTGCTTCGCAACAAGTACCCTCTCTGCTCTCAGCCTTGATCACTACGTGCATAGGGCGGGAGATTTCCGCCAACTCTCCCACCCTATGCAAACAGTGGATGCAATGACGCAAGTAGTAATCCTGTTTGAAATTGTTGACATAGTGCAGGTTCGCACTAAAATGACAGAAGTTGTATATTGTATCCGTTTATGAACCCCTAAATATACTTTTGAATGAGACAAAGTTATATTTGTCGAAACTGCAGGTAAGATTAATAAATCGAAAAAAAAAAATTAAGCAATTGGTTGGCTATTATAGTACCTAATACATCCATGGAGTAGGTTTGGGTCAAATATATCGGTGTATCGATATTTTTTCACAAATTAATCGATATGTATAGTCGATATTTTTACTAACTCAAATGTATCCATGTATCGATATTTTTCTCAAATAATCGTCCATATTTTTATTCTCGATATATCAAAAATCGATACTTTGTAAGGAGTATCAATTTTAAGAACCAATTCGATATTTTTGTACCAACTCAGATCAGTATCCAATTTCATGTGTTGCATATGTATATTGGATAAATATACATACACATCTGATCTGAATGCGTCTTAAAAAGTGGATTATTCGTAATTTAACAGTTTTTCATTAACGGTAAACGGGTTAAAAAATATTAAGTTTCAACAGGTGTATGTTAACGTCAAAATTTTTTTTATTATTTATTTAATTTTGCCAACGTATTTGAACGTTAACTGTTGGATTATTTTAGTCAAGTTGAAGAATATTGATTAAGAATCCGTGTTTGAAGTTCAGGGTTGACGTAAATTCAAACTCTCTGTTTTCAATTGGTTTTTTCAGTGATGAACAGAAGTTAATGCTGTGACGAAGAATCTGATATGCGAAGCCTCTTCTGTGTCTTTCGAAACTGTGGCTTCTGCAGTTAACTTGGCGGCACCGGACAACAGGAGTAGATTGACGAGGGAACATATAAAACAGAGAGTTCTTTTGATGTCTACACTAGATGAATACTGGTTTGATTATAAAAATAGATAAATTAATAAAAGTTTCGATAATTTCGACATGTGTCTTAATTTTGGTAATTTTCTTAAATATTTCGATATATTTTGGGATTTTTTTTAGAACTTTACTGACTTTAGGAAAAAATATCGATATATCGAAGTATCGATATTTTTCTCTCTATACATATTGACATTGTAAATATCGATACGATATGTGTTAATATATTTTTTATTTGCCCATTCTTACCATGAAACTCCATGTAGGTATAGAATTGCATCCACTTTGGCCAGGCCGCTTCTGTCAACTTCCTCTCGATCTCCCTTTGACAACAATTGTTCTTTTCGAACCCTGGTGGTATTTTAGGCTTATGGGAAGAGCGTCGACTAAAGGTGCAAAATGTGTCGGTTAGGAGCCTGTCTAATTCAGTATCGAATTCTGGAACAAATGCAGAAGTTCATTTGTTAACTGTCACATATAATTGAACAAAAATATTCAGGATGATTTTATAATGCAAGGTTATTAAATAGTATGGTCAGACTGTTCGAAAATAGGAAAATAAACATTTAACGTGTTGACAAATCAGTTTATCTTGGGGCAGTGTGCTTTAAAATGAATTAACTCTAGATAAGCAAATTGTATACCTCATTTGCCAAGAATTTCATTTGATGGAGGTACTGCAGAACTGACAATAACTATTCTTTGAAGTTCGTCAGACATGTGCATTTCCTTTTATCAAGTAACATTAACAAATTGTAATTTTGCTTCTTATAGAATTCATTTGAATCCATATGTAACAACTGCAGAATGGACTTATAACACATTGGGATGAACGTATTGTTCATTACTATACAAAAACTAACAGCGAGAAGTGCTGAATGATTGTCTTATAATAGTCAATGGCAGCTGCAGGTGATTTTTTTCAATGTTTTAGCGCTGGTATACTGATACAGTTCTTCAAAGAAATCACTTTTGAATCATTTGGAAGCTGCATACAGTATTTCGAATGTATATTTTAACAATTATATACTATTTTCAAAGACAGCAAAAAAGTGTTTTCATATTTTATGAACATATCCTTTGTATTTTTAATTCACTTAGAAGCAAATGAATCAAACATCGGCCAAATATTTTTATTCACAATAATATAGACAACACAATACGGACACAACATTTAATTAAAAGCACCCATGCACGAGGCCGGACTCGAACCGGGGACCCCAGCAAATCGAGGCCAACACGCTAGCCGTTACGCTGCCAGGGTCGGCAGCCAGAAGAGATGATAATACCAATACGACATCCCTTTGATCGATGCATCATTTATACCTAGCGACCACATCTAACCAGGTAAACATTGTCAGTGGTAAATGGTTAGTTAATATGATATAATCATTGCAACCCTAGTTTTGTACAGTAATTGTACGAAATTAGAAATAACGCCGTTTGGCATAGCGCCTGCGCCTTCTGACATTTTACACATTTCACAGCCTGTGACTTTTTTTCGGTGCCTTTTAAGCACATTTGCAGGCAGAAGCAGGTGGATCTCCTGACAATGATGGTATTTATGCAGCTTTAAAGAGACTAATACAATTTGTTTAATGGTTGGCAGTTCGGTCCCAGGACCTTAGAAACCGGTTCGAATCTCGATTAGACCTTGCGGTCCATCCTGAATATGGTTGTTAGGCTGTTTTCCGCACTCACCTAGGTAAATGCTGGGATAGCCCTCATTCTATACCTCAGAAAAAATATGTTGCACAGTTAGAAATATACAAAACACAGCTGTACAAAATTTACTAACAGGCAACTAACTACCCTTACATAAGTGAAATAGTCTTTACAAAGGTTGGAAGGATGTAAAACGAAAGCGGGAAATATATTTCAAATTCAGGAAAACATATCAAGTTGATTAGAAAACGTTCTTCATGGCGGTTACAAGAGGCTTATCATTTTTGATGCTAGAAACGTTTATGATGACTGAGAAAAAAAATAAAGCGGTGAAAAGGATAAAAATATGGTCTTATCAATTAACACACATAACCTATTAAGGAAATATCCTACCCATGTAACAATATTCGTATTTCTTCCGTTGGTCATAGCTGGATAAAAGATTGTGCAATTATACACAGATTTCGTTTCGCAGCCTTTCTTTCCCGATGTCTGTCAGCTGATTAAGGGAATTAAACTGACGAGCGAGTACGGTCACTGTTTTCACCGACCTGCTTCTTTCTGGTTCCATATCGATCGGCTCCACAACACAATGGGCCATTTGTAACATTCCTCCACCTAACAAAACAGGTTAATAACCTAAGACCTACCTGCAAGCGCTGTGCGTGTTTTATTTTATTGGTTTCACTTAGAGGAAGTTGGCAGGGTGAAACCTCTACCAGTTAGCCAAAATCATTTAACTTCGTCCATGCTGAGGCAAAACCGCACATAATCCTAAATACTTATTTATTCATCTTAAAACATTTAAAATATTAAATGAATATGTAAATAAATGTTTATATACCTTCATGCTTTCAAGACCTTTGTCTGTTTTGTTGACTGGTTCATTTTCACTTCTTTTATGTTACATGAATAGTACATAACACTGAAAGACATTGTAACAAATTGTTACCACATGTAACAAGTAAGTTTTGTAGTTGTTACGTAATTGTAACCACCAAGTGTTTGATAGTTATCATAATGGCGAGTATGCGCCTCATTTACATAGCTGTCAATTCAAGCGCAAGTACAGGGTTATTAAAAAATTAGAAGCAAAATTTGTATTTTTTTCTCACAAACTATAAAAAAAATACAAATACGTGCAACACATCACTAGATAGGGGAAGGTTCAAAGTTTGAAACCTCCTCCCCCCCCCCCCCCAGCCCCACTGTCAATTCCATTCCCTTCGTGTAAATGGCGACGCCACACGAGAAGTCATTTTGTGTGCTACAGAAGCAAAAGGAGAATCTATCATTGATGTGTACCGTACATTCCGTCTTACGGTCTATAAAGTGCCACGTCGTCGAAAATAAAACGTCTTTCCACGAAAATAGATAACAGCGCCGTTTGCGGCAACGAATGGAACTAGTAGGGGGGTTTACAAACTTTAAGCCTTCTTCTTTCCAGTGATCTGTGACACGCATTTGTCTTTTATATTTTGTTAGTAATAAAAATGTAAAATCTTCTACTTGTTTTTGAGTAATCCTTCACTAGAAACTCAAGAGGAGTTTTAGAGAAACCGTTAAAAATCCTTGTACGTAAACAGTATTTTGAATACCCAAATAGATATCGCAATATTACCGACAAAAAAAAAAAGATAACCCGCTATATTCCCGAATACGAAAGTTCCAGAATAATATATCGATATCGCTGTAATTATATTGCTGTCGACTGCCATGAAACGTTGAAAAGATAATAACTTCAAGCGATCTGTTATTATGTAAAGTGATATTTTCATTAAACCGTCACGTCAGCTCGATGACTCTGTTAAGTTTCTGTCTTGCAACCTCTTAAGATGGTCCAGTCTCCTTCTCCATCCCCCTCCCCCCTTTTAACGCATTGTAACGCCGAATTTACTTTTACTCAAGAAGTGGGACAACCATATGATTATCTAGACCCTTTCGCGGGAATAAACGCTAACGTCACGAACAAAATGCAGCAAAGTTAATAACCAATTGCTATTTATTTGGACGACATTTGAGGCAAAAAATTAAATTTTCTTGATATACCACTCTTCGGCAAAGAGCATTGACACGTCTAAAGAAATTTTTTTGGATACGTCAAAGTATTTTCAGCGCAATTAATTAGGTGAATAGAACGAAAGCACCATATTCGGTTTGCCGTTTCGAACATGGCGCAGAGATTCACATGTCTTAAGACACGGAGAGAATTAGAAGAGACTTCACTGGTCTCTCGTTGGGTATTAAGTTTCGAAGGAATGTACCGAAATCTGGTTCGTTAACTGCATAATGCTGTAAACCACACATCTTGAAACGCTCTACGTATCATACCACCAGTCTTATTTTAGAACCTGATGCAGCATAAACGTGCATTTCTGAAGATGTTGTTCTATATATTTCAGTCACTGGCACCAATTTTTACCATACACTAGTAGGCCAGTAATTTGCATTATTGATATAATGTTCCGAGTTTAAGCTGAATTCTATCGTATTTCCTGATTTATCAAGTCAAACATGTTGGGATAAGCAAGAAAAAGTGATTTGACTATTTTTTCTCTCTCTTTAAAATATCATTTGCCCCTATTGACATTACTGCCAGTAACATATTTGTATTTTTTTTTTTTCTCCAAATAAAACGAGAGTTTTATCACAAGTATTAATGGTTCACATAGTATCAGGAAAACTTTCGGTATTTTTGTTTGTTTGTTTGTTTTTTTGTTGTTTTTTTTGCTTCGGCCTTTCTGCCATGTCGATGTCGACGTCATTAGAGACGAAAAAGGACTCCTGGCTAGGAACAGGTAGAAGCCATGTCATTTTGAATGAACCACACCGGTATTCGCATGGAGTGATTTCGAGAAACCATTAAAAAAAAGGAATAATATGGATAACCGGACGGGGATTTGAGCTCAAGTCTTCCATAATACCAGGCCCGAGAGTTACCGCTCACCCACCACACTCCAGACATCAACGCCAGAACTATAAAGCACTTATAAAAACCATCCATGCCGAGCGTGGTAGGTGGGAGGTTAAGGCTCTGGCCTCGCCTTCGGAAGGACGTCGGTTCGAATCCCCGTAGGGGCATCCAGATTTGGGTTTTCCATGGTTTTCCCAAATCACCGCAGGTGAATGCCGGGATGCTTCCTTCAAAAGGCCTCTGCCGAATTCCTTCCCGTTCCTTGTCTCCAGCCCCATCCCACCACTAATTACCTCGACGTCGACGAGACGTAAAGCTACAAGTTTAAAAAAAAAAATCCATGCCAGAGGACTTGAAATGGCGACAGTTGGAACGTGATATTATTACACAGCAGTTAAATAGTTTTGTATCCAAATAACCCAATATCTTAGCTTAAAAAATTTGACTCACATGAAGGAATATACCAAATATTTGGTAAAATCAAGTCTGCATTGTTTACCTAAATATATCTGTATCTCCTTACGTAAACAGACGTTGGTTGCAACCAATTTTCCTGGAAGAATTGAAGAAAATATTGTCAGATAAACTTATGCCCAAATAATTTGTTTTTGTTGGTTTGTCGTGCTTAGGGTTGCCAACTTATTTTTAAAAACTTAATTATATTTATGAATGGAAGAAAAAAATAAAATATGTGAAAGAATTTTTTTAATTTAGGTATTTGTTTCCTTAAATACATATTTTTCATGTTTATGGAAGTAGCTTTAATTTTTGCGTTTTTTAAGAATTGTAATATTCGGTTCCACATGCTAAATCTAGATTTATAAATAAATGATTATCTCTAGATTTAAAGACGTTCTGTATTCCTCTTCCGCTATTCTGTATTCATTAGACTTTCGGTAAAAGCTGAAACGGCAGGAAAAGTTGCAGGTAGGAAACAATTATTTTTATTTGCAATAAATTATCTCCAGTCTTTTCATGTATATATATATTAAGGCTCCGCCCCCTCAGATAATATCGATTCAAGAGTGTACTTTTAGTTTCATTTTGTTACAAGCACTAATATGTCGTTTGGAAATTATTTACGTACAAGAGCATTCAGTTCCATGGTTTGTGTATTTCAACAAAATGAAGTATTTCGGTATAATTTACGGTTAAAATAAAGTATATCGCCCAACAGTAAAGTACGATATTTTAATAATAAGTTTGGTTGGCAACCCTAGTCCTGCTATTCGTTTTTTATTTTAAAGTGCAGCTGGGTAAGGTTAGGTTAGGTAGACTGTGACTAGTTCTAGAACCCTCTCCGTGATCCGAAGGCGGCGTGGCCGGTATTGTCCCAGTTTTATGACCGGAAGTGGGAGTGCAACAAGTGTAATGAGCAGAGCGGTTCCCACGTCTGTCTGGAGGACAACTCCAGCCGGCGCCTGCCTGGCGCGTCGGGGGCGGAAGCGTCCAACAGATGAATCAGTGGCACGACACGCCCGCATCTCATCTCCACAGCTTCCACGGCAACACACCTGTTGTCAGTGGTGCCAACCTTTATACACAAATAATGGTCAACAACTCTCACGTCTTCCCCGTTTAGGACGTAAGTTGTTTGGTAGTTATCTTCTCACTACAGCCCACAAAGAGTCACCTGTTGTCAGTGGTGCCAACCTTTATACACAAAGTGTGAATAACAACCCTCATGTCTTCCCCGTTTAGGACATAAGTTGTTTGGTAGTGGATGGTTATCTTCCTCACTACAAGCCGACGTCGAGATCATTTGAACCAGATAGGTTTGGAGACAGGGAAGAGGAAGGAATTTTATGATGGCCTTTTGAAAGGGTCATCACGGCATTTGCCTGGAGTTACTTACGAAAACCATGGGAAACGGAAAGCTTGATTGCTAGACCAGCAATCGAACAAGCGTCCTCCCGAAGGTCAGGACAAAGCATTAAACGCTCTCTAACCAGGCTCGGTGATTAATTGGAAGTGGCGCGTAAAACTCATATACTCTGCTACTGAAATAATAAATCTTACATAATGTATGTATCTAAAAAAACTAACTTAGTCCACAACCCGAAGGTTCGTTGTATCCTTTCGAAGGAGGCGTACAAAGCCAATGTGTCAGAAGTAGGACGGCCAATTCCTTTCTTCTGGGACCTACAGTTTAACATGGAATCTGAACCACGGAACGACTCGCATAACTCATATGATCAAACACAACTCTTAAAAATTCCTGTCCCTCCGGCATTTGAACCCTATAGGGTTGCTGACTTTGCAACTAATCCCTACAGCTCATAATGATTGGGTAGAAATTGACATAGCTGTTGTACTGGGAAGTTACCAGAACGTGAAATTTCTTCCACAGTATACCGACAATACGCGATCTCCTGTATTTTTCTTTGACTACTGTGCACTGAATCTTATTTAACCGTTGAGGACAAACGAGATAAGAATGACCCAGTAAGATAAGACTCGAAGTAATCTTTGTGTTAGAGCGGAAGAGTGCGGCTTAAAAGATTTTTAATGAAGGCAAACGGAGAGCAATTGTTATTACATTCTCTCCCCACCAGTAACAGGCCTCCAGCTGGTAAACAAATATGTTGCAAATTTTAAATTTGTTTCACGTGTTTCCTGGTCGGAAATCGAATATCGTATACAAAAATTGTGAAGTATATTTTAATGGTCTAGAATATAATTTATATCCCAACGTGCAGGTATTGTCGATGTTTTGAAGTCGTCAAGTAGAAACTTTTTTTTTTTTTGTCCCAAATATTTCCGTTGGAAAATAAAGACGTTACCTACCCTCAAATGCAGACAGTTTTAAACCACTTATGTTACTACAACTACCTCAAAAATTCTATTACTTAAGCACTATAAGTTCATCCTCAAAATGGATGATTTCCCGTCTTCAAACAACAAAGATTAGACTTCAGATTTACATGTAATATAGTTGCAAGAAAAACAAGACAAAGTTTTTATTTTACTGTCATTTTGCCATGTATAAATACAGTTTCAGTGAAAGTGCTCACCATTCATTGTGCAACAAATTTTAATGAATGGAATAGTTGCTACCTGAAATAAATTTGATTTTGAAACCCATCATTTTTGTTTAATGCGCTGAGGCGCTGCACACTGGATTGAGGAGATGCAACAGTACAGGGCACAATCTTTGGCTCCCACGTATCGGCTGTTGTGATTGCGGTTTTTTGGCGGTTTCCCGCAATCATCTAGCCGAATGCTGCGACGGTCCTTAATCTCAGTCTCATAGACATACACTTATCATACAGATTGGGCAAAGTTAAACGTTTCGCCGACAGATGGCTACACAAGACTTCCCACCAAAAGATATGGTACACCGGACCGGTCCTATTATGCCCGATTAGATTAAGGACAGGAACTCAGTTCCTCCTCCTCCTTCCTCCCCCTCTCATGATTCATATTGGTCACGTGATCCTTGGTGGTTGAATTGGAGGGAAAAAGAGAAAAAATAGGATATGAAGGACTGTAGTAACGGCTCGGAGAGAGAATTCGGCGTAAGGAGCGAAATCCACAACATAATCTAAAGGTGGCTTCCCACGACCCGTGCATTCACCGGCCGCACCCGTCAAGCTACGGGGGCGTCCATTAATGACGTGAAGTGAAATAGGAATCTCACAAAAAAATGTCTACAAATGATGCCAAAGTCGATTTTACCGGTAGGGGGGTATTTTGGGCCAAAAACCGACTTCGGGGGGGACATATCCGCTCTTCGAACCATGATACCTAAAAAAAGTCTCCAAAAGTTGTGAGTTCGATTGGTAGTGGAGGTCTCCGTCAAAATCTCACGTCATTTTAGAGGGGGGAGGGTCCGACCAAATCTCACGAAGTCTCACCAGAGGGAGGGGGGGGGAGGATCCAGAATTCCGGAAAATCACTTCACGCTAATAATGGACGCCCCTATCAACAGCGGGCCGTGGGAAGGGGGCCGCCTCTTGCAACCTTTTAATCTCCAATCAATGTATATATATATATATATTATTATTATTTATATCTTCGTATTAATTAATAATTAGTAATTAATAAAAAAATGTAAATATAACGAGTTCCACAGACGTTTTTAATATTGTACTGGGGTAGTTGTAAGTTCTTAGGTTTAAGTAGGATTAGTGTTGTTGCCTTTGGAGAGTCAGAGAGAGGAATTATTATTGTCTTTAGAGAGAAGGAGAAGATACGTGCAGAAGCACGTACAAACAAAAAGTCTTGCTGCGGCTGTGGTGTAATTTTAGAAACGAAATGTGTTGAGTGGTGATATTAAAAGTGAAGTATACTTACGTACTATTGTTTTTTTTTTATTTAGTAGTTGCTAGACTTATAAAAAAAAAACTCATTAAAATCGTTGCGCTTAGCATTACGGGCCGGGTTTCAAGCAAAGATTTTCTTGGAACCGAATTGTTACGTTATTAGTTAACATTTTTGGAGCTAATCCTTCCAGTACGCCCTTCTGAGCGTACAAAACAGGATACAACCTCCCAAATATAATAGCCTCACACAGTAATTAGTTTTACTGTAAATGTGAGAAGGAGAGGTTACATGTGGCTTACCCTGCCAGGATCTGAGGTTTTTGTGAAGCGGCAGATTGCATGTGGACCAGGTTGTCAGAATTGGTAAAGCAGCAGAAGTTGTAAGTATTGATTTCTGGCTAGAGGAATCTTCTGATGGTGATGCTGCAGAACGGAGGTGGACAAGTCTGCTGAAACGACAACGTGGCGGACGAAGAACTACGAAGCGGAAAGGCGCATTTGGCAAGTACCGATCTATGTTTATTTAATCTACGTGGGACTACTAGAAGAGTCGTCGTTAGTTAAAGTGATTGGGAGAGCAATAAGAAGTTGTTGCTGTGTGGTAAACTAAAGACTGAAAATTAACGTAAAAGTTTAACTGTTGAAATTAATTTTGATTGAGAGACAAAGTTTACAGATTTGAACTGCAACAACTTTAAATTCTAATAATAGTAAAGAATTAAATTCAAGGATAATAATAGAGTATTGTAAAAGAAGTTAAAAAACTAAATTTGTAAAAGGAATCTAGTAGAATGTTTACCTTAAAATTAGGCGTCTGTGGATATCTCGTAATTAATAAGGCAGAGAAATAAAAGAAAATTATTGAACAAAAAGGGGGGCATTTATTTATAAGTAATTATATAATTTTTTTTAGTTGTATGTGTGTGTTTGGATTTAAATTTCAGCTCTGTTCTGGAGTGGATTTATTCTGTTCTGCATTTCTGAAATGTTTTACAGAAGCTACAAAGAATAGTAGTAAGTAAAGTTGGTTTCTTGGTTTCTCTTGTCAATGTTATCGGCGTTGATATCAGTGTGGTACTAAGGGTATTAATGATTTAATTTGATAAAGCAGGAAATGTTGTGTGTCAAAAGAATTTCTTGTTGTTCCAAATAATTTTTTTTTTCTGTGTGTTGGGTACGTCAAGGTAATTTTTTGATAAATATGGCAAGTAATTACGTTGATCTAATGAAAATGAATGTAGGAAGTGATTTCGAAGATACAAGTAAAATGTCGGGTTGGCGGACAGACAGTACTGGTGCAATTAGTCTAAATGTGGGAGATGCGAGCAATGATTTGCAAGGTCCGACAAGAAATACTAGCAGTCCTAATGGCGAATCCGAGGTAAAGAGGGTGGATGAATATTTTGATAATAGCAGTAATGATCAGAATGTCGAGCTAATGAATGGATGTAATATTAATGGGGGGAGAGAATATCATGATGATGTAGCGATCTCACCAGAATTAAGCCGGTCACTAAAAACTCGAGAAAGGAACCAGGATACCCAATCATTAATGTCGTTTTTGATGAAAATGGAAAAGAAACTAGAAAAGGCAAATCAAGAAATGAAAACAGAAATTAATAAAAGGATCGATTTGAGTCAAAAGAAGATCGAAGAAGGATTACTTTCTGTGAGGGATGAATTAAATAAATTTCAAGAGAAATGGAAGCAAGAAGTGAAAGCAGAATTAAACAATTTTCAAGAAAAGGTACAACGAGAGGTTGCGGTACTGGTGGAACAGGGCGTGCGAAGTAACCATGAGAAACAGTGTGCGGTTATTGAAGACGTTAAGAGAATTGTTGCTGAGAACCAAAGAAAATGCAAGGAGGAATTAAAGGCTGTAAATAAAAATATAGTCTCTGTAGAGCTTGGTATAAGCAAGGGGAAAGAACAAGCTGAGGTAGTGCGGGAAGAAACAACCTTATGTAAAATTATGTCAGCAATAGACGAGGAAAAGATGATAGTTAGGTGGCCCGTCAAGGGGAAGGCAATTACTACTGTTAAAAGCAACAAAACAAAAGCAGTCAAACATATTTTTCAAATGGAAATGGGACCTTATGTAATTTTAGGGTGCAATGGGGATTTCAGAATAGACAACAATTGGCTCACATTGGTGGGAGTGAAGTCGGGCATGAAATGGAGTTCGCCAGAGCTTACAATCAATGCCACACATTTGAAGGTACGCATGGGAAAAGAAACGGGTGCAATACAGGTAGTTTCATGGGGAGATGCAAGGCCAATACGGCACAGGAAGACCATGTCTCGAGTTAGAAATAAATGCCGAAGTTATTGTTCGGGGAGCGCCTGAAACAGTGACTCTACTCCGAACGAAATACTAAACATGCGGACATGCTATACCCAATTTTCCCGGTGAAGGAACACCCTTTTTAGCGACAGCGAAATTTTTCAATCTGTATAAATCTAAAATCTGATCCTAAAAGATAAAGCCCAAAATCCATCTACTTGTCTTTCGCTCAAGTGAGCGGACACCTTTGCACAATCGCCAAGGCGATTTATAAGTACCTAATATATTAAAATACCAGGTGAATACCCTACCACTGCTTTAACTGTAGATATCTAACAACAGGAGTGCGAGTGTTGATGTACGTTCAGTGTTGTGTGTAACAGTGTTGTTGGCTTTGTCGAACGAGTGCCAATAGCTGCGGCAGAACGAACGAGTATCAATTTTTATTTTGGTCCAAGTACCAGTATTCTCTGTATGGTGTGTTACATGCTAAGGGACCATTTAAAGTTACAATAGTAGTTATGTACTGTATGGTTGCTAAACAATTTTACTATGGCATGAACTGAGCATTGCTAGTAAAGTTAACTTATGATGATTGTGTAATTAAAATTGCCAGAAGCAGGTGTAACATGTGAATGTACTGTAAGATGATTCACACTGAACTAGTAGCAAAAAGGAATGCAGATGGACAAGGGGTGTAATACATTTCGACAAATGAATACTGTTTGGTGGAGTAGAAGTGGTGTGACAGCATTACATTTGTCTCAATGTGGGGGCAGATGCAACCTTTTAATCTCCAATCAATGTATATATATATATATATATATATTAATATTTATATCTTCGTATTAATTAATAATTAGTAATTAATAAAAAATGTAAATACTCTGAGATTGTAATATAACGAGTTCCACAGACGTTTTTAATATTGTACTGGGGTAGTTGTAAGTTCTTAGGTTTAAGTAGGATTAGTGTTGTCTTTGGAGAGTCAGAGAGAGGAATTATTATTGTCTTTAGAGAGAAGGAGAAGATACGTGCAGAAGCACGTACAAACAAAAAGTCTTGCTGCGGCTGTGGTGTAATTTTAGAAACGAAATGTGTTGAGTGGTGATATTAAAAGTGAAGTATACTTACGTACTATTGTTTTTTTTTTATTTAGTAGTTGCTAGACTTATAAAAAACTCATTAAAATCGTTGCGCTTAGCATTACGGGCCGGGTTTCAAGCAAAGATTTTCTTGGAACCGAATTGTTACGTTATTATTAACATTTTTGGAGCTAATCCTTCCAGTACGCCCTTCTGAGCGTACAAAACAGGATACAACCTCCCAAATATAATAGCCTCACACAGTAATTAGTTTTACTGTAAATGTGAGAAGGAGAGGTTACACTCTCCTGGCACGGATGGCGCGCCTCTATCCGTCGCCCAGTCGGTAAACATCAAACGCCCGGGTAGCTGAAACGACACTAGACAACCTGGTGGGGAGGTGGCTACGAGGTGGCGAGGGATAGCCTGTGACGCATGCTGATCCGTACAATTCGGCTTATTGGCTTGGCCTACAAAACCACCAGCCGTGCGAAGCCACCATAAAATACGTCAAGTACTGAGTTTTTGCACCAAGAAACTGCTGTCCGACCTATTACACCCATTTCTCTGAAGGTAACCGGAATAGTAAATTCCAATTTGGTGAGGATCTACTCGCACTTCACTGTCTTTTTTCGGTTTTGCGATCAGATGATAAGAAATCATAGTGCTTTAATTGCCAAGCTACAGTTCAGAGACAAACTCTTTCAAAGCCATGAGTACGTAGCAACAAATTGTCTGGTATCGAAAAATTCAATACAAAGAAAAAACATGTTTTGTGCTCAATAACGCGAAGAAAATCGTGTATTTGATGAAATATTGCTGGTTAATACATCACAGTGACAAACGGGACACATGCAGTTAACTTGCAGCCTTTGTAAAGTGCTGTTGCATTTATTCATCTACAGCTGCTCTAATCAACGAAGGCAAGGGATATCCTGTCCTGTTGCAAGACCAGCAGTTTAGAGAAAATAAAGGACAGCGTCTGGAAGCATCCTCTCTTGCTGTTTCCCGCTGTATCCCAATTTCTCTTCGCGAGCAACTGCTAAATTACTGCGTTAGCGCTATGAAGCCAACTGTGAGCTTCATAAATCAGACAGCAGCCTCATTGGAGCGTTCTCTCCTCCCAGCGCAACTCTCGCCCATAAAGAAAAACAAACCTGTATTGATCTCGAGGGCCGTTCATTTATCTACCACAGCAAAGGCCAATTTCTTAGCATGACTGGAAACACTAAACGCTACGGCAATAAACTTTCGCGCTGGAAGACCTGTTTCTTCGCAGCCGGTTGCACCATTGGGACTTAATAATAGGTGGCTTTATTATCACTTTGGCCATCGCCTCGCTGGAATTAGTGTTTTACCGACGCTATTTTACCGTTAATAATGTCGTAAGGCGTGCCAAGTCGTTTGCAAATAATTACTTCTGTCTGGTTCCCAGACTCGGAAAATACGAAGTCATATTAGTCGTTCCCAGTTTATTAACAGTAATAAATTACCATCGTCTAGATCACACATTGTTGAAGATACTTCTAATAGGCTGCAATATTTAGCAATGTCGCAAGTATTTGAGTTTTGAACTTTAATGAGTACGGCTATCAGATCTACTGCCGAGAAAAATACATTCAGCTGGAGATATGAAAACCGGGTCACCTTCAAAGTATTTTAGTTATGCATATGAGATCTCTCTTTGCCAAACTAATAACTGTGAAACGTTATAATTACCGAAATTTAAAACTTAGCGCATACACAGAAAATATCATCGGTATTAAAATAAATTCTCTCACTTTCACATTTTTGTGTGTCTCGGTAGTTGGATTTAATTTGATTGCAATGGAGCGCGCACTTCATTGGCAATTTCCCCTACACATCCATTTCCCTCCTTTCTTATACCCACCTACTTTCGCCCTGAATGAATTTTAATTTTAAGTTCTTTCAGAGTTTTTGGTAAATTATTGATCACTTCCCTTAATAACTGATTGTAATTTTTGCCTCCCTTACCCACGAAAGCAAACTTTCCCACCCTCTTATACCTGAAATCATGTGAACCTTGTAGTCATGGCCATATTTTTTTTTCAAGCACCACTCTTAATTATTCCACTATTATTTTTCCACACTTCAACAGCAATATACGCATTATACAATCCCGACACCTCTTCACCCTCCTTCTTTTTTATTTTTTTCCAATTTTTTTTTTTACTTGTGGCTTTACGCCTCATCGAGGTAATTAAAGGCGAGAAAGGACAGGG
Source organism: Vandiemenella viatica (assembly GCA_031002005.1). Lineage (NCBI taxonomy): Eukaryota > Metazoa > Arthropoda > Insecta > Orthoptera > Morabidae > Vandiemenella > Vandiemenella viatica. The sequence goes on along the minus strand of JARYHS010009186.1, from coordinate 169,827,810 downwards.
AACAAGGAGCGGGAATGAATTCGGCCATGGCCTTTTGAAGAAAGCATCCCGGCATTCACCAGGAGTGATTTGGGGAAACCATGGAAAACCCAACCCTGGATGCCCGGACGGGGATTCGAACCGCCGTCCTCCCGAATGCGAGGTCAGAACTTCATTTGCATAGACGAAAAGTATCGAAACCTCAATAAGTATTTAACATAAAATTAATGAAATTAACCACTGATTTTAAAAGAGTGGTCTGGTGGCTCAATGGTTAAGTCGTCTATCCCCGGTTCGAATCCCTGTCTCGGCGGGGATTTTCATAGGCCTTTAACTCGACCTTCACCTCTGGCACAGCTTGCTGTGTAATGTGAAGTACGCCAGAACGCTTCCGTGGTTCGGATTCCACGTTAAAGTGAAGGTCCTCTGTACCCAGCTGGATTGCCGGGCTAGGTTAAGGCGGCTACGACAGGGGTGGAATGCAAAGCCAATAGATGCTCTGTCACCAGGTCATCACGACCACACGGAAATATTATTATACCGATTTTGAAAGTAATAATGAATTTACAAAGCTGTTATTTGATAGGTCTATAATTTAACTGTAAAAGTTAGCCTAAAAAGATTTTCTTTCGGGCAGAGAGAGACATACGCTATTTGTAGTTTCATTCTGAAACATAAAAGGGAATTAGGAGCAAGATGTTGCAACTTTATTACCCTCGACTCTCCCAGCAATGAAAGGAGAACACTTTTAGAGCCGATGCTGTGAAGTGAGTAATTTGTTTAATGTGGTGAGCCCGGTGTAGCGAGACGCTGGCGGGTCTCATCAGCATTCACAATGCACAGCTGTCGAGAACAATGCCCCGCCGTGGCCTCAAACCTCTTCCTCCTAATAACCACGACGGATCCAATGACAAGACTCACTAGCACTCTACGCCGCTCACCTCTTCAAGTGTTGATAAACTTACCACGTATAATATCTACCACAGTAAATCAGGGTAAATTCCGTCCCCTTGCAGTTAGGACGTCATAAATTGGTAATTATTACGAACTAACTTATGATGTATGGTTTATTTATTTATTCCAATGGAAAAACCATTTTACATTAATATATCTTATGATAGCTACTTAGTAAACACAATTATCACTATTTGTGAACAATTATTTACAGTGAAAACAAGAAGATGACAAAAAATAGCAAGTATAGTATATAATATTACTAAAACTAAAAAAATAATTACAAAAGAGAAAATTATTAAATATTAAAAACTGAAAATAAGACTCAACATACAACTACAGAAAAATAAAAATTATTACAGGGAATAAGAGACAGTGACTGTACTAAGTCCATCATTGCTGACTCCACTCACGTATGAGTACTCGCTTGAAAACAGCAACACTGTCAATGAAAAAATCAAGTTCAGGAGGTATTCTGTTACCTAGTCTCTGTATGCGTTCTAAAGAATTCTCCAATCAAAAATACCTTAAGCGAATAAATAATCCAGAAAAATGTACTAGGAAAGAATAATAAGCAAATGATGTGAAAAACCAAAGATGAACCGATTACGAAGCACTAAAAAATTCTAGTTGTCTTATGCACAGTTCGCTGAATAAGTTTATAAAGATACAGACAATACCTAAACCTTCCGTCTCTTTTCCCAGAAAAATCACAGATGTGCCATAAATGTAGAAGTTCAATGATAACATTTAAAGATCATTAAATTTCATAAGTGTAAAGTTTTTTGTTGTTTTATTTTTACCTACTATTATCAACGGCGCTACATGGGCAATGAGAGATTCACTGAATTGTTACTGTGGAGAGGAAGAACAAATCATCCATCACGTAACCTTTTTATTTCCTACTTCGAGTCTTCATTGATTTAGGCGTTCATAAACATGTCAAATGAAGCGTTACAATGGCTGTGCTATGTCGATTTTGAATTTTAACTATAATCTAATGTAAATTTTTATTAGTGTTAATCAATTATACATAATTGTATTACTGATTATATGCTATGGCCATAGGATAAATAAATAAATAGACGGTACTACTCAAACGCAGCTCCTTTATAAAAGTGCCAACAATCAATCAAGAAAAATTATACGCCATTGAGATAAAGCATCGGCGCTTCGTACAACTCAGTTTGATCATGAATTTTTGGGCCATGTTTACCTACGCAAATATGTCTTCACACATACTAAGTCCCTTCAAACTCAACATAAATCCTTCAAATTTTGCAGAGCAAACACTTAGTGTGAAGTACAGATCAAGTTGGTTTTTTAGCCACACCAAGTCAAGTCGTCATCACCTTTCACCCTAAAAACGAGAATTACTGTTGAGAATCTGTTATGTACCCAAACTACAGTCACTACGGTACACCTAGTGCATTGTATGAACAGAAACTTTCGTTTCTAACATCACTGCATGACAGCAGCAGCTGTTATTTTATACACCATTTTGCAAGATTGTCCATTGTCTCTAGCTTCTAGTACGCTGTCGTTTGTAAACTCATTACACGTAAGAGTCTTTCAGTAAATGATAAGCTGCTGTAGTGGCTATAAAGGTGATTGAGTCTCCGTGCTGTCATTATTAGGGAAATTTCTAGGGTGATTTTACTTGAGCAGGCTATTTTACCCTAACAATTCTGAATGCTCTGAACTGTTATACCTAGTGACTTATTTCTATCCCAGTTATAACAGCAATAAAATAAGCTGATATTATGGCCATCTGGATGAAAAAGTTTCGCACCATAACTACCTTGGTTACATATAGTGTAAGCAGAGATATTGATAGTAAAGTGAACATTATCAGATGATGTGAGGAACGATAGCTGAAACCTTAGGAAATAGGACGCGCAGAGATACAAGTTATGGCAGTTCCTACGCTTCTCTATGGAAGTGAATCTTAGGCAATGAAGAGAAGAGACAAAACCCGCTTACAAACAATGGAGATGAAGTTTCTAAAATCTGTAAAGGGATGCACAAGACTAGATCTAATAAGAAATGAGACCATTAGAGAGGAATTGAAAATACATAATATGAATGACGAGATAGAGGAACATGGGAATCACTGGAGAGACCATCTGTATAGAATGGAAGATCCACGATTACTAAAAGTAGTAAACAAATATAGACCTGAAGGTAGATGAAGTACAGGCAGACCAAGGAAGAGATGGGAATAGTTCCTGAATCCGGAACAGGTCAAAAGGCCTAATCCTAGAATGGGAATAAGAAGAAGAATGTCTTCAGACACTGTTTTCTGTCCCTTCCAGTTTGGAAGCGAAGAAACAGTTTGGTGAAAGCTACTCTCTGCCACATTAAATGTTACAAATGGTGAGTAATATACCAATTGAATCCACACGTGTCCTGAACTACACTTCGTAGTGACGAGCTTGCAGATGTGTTTTGAGTGGTCTATTTACCGAGTGTTTGGGAACTGCACCCTTTTTTGTTGAAATGCCAGTCGTGTCGAGGCGATCCGTCAAGGTCCGGACAGACACACAGTGGACAAGCTTCCACGGCAGGCGTGAAAAATTTCCCCGCACGAGGCTTCTCCATGTACAGTCGCTCCACCCGCCTGTCCTGAATACATAATCACGGACCCAAATATGGCCGTGGGACATTATCAACACTACCAGCTGGCTCGAGAGGTGGAGGCGAATATTAAAACCTCTTTCGTTCTCGATTAATTTCATGCAACTTAAGATATTTGGAATGTGATGAGGTCTTTTCATAAAAAACTTAATATCTAAGGTAAGTAACAGACATTTTACTAAAGCAGCGTAAATGGGCCTCACATTCACTTGGTAGTGCATCCTGGTAGCATGTAAATTGTGGTTTATTGGTACAAAATGCTGCATAACCTGAACGCATTCACACCAGATGAAGTAATCGTAAACTTTGTTAGGACAAAACTCACTTTTTCTCCTTACTGCCCTACGCCTCGTCGATTTCAAAGTCATAAGAGGAACGAGAGGATTGGTGAGAATGAGCCGGAAGGAATTTGGCAATGGCCTTTTTGAAGGAACCATCCTGGCGTTCACCTGCGGTGATTTCGGGAAACAATGGAAAATCAAAATCTGGATGGCCGGACGAGGAGCTGAACCCGGAATCTTCAGAATGCTAGGCCAGAGCGTTACACTCCCACATCGGGCTTGGTGATAAAATTTAGTTGGGCGGACGAATTCTGAAGATGTCAGGGAAAGATATCAACGTGATGCATCAAGTAGAGGGGGTGATGAGGCGTTGTACGAAGGAAGTGGGGAAAGTAGGCAACGTGATATAGAACAAGCGTCACATTATGGCTATCAAATACAGTAGTTGGAGGAGAGCAGATAAATATATTTCATGAAATTACCAAAACATTCAATAACAGATATGATAAAGAAAATAGTTTAGCACAAGTAGTTTTCGGCACGGCGTAGTGAGCCGAATTCAATCCATTATTTTACCTGGCGTGGTGGCAATGCATCAAGCTTGTATTTGGCGATTGATAAGAAAGAGAACAGCATACTTCAATCGTGTACACAAATAAAAATATACTTCTTCCTTGTTCATTATTATCGCCAAACAATGTTAAAATATTAGCAGATGCAGATAACATAGCTAGAAGACCTTATTCCATCTGTTACTCTAAGTTCTTGAGCATATGTTTATAAACTGTTGATCCGTTTAATGAACAAGCTTACAGTCAAATATAAAACTGAATTTTATTGCCTCTAACAACTCACTGTCTTCTCCACAACGTGCATCTCACAACTGTGTCTCCAGTTTTTAGTAACTTTCTATAAAATAATAATAAAACAAGACAAACTCCTTTCTGTTTTCTCTTGCAGCTTCTTTTTCAAAGAAAAAACAAGCTTGCTCTCTTTCTGCTCACAGCCAACAACTGGACGAAGTCATTAAAATGATCAGCCCTATTGCAGGCCTGTCAACGTTCGGGCATATAATGAACATTCACAAACACGGATATTGTTTAAAAGCCTTGTGTTTTCTGATTTCACTAAAAGGTAATAACACCAAACAGCTAATATATTTATTTTACTAGTAATACTATATGCCCTATAGCCACTTCTTGGAACGCAGGAGGCAGGTGAAGAGTTTGGTGTGTTTGTATAGGGCAACTAAGCATGGACGTTTATTAAGCAAAGATTTGCGAGTAGTAGGTATGTAGAAGGGAAGAAAAGACAATAACCATAAATCGACTCGGGAATAAGGAAAAGTTTTAATTAGTGGATTAAGTAGTTAGGGACTGGAATACGTTACCAGGGAATTGCTAAGTAATTTCGCTCATACCCTACAAGAATTTACACTGAAAGCTAACATATAACAAAAGTAAATGTGTTAGAGAATAGTGCCCAAGCTCCATCGTTATTAATAGTAACAATTATAACATTGGAATACTAGATCCAATTCTGCGTTTTTGCTGCAACAGTTCAAGTGAATGGATTACGGCAACAATAAGGCAGAGAATCCAAAGTGTAGTAAGTTCGTGGCTACAAAGTACGCATTATAACATGGGTGTTTCTTTTCATGGCACAGATAGTGTCACTTTCGAAACTTATAAGAAGGCGGGGACTATAAATGGATAATCAGAATTAACTGGTAAGTCGTTTGGAATTTCTCGTAACTGTATTTCTAGGAGGAGCAACAGGTACTTGATACAGGTGCTCTTATCATCATCTAGAGAGGTTCCAGGAACAAGAGACTGACTGAGCTCGCATTGCTTCATGTTTGTCTGGTCACAGTAACGTTGAGAGCAGTCAATATGCTGGGGGATGTAAGGGAACCTAACGGGTGGCTTGTCGCTGGTGTGAGTTGGACTCGGGTTAGGATGACTTTAATTACTATCTGCTACCTGCAACTTCGTTCGCGTCGGTTGTTAATATGTAGACCAGTCTCTCTTAAGCCATCATCGTCAAGAGATGCATAATCCACGGCATGGGTGGAATACTAAATTGCATCAAGGATCTCCACAACGAACAGCAACTCCAAATAACACAATGCCACTCGTTCGCAGAAATCACTATAATCATTTCTACTGCAATGAATAAGTTACTTTTAAATTAATACCAATTCAATTGAATTGCCTAGTTTTTCTACTTCATATCAGAATAAAACATAATTTATTCTACTCATTGTGTAACGGGCTGTGTATTAATCAAGACCCCATCAAAATACAACCGGTAGTTTTTGCATGAGTCCCATGTACCCCAACTTGAAGAAAGACAGAGACAATTTAAAAAAAAAAAAAAAAAAAAAAAAAGTTGATTTGTTAATAGTACTCCTTTCTACTTTTTTCAACTTATCTTTAGCGTACAGTCTTTTCCTCGGAGTACAGTTTTATATGTGTAAAGATTAATACTATGGAATTTTACAGAAAATCTTTAAATATTCCTTAATCAAATTGTGTAACTATAATTTACTTTATTATTTAGGTTTTAGTACTGGAAATACTCTTTCTAACTAAAAAGTAATTGGAATAAACCTCCATTCTGTTCAGTATCTTCAGATACCGCGTTTTAAGTAAGTGCCTGTTTATCTAATATACTAACTCCGCAACTCATCAAAACGCATCCACTACCGAAAGTGTTCTCATTTGTTATTGCGTGTCTACATGGAGTAAAATTGCAGTATTTATAACTAACGCCATCCGCGAATCTTACCAGGTAGGATGTTTGGAAGTATTTTCCTCCACTTATTTGCAGTCTTGAAACGTTTCTTTTCTCTCTACAACCTCTAGTCTCTTTATTTTCTCCTGTAACTCCTCATTTATTCGTCTACTGTCCACTTTCCTACCCGTATTTATACGTGGCATTCCAGCCAAATTAATTAGGGGTCCAAACGTCTTTTCCAGTTCAATTACTTTCTCTCAGTTCTTCGTTGGTGATGGGATAAAATAATACACAAAGTAATACTTTATATGAGTGGAACGTAGTTTCGATATGTTTATCCCAGATGTTAAAAACATAGAAGAAACCCTTATCGTGCCTTAAAACTAATAGCCAGTATATATGTACAGATCTGTATCATTGTAATAAATTAACTGTATGCAATCCGAATGTGAAAACGATAAATTAATATTTCGAAATGCAGAACACTAAACAAACACAGGCAGTTTGTTCTTGAATTAATTAAAAAATGTAGGATTTATATGGTTACGTACTTCTTTGTATCCGATTGTTCATCACTCCACTAAGATATAATGTGTCCATGACACAGAGACGTGAACGCATTTTCGAATATGCCTTATGATATGAGACTACAGTCAACTGCATTCCAGCTCGAGATGAAGCTGATGAGGGAGGAGCCCTTAGTAAGAAACTGACTGTGCTGTCTCCCGTCAGCCATTTCCGGTCATAAATACCACGTGATTCTTAATGCTTGGCGTACGTGACGAGGACAATACCTAGACAGCAAGTTAAAACACTGACAGTTTCGCCATAAACCATTCCCTGGCAGAAGAAAAACAGAGCAATTGTTACCGAATTAAATCAAGGCGAGAAAAATAAGCACAGAAATTTAATTTCTCACAGCTCATGACATGATTAATGAAAATAAAAAAAGCCTTTGCTGGGCTCGTGACAGTATTTAAATGTTGAAATAAGTCATAAAATCAGACAAATAGACTCGGTGAGACCTAAGTGTTCTAATGACAGTGTTCAGTTTTTCATGCATTTCGCTTTTTCGAGGAGAGGAACTTGGAGAGAGCGTTGTCCCATTCAGGCACAGCCTGGCGACCAAGACACAGCATGAAAACACTGTAAATGATTGTAGTGTTTATAAAACCGTTCATCACAAGTTCCAGCGGTTTACCCAAATCTTCGGGTGTTGTGATTACGTCAGCACATCAGTTTAAATTCCAGGTAAATATGCAGGAACTACCGAGATTAAAGATGGATCGAAGATCGTTGTATCAATCGGAGCTTAATTTTGACCAGGACAGTTCACATATGTCAGGTCTATTGCCGAATCAGTGAAACTAAGTAAAAATAAGAAAGTAACTATAATCTTTTTTGTTTTTGTTAGAAATGTGAATATGTCTTAAATATGTCTCAAATATATTCCGCAAATTCCTGTTATTTTTAGAAAATCTAATCTCATTGAAATTATTCCCTGATATGAATTACATGTTCCTCCCTTTTTGATGAAATGATGAAAATAAGTTTAAGTATAAAAGGTAACTATGTGTTTTTGCTAGCAGTGTTAATGTATTACATTTTTATTCAAAAATACAGCTGAGACTCTTGTTGTTTTCACAAAAATCGGGCTGTTCATGCAAATTAAATATGCAGGTCTTGGTTAATGTCTCGAACAGGTTTTAATTTTCACCGATCGTGGTGGTGTAACGGTTAGCGTTCTGGCCTCGCATTCGGGAAGACAGCGGTTGGAATCCCCTTCCGGGCATCCAGATTTGGATTTTCCATGGTTTCCCCAAATCATTCCAGGTGAATGCCGGGATGCTTCCTTCAAAAGGCCATGGCCGAATTCCTTCCCATTCCTTGCCCCCCATCCTTTCCCGTCTCTAAAGACCTCGCTGTTAAAAAAAGTTTTAATTTTCTGCTCCGTGACCACGAAAGATACCCTGAATGTTAAGTCTGACCTTCAGCATTCAAGTTGTGAGAACTAATGAAAATCCCTTCTGTAGTTTTTAAATTAGACCACTTACAATTAAAAAGTTTAAAGTTCGGAGAAGATTTATAATTAACTGTTCCGAATAGTGGCGCGACATTCCCTTTCCTGACTCTGTCATAGGGTCTGGAGTATTGCCGAGAATCACCGGTTCAAGTCCGGCCGATGGTTTGTGTGTGTCATGTTCATTTTATGGTGTCCATACCTCGTGGAAACAATGCACTAATGAAAATCAAACACAGGAAGATATAAACTAATACGCGTATTATAAATGCGAAAGTAACTCTGCCTCTCTGTCTATCTGTTACGTATTCAGGGCTAAACAGCTAATCCTATCGTGATGAAATTTGACAAGAAGATGTTATTGTATTGTCATGGAATTTTGAAAAACTGACTGAACAGTGATAGACAGACGCATTACATGTATAAGTCTCTGTAATCGTAACTAACAGAGCGGAGTTTAGTGGATAAGGCGCCTACTTTCTGAAGTTTTGAATGTGGTCTCCGGTTCAAATTCCGGAGGGAGCAAAAATGTTTAAGAATTGTTTTTTATCGTATTAGCCACGCCTGAAAGTTCCATTTTAAGGATTCCATGTTAAAATTTAGATCCCATAAATTTAGGGGTGGAATGCGTGGCAAATCGTAGGCTGCCGAACACTGCCGTACGCGTTTACTTTTTATGTTTTATTCGTACCTCAGGCTATGTTTCTCTCGCAGTCAGTTTGTGTGTGATCTGTACTAATAATGTTATAAATCCGAAAGTAAGTCTCTGACTTTCTGTTCCGTTTTGACGACTAAATGGCTATACCGATATTTATGGATTTTGGCAAGGAAATACTTTGTATCTATATGAAGGAAACATCATACATTTTCGGTATGCTAACTTTTTCTCGGTTTTGCTAACTTATCGAATGGTGACAGACAGACAGATGCGTGTGTAAGTCTGTAATTTACATTGGTAGCTCAGGCTGTACTTCTCTCACAGTTAGTGTATTATATTAATAAATAGTGAGTATATTAATAAATTTAATATACAGAAAAACTTATTATTCAGTATAGCTGTCGATTTGCGCTGCTCTGCACAATTATTTTGTGTATGCTTAGAAGTTTCTGGCATCAGTTTATTTTGTCTTCTTTTGTAATATGCCTCTCAGGAGTAAGGTGTAGCTTTAGCAGAACACGAGCATCTAAAGTTATTAGAACCCAAGAATCTGATGCTCATGCTGAAGAAACTAGAGAAGACAAAACTGAAATTGAAGCTGGCCTCAGTTAATCCCCCCCCCCTCCCTCCCAACCTCCCTGCACTTTCGCTTTTTTTCCCTGTTTTTAAACATGTTGGAAATTGATTGTCTACATCAGATAGGTTCGACGGTAGAATGGTATTGCGATGGCTTTCCTGTATGTTATGCCGACTCAGTGTTGTTTGGGACAAATCTTACGTAACTTACAGCTTTCTAAATCCAATTCTAGAAATCAAATTCTAAGTCTGCGCGTACGAAGTCGCGAGTAACAGCTATTTCATAATAATTTCATTTGAGCTGCCTGACTGGAATAGGCAGCAGAATGGAGATCCAAAGTTTTCGTAGCCAAATCTCATTTTTCATGATGCTACAATAAACAGAGAAAATTTAAAAATAATTGTTTTGTTTCCAAGAACCACCAAGAGGATATTCCAATTATTTTTTAATAATAAATGTCTTGACTGTACAAGCAGACACACAGGTAGATGGCGTGGGTGATTTCTCTGCAGCCGTGACGGTCCACTGGCAGACAGCTGCCGGCGGTTAAGTGGGTTAGCGCCGGATCGATGTGGCGCCCGTCTGGCTGTCCCCTCGCCACTGAGGGGGAACCAACAACATAAAAAAATAAGGGGGCACGAGCCGCAGTGGCTGGGGCCCGGGGGGAGGGGTGATATACTGGCCGGCAGCTGGGAAACACAACACCCCTCACGCTGCGGGACTCGGTGATGATGTGGATCTCTATGCTGCTGATTGTTTTACACCATCGAACTGTAGACGCAAGTGGGCATCAACTTCTGTTTTTAATAACTTTTCCTGTTAACGTAACGGCGTGATTCTGGTGAAAAAAAAAAAAAAAAACGTTTCAGCGATCAAATTCTCTATCTTTTTGGCTGGCTAATTGCCTCCTCGTCAACTTCCACGTGAGTTTCGTTTCCTCAAAGATTTTGATGTTCTTTGCTGGCAATATTATTTCTTTGTGTTAATTTTTAGATACAGCCAACAGTTTAGTGAACACAGTGCCAGTACCACATTCGAATTTGAATAAAGGACGTATTTCAGTGACTATAAGCACACGTTTTGTGTGAGTTCATATTTTGATTTCCTATCCTACAAGGTTATGATATAAGCAATTATGATGATTGCTGAATTGTGCCTCGCATATGTGAACCACTAAACTTCATTCGACCGTGACGAGTTATTCTACCAGAATCAAAAATGGTGTTTGCGATGTGCCTTCGACAGGCTTTTGCGGATACCAACTGGGATGTTACACCCTCCTTCAAATGCGACAACTGCCCGGCGAAATTCAACAATTCCTTTCCTAATATTTTTGGTTTTACAGTAACTCAGTTAGCTCCTCAACGTTAAAAAGGTCAGCGTCATATTATTTCGCTGAGTATTTGCTAGCTTTCAAATAAACGACACGAGACGGGCTCGCGCTATAGTCAGAAACATCTAAAACCGAAGCCGGACCAGGAACACCGCAACTAAGGTCAGAAACTTAACCTTAAGCTGCATATATATATATAATCATATATATTATTTATAAAAGGTGTTTTTTGAGACAAGCCATCTTTCTGCCTTCATACTTGACCAAAAATCGATAAATGAAGCATTATGATTATGGATGAAATTTCATATTTAGATAACGTTATGCTTTTCAAGTATATCTATGGTATGTAGGTGTCTTCCCTGCAGAAACTCGATTTTACAAAATACGAACAATTTTTGCGTTTGGTATCTCGGAAATGGCTCTAACGCCATCTCGTAGTAGTTTCAGGTACCAATAAGCCTACGGATGTTGAGTTTCTCTTTGTTTAGAGCAAGGAACTTTTCTATCTTTAAACAAACAATTCCTATATACTAGCTGACCCTTGCGAATGTTTTGCAAAGTATGGTTGGTAATCACCAAACGATAATATAATAAGGTGGAAATAAGTAAATTCAAGTATATTTGTTAATAAAAGGTATTTTATTTTGTAGAGTAGTAATAACTATCACTTTTATTGTAAAAGATCGTTATCATTAAATACTACATGCTTAATTGTAAAACATTTAAAAAATAGATATTGGCTTTCTCAGATGTGATTTTCAAACTTTTTTAATTTACAAAACTTCTATGAAAATAATATTAGCAGTTATAGTGTGATCATTGTTTACTTTCTGACCGTATGTGTCTTTAACAAAAACATAAATATTAATGACTCTACAAACTCGTGGAAAAGCCACGTACAAGTGTCCATACGAAAAAACATGATCTGGTAAATACAATCCTGCGCTTTGAAGCGTCAAACTTTGTGCTTTATTAATGAACATAACGAAGGAGATTATTGGGAATTATTTTCTTATCATTTGTAAAGACACGGTTGGATCAGAAGGTGTGAGCATAGTTTTATCGGAGTGAATGAATGTAGCACTGATGATGTACCCGTCTAAGTGAATTATCACTAATATTGCACCATTAATTAATCCCTGATCAGCATTAAGATTTATATTTAACATAATAGTAGCATTTTTTTCTTTAAAAACAATTTGTGAGGTGGTAAACTGGACGATCTTGGAAATAGCTATAGCGATTTTGATGAAATTTTAATCAAATTTTACGCAAACTCTTGCATATTGAAAGGAAATCGAAAGATGCCGAGTGAAGATCGGTCACCCAGGTACTTAGACAATTGGGGGAACAATTTCAAAGGTACTTCAAAACAGCTCTGTGACCTGATGATTAGTAATCCTACGAAAACAGATAGTTCTATGTTTATTTCTCGTTGCGTTAAACAACACACAAAAAGCAATGTGAATGTGCCAGCGTTCCACTGCATTAAATGTTACAACCGTATAGCCAAACCAACAAGAGAAAAGTCACTTCACTGACGTCGCGTCGTGATAGTGGTGCTGTCAACTGCGAGAGAATTGCGTTAGCGGATTTTGTCACGAGTTGTGGGTTACGTCATTTATCGATCTCTCGTGTTCACGTTTTGACACCGATAGTGTTGCCGTGTCGAACTGATCGCAGACTGATCGTGCCGGCTGGTCAGTCATAAGTACGTGCTACACGAACCTGATCCGCACAACCGATAGCATTCCGGCGTTAATTCGCTCTGGAATTCCGCAGCAAGTGGCGAGTCAGACGATATTACGCAACGCACGGCGGCTCACATACCTACTGAATAACGGAATATGTAACATTTAACAGCTGGCGTAGAGTGTTTGAGGTATAGTCCCGACTAACAATATATTTATATTTACAAATCTTTACGAACTACGTTCTGTTTTTTACTTTCAACTATCCAAATGTACCTAAACTAATATTATATATGCGAAAATAACTCTTTCTCTCTATCTAGTTTTCAAGTTTTCACGACTAAACGGCTAAACCGGCCATGATGAAATTTGACAAGGAAATATTATGTACCATTAGGAACGATCTAGGATACGTTTTCTGAACAAATAACATATTTTGTCCTGAAATTTTGAAAAGTAACCGAACGTTGTCACTCTGACGGATAGCGTGTATAATTCTCTGTAATGTTATATCGCTTACTCAAGCTTTGTTTCTCTTGCAATTAGTTTCTGGGATACGTTTTACGTAACTTATAGCTTTCTATATTCAATTATAGCATAAAATTCTAAGTCCATGCGTGAGAAGTTACAGATACATATGGTAATACATATTCACAAGTACAAAAAAGTTTTTTTTTTACTTATGGCTTGTAACGTCTACGTTGCGGACGTTTATATTTGGGTCACACTGTTTTATCATTAACAAAATTATCAATTTGGAATATCAAAAGTCATACTTAATCTTCAGCTTATCACATGAAATATTATTGTAATGAATAGGACAACTGAAAATTGGGTGTACAATTTATTATTGTGAAATTAGGCAAACATGAATTTTGTTTTTATTCTGTGGTTAACAATTACATATCATTGAATATCAAACAGCTAGAGCAAAATCTCAGGGTCATTACTGGGTGGAACGATTGCATGAGTTTCCGTCCGGGTCGTAGCTTTTACCATTGTTCACAGCCCAGGTCAGCGACCAGGCAAGACCAGCGCCACATGAGGTCTTCGAGCATTCTCGACCGGCCCAGCGTGATGGCAGCGTCCCCAGCTGCCGACTCGTACTCAGCGCAGGTCACTTCGGCCGTACTCGATGAAGATCTGAACCAGAGTGTCTCGTCGTCCGTTCTTCTCCTCCGAGCCAGACTCTGTACTTGTCGTAATGCGATTTCGCGTCCGGCTCTTGGCGAATCACCGCAATCCGCGCCAAAGGACCACCACCACATTGGCCCCAGAACAGACAAGAAAAAACACCAACACGGCAATAAATTGAGGCGACTTCTCTATTGGCTGGATCGTCTTCCCTTACTCTCATAAAGCACTCATTTACTAGGAAACGTCACTAAGGTTTATTTTTGCTAGTCTGCGCCAGTTTTCGGCGGGAACTTTCCGAAACGTGCGAAAATAGAAAGCGGGTCTCAGTTATTTATGGGGGTTATAAATCCGCTTAATGTCCACGTTGAGTAGGACGTTGTCAGCACCCCCCAAGGTGCGTGTAAATCTGGACGCTTTAGTTCCGTCACGTTTCTGTTCGTTGACACGACGCACCGGCAATATTCACACATACCGTGGGATCACTTAGTGCCTAATGGCACCGTACCTTTTAATTCATTACAGGCTTTACGCCTTCCCGAAGTCGAGATCATTAGAGGTGGGATGGCGCCGGGAACAAAGAACGGGGAGGAATTCGGCCATGGCCTTTTGAAGGAAGCATCCCGGTATTCACCTGGAGTGATTTGGTGAAACCATGGAAAACCCAAATCTGGATGCCCGGACTCGGATTTGTACATAAAACTCATCTTTTGTCTGTTTGTTTGTTCTAATAGCAGGTCCGAAAGACTAGGATCATTTTGATGAAATGTGGCATACATGTTTCTCATTGGATAACTAAAAATACTGTGGTGGTAAATAAACTCAAACCTATTTTCTGAGTAAAGTGGGAACTAGTCGTTTAAATGAGTATTGGCATGAATTCGTTCACACGTTTCAACCTGTCAAATTAAAAGTATCTCTAATCATTACCTCAGGGTGATACTACCCTCGAGGTGTCTAAGGAAGTCTATCGAACTTTATAAAAGGTTTTGTTACGTTACTGAAACGGTTTTTTCACTGGGCGACTAAAAATACTGTAGGGGTAAATCAACCGCAACCTACCCCTTCTGTATGGCAAAGGTGAGTCGGCGTTTTGTTAACTTCAGAAAACTACCAGCGGGTGATTTTAATGGAACTTCATATACATGTTTCTCATTCGGTGATTGAAATTACTTTAGGGATAAATTAATCCCGACCACATCGGGTAGCGCTTTGTACCCTACTGGTCTCTACATAATCACATAAGTTTATAAGCGGCTGTTTCAATGGGGTTTCTTTGTCCACGCATCACGAAAAATCTACCGAATTGATTTGGCAGGAGTATTAACAATTAAAAACCGTAAAATCTTCGGTAAGCATTATAACTCTACGCGAAAGGTGGACGGAACAATAAAATAAACCGCTGGATCACAGTACATAAAAGGAAAGATGAACACTCCTTTCCTGATCTGAACAACTTGAGGTCCAAGATCATGATTACGTCAAACGTAAGCACCAAATTCTATGGATTCTGTTAACACTGAAAATCCATTATGTCTCAACCGGGCACGCCCTGCCTGGTTCTTATCACATATAGTCACATTTGTGTGAGATTCATACACGTGAAGGACTAATATGCAAAATTGATGTACATAACAAATTACGACATCAGACATCATTATCAATGGCGGTGTGACTTTAAACAATGAAAATAACCTTTGTAACCATGTATGGAACAAATATACCATTCAAAATTCTATGAGAATGTACTAAAATAATCTTAAAAAACAAAAAATCTCGTACGTTTTGGCAATACCGTTAGCTCAGTCGACTTTTATCTAGAAAGTTAGAGCAGAAGCTTCTTATTTCGGGAACACTTGCGTGTCGTTATTTGTTTCCCATAGCAGCTGCGTCTGTAGACGACGTTGATTGCAGGTGGACCCACGGAATGTGAGACCTTATGCCTCACAAGACAGCTAGCTGTATTCAAGCTCACATCAACACTACGGATTATGTCGCTGTGCAAATGTCACCACAGCATTCGACTCAGAATGTAAGTCGGAATAAGCGGCAGCTGCAGACGTCAACACCAGAAGTATACACCAGAATCGAACTACAGAATCAGAGTCCCAGACCAGAATCAGACGTCTGGATCAGACACCAGAGTGAGCTCGTCGCTTTTTCCATCTGTCATGTAAACTTTGGCTCCACCCTCAGAGTCTTGGAGGTACAAGTCAGACAGAAAAATCCCAGAATTTTAGTCAAGTGTTCATTTTGATAGGCTCGGGGCTGGGCATCCTGTGTTCACGTGGTACTTTGGTGACATTTCATTCGCGATCAACCATGTGGCGTGGGACTCAAGACCTTCGTCCCGATTGAGAACCGTCGTGGGTGACGCTGTTAGCCGAAGGACTAGCCTTCCCCCCTCCCCCACCGGGCTCAATAACCTCTCTGTTGACCACCGCCCCTTGGGATCCCTTTCAAGGTACTCCAGGAGCTGAAAGCAGGTAAAACCACCTCACCACACACGTAGCGGCGTCGGTCTGTCCCGGCATAGTAACAGCATCTAGTGGTCATTGTCTTCTCGAGGACACGTTTATAGCGAGGCAAGCACAAAACTGAATATCGCTGTATTCAAGTTGTTTGTCCATTACATTAAAATAAACGTCACATCCTTTCTTACCATCTTGCGCATGTTAAAAAAAGTATCTAAAGAAAAAAAATAATGGTCGCCCAAGATTTTATGGAAAATTAATCCAATACATGGCCATTATTATAATAAAATACGCCATAGAATGTGGCGCAAAGCGTCACATTATAACCCGGTTTCTATTTAATTATTTTACTATTTTAGATTATCAGACTATCTGCATCCTCACAGTTTCACTCACGTTGTGCACTTTTACTTTATTAACACAAGTTCCACACGTCGTAGAGAAACAAATAACGTCTAGGAATCTAGGAATATAATCTTGAAAATGAAACTATTTGGGCAGCTTAATTAAATCTTATGGACACGTTTCCACAACAACAACAACAACAAAAATGTATTGGCACAGATTTTTTAGTTCTGCAGTGATATGACATCAAGAATCTTTCGATAACCGCCTCCCCTCTCGTGACTTACATGTCACAATTTTTGGTCTCCTCCCTTCCCCTTAACATGTGGCGTAATTTATGGATAAGATCTCAGCTGGTAAAAATATGGACGTTCAGAACATCAGAGTGAGCAACGATGTCGCCGCACGCGGCCTGTTACTACTGATAAACTGGCACGTCAGCGTAGAGACCAGAAGAGATACGTTGTTCCTATTTGCGGCAGTGACGGCAGGGTATACCTTTCTATCTGGGCCTTTCATCTCGACAGCAGTGCAGAGCTAATGAAATTGCTCATTCCGCGCGTGTTTGCACAAGAAACAGGGGCCTCATTATGTGCAGCCGCATGAGCAGTACATCATTTAACCTTTCGCTCTTATTAGTTGCTTGACCACGCAGCTGCTTACTAGACGCGTAGAGTCGTATTAGCCGCCACTGCGTGAAAGTAAGTCTGTCTGTTGTGGACTGTTACCACTTCTCCAGAACGCCTTCCCCTTGTCCAGTAGTAAGCGGTTACCACGGGGATGTATACCCCTCCATGGAAACATCAGGGAAGATAAACTGGGATGTCTTCTCCAGTGTGATAGAGTTCGTAAGTGTCGCTGAAAGCGTGGAATGCTGTGATAGCTTGCATGTTCAGATTAAAGTGTTGTGTGTGTTGTGGATGTGAGATGAAAGAAGGGGAGGGTGAAACCCAGTGCCGACCCATTTGGGCATACTGTTCTGAAAGACATCAAGTGGACTGCCAACATTAACGTTCCAGTTATGGTTGCTTCCCACGGCCCGTGGTTTTAGCGCCACAGCCTGTTCCTCGCCACCTGGCAGCAGCCTCCCCACCCAGTTGCCTAGAGTCGTTTCAGCTTCCCAGTCATTTAATGTTTACCTACTGGGCGACGGATAGAGGCGCGCCACCCCTGCCAGCAGAGGCAGCTCCCTTCCCATGACCCCGATGTTGATAGCTAGACGGCGCGGCCGACAAATGCACGGGCCGTGGGAATCCACCTTTAAGCTGAGTTTCCACGGCGCGTTGTAAGCCAGACCGCACCTCATTAGCCAAAGTTTACAGATCAGCGCGCGCCGCAGTTTAGCCCACGCTACCTCCCCACCACCATGCCTCGTGTCGTTACTGCTACACGCGCCTTTCATCTTTACAGCCTGACGATGGGTAGAGGCGCGGCGTCCGTGACCACGGCCGGCTCCTTTGAGTCCCAGCGCAGACCGGACCCTACTCGTCCGGCGCGGTGCGGCTTACCAAACAACGCGCCGTGGGAATGCGCCTTTAGACGGATGAATCAACATTGACATTGTAGCATGCTCTCACTTCATACGTATTGTGGAGAGGTTTGGGATTTAACATAGGACTTTGGCGCACAATCTGGTGGTTAGGAATTGTGCACCTCCATCTCTCCTACACTGCCGGCCTAGTCCTGGTGGTGGAAAATGTCACAGCAAACTAAGCCAACGGGGGGAGGCAAACGCCAGAGACGCTTGAATACCACTCACACTGTAGTTTCATCTCGCAATATCGATGGAGAATCAAATTGCATGTTCCATAAATACCAGCGATAAAATAACGTGTTGTTATTGATTCTTGCTGTAACGTCTCATTTCTTTTACTCATTGTTTTCTCTCTGCAACTTCAGCAAGAAACACATATTTTTTTTTTTACTTACGGCTTTACGCCTCGTCGACGTGTAGGTCATTAGAGGCGGGAAAGGACTGGGGCTAGGAACGGGAAGGAATTCAGCCATGGTCTTTTTGAAGGAAGCATCCCGGCATTCGCCTGGAGTGATTTGCGGAAACCATGGAAAATCCAAATCTTGATGTCCGGACGGGGATTCGAACCACCGTCTTTCCGAATGCGAGGCCAGAGTGTTAACCGCTCACCCACCACACACCGTACCTAAACTTAAATCAACAAAAGTAGCTCGATGACTAGTAATTGAAAATTATTAAATAATCAATTATAAAATAACGATTATCCGAGAAAAAGTTCCTAGTGGCCAAAATTAGCAGAACTTAGTAATGTATTGGTATCACAAGATAAATGGTTATTTACGCAGGTCGTAACTGATCTATTTTTTCACAATTAGAAGATTTGTGAACAAATTAGAAATGCTTAAGATTAAAATAGTAATTTCGCATTCCAGTTGAAGAGCAAGTACCGAGCGAGGTGGGCGAGTGCTTAACGCTCTGGCCATTCGGGAGGACGGCTGGTTCGAATCCCCGTCCGGGCATCCAGATTTGGGTTTTCCATTGTTTTCCCAAATCACTCTAGGAGATTTCCGGGATGCTTCCAACAAAAGGCCATTGCCGAATTTCTTCCCATTCCTTGTTTCCGGTCCCATCCAATCTGTAATGACCTCGACGTCGACGAGTTGTAAAGTCATAAGTAAAAAAAAAGAGCAAGTGTTGGAAATACTTGAACCGATTGACGACAGGAGCTGGTAGCTCCAAAGCTAACTTAGCGAAATGTGGTTACATTGATACTAACAATATTAAATGCGATTGCGGTGTAGATCAAACTATGAAACATATGCTCCTGAGCCTTTTATACCTTTCTTCCTGCAAATGTGGTTACATTGATACTAACAATATTAAATGCGATTGCGGTGTAGATCAAACTATGAAACATATGCTCCTGAGCCTTTTATGCCTTTCTTCCTGCAACGAAGATGAGCTTTTTACTAGCAACTCAAAATGCACTTGATGTTGCAAAGTACTGGTCAAAATGGGTGTAATGAGTTTAATCTGTATAAAGTTTAACTGTTTCTGACCCGAGTGTAGACTGTATGGCTCGCGAACAGTGAGTGGAGGGATTTAAGGTTATGAACTGAGCGTAGACAAGTAAATTGCAGTCGTAAATAGAGAGGACTGGAATTACTGACGCCAGATTAACTTAGCAGCGCCCACGATCGTAATAATGACAGCTATCTGTTATACCCAGCATTACCAGTAGTTCATAGGGACAGCGAGTTAGATGAAGATCAAAGTTGCTTTTTTTTCCTTCCTCGGCAGCCGGAGTTACGCACTATTGATAAAATGAGAAATGCTCAGAAGACATATTGTATTTGTATTTTCAATAGTGGAAGTTTTTTCAACGTAACAGTTGGGTAGATACGTTGACAATACATACGCATATAACACCTCTAGTGATTTTCTATCTGTATCTATAGTACGATACAGTAAAGTTATCAGTGAACTATTAATCGATTAGTAATTAGACTTTCCATCTGGACACTGGATTTTATAATCCTTTAAACAATATCTCAGGTATTAACTCAAGTAAGTATCAGCTCTTAAAAAATAATGTTGTTGTAACCATTCGATGAGTGCAGACAGAAATCTCAGTGATTGATTTATTTTACCATTCTGGCAGTGTGTTTAGTTTTTATTTATGCTTCAAGTGACTAACATTCTTCAACACGTAACTTCCATTATTACAAGTTTCTTTAAATTCATAACGTCATAGATACAAGGAATCTAGAAACCCTGTTTACCTCAACAAGGGGAGAAGGAAAGAATAATCAATGCAGTCCTATGTATTCTGTGTACTATTCCTGCCTAGAATTTGATGGACCAACACTTAATTTGGCGGTTGTATCCTGAGAACAGTTCAGTTCAGCTGTACTTTTCTTTATCAACAAACTTGCAAAAGGATACGTAGGTAACATCAAACACTTCTTAAATGGTTAAAAGGCGTAAACTAAAAATAGCTGCAACCTTAATGCGCATAATGCACTGAATGTCACAGGAATTAGTTTTCATCGCATCGTAAGGTGGAATTCTTAATCTTGTATGCTGTGTAATTGAAATTAGCTTTTCTGATTCTAATCACCATTCGCAACATGTAGTTCTGCTGTGCATTATGCAGTTGATCATTAACAAAATTCGTGTGAATCCATTTACTTTTATCTCTGCAGATCTTCTACAAATCCCCTTGTGAGTGTATTGAAGTATATGTTGTTATTATAGATGTATCACTTCATATTGTTGCAGATTATGTACGTTTTTGCCGCGATCATGTCGAGAGGTCTCTATACTCCTATCTGTGATGTGTGGAACCAAGTGAGAAGGGGACGTAGTGAGTACCATTTTCTGACGAGCGTTTCCTTCCTCCAGAAATCGTCGGATAGAACACTGGGCATGGGAAGCCGATTCGGACATTTAGTACCGAACTAAATTCTCCGATTCGTAATGGATCGAACCTCGGTCGCCCGGGTTGCAGTCGCACTTTCTACCACCATACCCGCTCGTCCCGCCTTCTACTCGGTACACTTGCAATATATTTTTAGGTCTTAGCTTTTATTACTCCGCGGCATCCATGCCATTTAATTAAAATTCAGAGTTCCGTTCGACAAGGTTTATCAATGTCTATGTCACTGCGACTGACCCACTATTCACAAAATTACATATAAAACTGCCTCAAATAAAAATAGTAAAATAGTACGCGCTGACGATGTAAAAAATCTTACCAGCATTTTCAACATACTCCGTAGTAAAAATAAACATCTACTATATAATTTCGTAAGTTCACCCACTCACCTCGATAGCTATTGGCTGGAGAACGGTGTCACGTGACAGCCTTCGCTCACAAAACAGCGACCAGAGATACCATTAGAAGGAATTCGTGGTTATGTCTACAATTTAATAACTAAGCAACTGCTATCAAATTAATTGGAATAATACATTCATTAAGTTTGCTTTTCATAGCGTTTCATAGTTTAAAAAAATGTTAATAAATTTTGCGGCTGAAAAAACATGGATCTGCTTTTCAGTAATATGTTACTAATTAAAGTAACTTAAAAAAATTACTCACAGTCTCTGCTGTAACCACGAATGCCAATTGTCATTTCCGCTTAGGATAAATTTCAGTTTAATTACAACTTTTAGTAATGTTGCTTGACCAAAAGTTATGCATTACGGTTTATTTGATTTTTAGGCATTTTGCTGACCACTTTGGTTATTAGTCTTTATTCATGTTCGCTATATGCGAGTTATTAGGTTATTTTAAGTGGACATCAGACCAAATGTGTCTCCGAATCGATTATTCTGGCAGCTTATTTCTGTGGAGTTGCTAAACTGTTTCATGATATGGAATGTGTATTAAGTTCTCTGGCCGTCACAGATACTATGACCAATGTTTACATTATGAGTGTTTGCCCAATCCTAATAATAAACGACATGATGCTTTCGAAGCAAACAGGTTTTTTAAATAAATTTTGCAGAATGAACTTTAAGGGTCAAATACAAGTCAAGTTCGAGTGTATGACCTTTGAAACAGTTACACGATAGCGCGATCGTTCCTGTCCGTGTTTAATACCTACCTCTATTAATGCTTCTGAGTTCTTCAAGCTCAAGAGATTTTATTCATCCTAAGGGTGAAACACAGATCACGCTTATATTTGGCCAGATCAGACCAACCTGTGATAATTTTTCATCGTAAAAACTTGAACTATTCTAGACCCGTGACGATACGCAAAAAACAGTCACGGGCTTTCACTAGTACACAAATAAAAAAATAATTCGAAATAGAAATTGAAACAAAATTCCGAATTAAAATTTCTTTGGTGAGATAAGAATTATCAAATGTCTAGTATTATATTTAAGCAACAATGAGTGTTTAAACAATAGAGAAGGACAATTCGTTTTAGAATGGCCAGGAGTTGAATAAATTATTTATTTTATCGCTTTACGACTCCTGACGTCGACATCTTAAAGGCGGGCAAGGAACGGGAAGGAACTCGGTCCTGGCCTTTTTAAGGAACCATCCCGGTATTCGCCTGGAGTGATTTCGGAAAACCATGGAAAACCGAAGTTTGGATGGACGCACGAGGATTCGAACCTGCGTTCTCTCGAATGCGACACCAGAGTGTTACCGCTCACCCACCAGACTCAGCAAGTTTTAGAGCTTCTGAAACTGGGGTACATTCTAATAGGTTGCTGGTGGTGGAAATCCTATCCATTTCACTTTTACAGTAATAACAAAAAACATGAGGAAACAATTTAAAATGGTTTTTATGCTACAGAAATCAGCTATATGGTATTTGTAGTTTTATATTGCCATCATATTGAAAGTACACAATTATCTGGTTAGCAATCAGTGATGGTTCGGGATAGCACAGATCTGAGAAAGGTAAATCCATACTTTCTTGACAAATGTTTTTTGCTGACAAAAAGATAAGTACAAACATTATTTTTAGAAACTGGTCATAACTGAATCTGAGTTTAATAATAGAATTAGCTTTTGAAACGATGTATGTATGTCCAGTATTAAATGAGCAAATCCCGGGAATACGAAGAAATCTTTTTAAACTACGAATTTGGCAGAAAAATGCTACTCCTTAACCTACTGAAACCTTAGAACAGAGAAGAAATAATTAGTAACCTGGTGTAAGTTTACTGTAGGGAATCGATTGTCACTTCGTCTCATAGTCGTTTAACGATATCTTAGAAAATTAACCTGTAATTACTAATCAATGAAGAAAACGTCTGGGCCTCTATATTTAATTATAGCTGCAGTGAATATTTATTTATCTGTTGAGATAAACATGCCTTATGCACAGCACATAGAACTGTCGGCCCCAGGAGCAAGTGACTGTCTCGCCTCCGCCTCATTAAGAACAAAGCGGCGCAAACCAGTGGGCAAGACACGCCGCTCAAACGAACAGCGCGAGACTGTGTGATTACACGCAGCGCTATTTAAAACTCTTTTGTACTTCAAACGTCTGTAACGCCCTAAATGTCAGGCGGCCGACGATCAAACGCTGCTTTAATTACGGTTTAATGACGCCTGAAGGCATTTTAACCGCGTGTATACTTCCTCGATTATCTGGAAAATAAAGCGGACCTGTATCGAAAAGAAATATATGAAAAAATTATCATTCATAACACTTATTTTTCGTAAGACACAAAATTTTTCTGTCTCGCTGTCGTGACAGAAAGAAAAAACTTTTATGTAAGTACCCAAAGCAGAATTTCCAAAACTATTCTGCTATGAAAAAAACATACGTCATTGTTGTTTAATTTTGGTGTTCACACTGGTTTGGGCCACAGCTCGACCCCTATGACTCCGTAAGGCGCAATCTTCATGTTACTCAATTCACCTGAAAATATCTCTGATTTAGCGCTTTAAATAATAAGAGCTGCCTATTGTCTAACAACTGCTGTTTACGACACTTTTAAAAACTGTAACAATCAACCTTCTTGCCTAAAAATTTCCGAAGATATCATCAAACTCAAGAGTAAATCCTTTAATTGGATTTCGAAACTTCTAGTCACTACTGCAGAATATTCAATCAACTTCAATATTCAATTAGCTCGAAAAACCTCGCCTTTGTCGCTTACAACATATTCAACGCTGGCCCTACTATTTCTTTAAATTAACAACTTCTTAGACCGACGTTTTCTATCTTTCTTTAACGTATCAATTTTTAATTCGTCACTTAGACCGATACTTAACAGCCTCTGTTAACACTTTTTTCTGTTTTCTTCTAACCTTCTTGACTAACACTTCTTGGGAAAACTTGAGAAACTTTGAGACAATCTCCCTCCGGAAACTTTTTTCCGAGCGCGCCTCTGCAGATAATTTTGTAGTTCCGAATGTTCCCTTCTTGATTTTCGGGCCATCACTTCCATGTGATGAGTGAATAGCATGTTTCCTCATTACTTCCTACCTGTGGAGCAATGTCTCCAAACCTTCTACCTATTGCAACATTCACAGAAAAAACACCAATGATTTATATTTAAAAAGCTCTCTAGGCATTACAAGTTTTTTCATATGAAAAAGAACTGAATGTTACCAGCTTTTTCCGTAGCTCATTTCCATTACGGTGGTAGTAAATATGCAAAGCATTATTATTAAGTATGGATGTCGTATTTTGATGATGGAACAGCTGCAGTTTTAACACATTACTCACTTAAAGAACGTTGAATGTAACGATTTTTCTCTCTATGATATAATGTGTTCAACGATTCTTGCTATTGTTAAGAACAGATTAAAATAATTTAAATATATTTTAAAGCATGTGGGTATCTGCCATTTACTTCGTTGGTAACTAATAAACTTTCAACCGTTTCTTATACACATGATGACTGTAAGGATAGAGAACCCCTGAACGTTTTTAACTATTTTTAACATTTTCCTATTCAGGGTCTAGAATACCGATAACTCTTTGAATAATCAGAATAGGAAGAATGGTACCATATTAAGAACTACAACTGGTAGTTACGTCTGTAAAACGATTGTACAATGCAGTTACCTTCACAGCATTTTAATTGAGATTACATCTAATTTCCGACGGCAATAAAGTCTGTGTAATTATGTCTGTATTGCAGGTAGCAATGTCATGACAGAGGGTGAAGGACAGAAGAGATAACGAGCTTTGATATTACTTTCATGAATTTGCATGAAGTGTTGGAAATACTAATTGCTAAACACAAGCTGCTAATGGATTTCTCACTGCATTGCGAGGTGAAACAAAAGACATGTTTTGTAGGTAGTCCTTCGTCGTATCCGTCTTGGTACTACCGAGAAATTTGCTGCTTGTAAGTAAGAGAACCAACTCACTAACAATATCGAACGTGTGTGATCAACTCGTTACGCGGAAACTTTGTGAAAAACATTTTCAAACGCTTGAAGATCAATTGATCGGTTAATTATGTTAACGTATTAAGCCTTATGTTTCCTTTTAATAAATTCAGTCGAAACATCTCAATAGTCAGACACTAGTAGCCATATTAATATAGACGCTTGTCTTTTATATCTCAGTTTGTTTCTGAAGCAAGGATAGCACATAAGTGATGTCAACAATATATAGCTCTATAATTACGATATATATGTTAAATAATTTTAACATGATTATAATAGCAAACGTCTTATCTTTTTTGCTAGTTTTATATTTTATACTTATGTGTTACTTAGCTTTCAATCTATAATTAGGTTCCGAAGTTGAACTGCAAGAAAGCTGTTATTTATATAGATATTAACAAAAAATGTAATTCATTCATAACGAATGACCATGATTCACGCAGAGTTTGACATCTGTTTGTAGCGACTGTGGGTGGCCCCCGAACAGTAGGCAGACGAGCATTACATTGCCACCAGTAAACAGTATATCAGCAATCGAAGGAGTTGTGCTGTTTGTATCGGTAATTATCGCATGTACTTGCATATCATAATCGTCTGCATACTAATTGCTATTAACAGCGTTTACTTTTCTGAGTTGCAATTTATAACATTGCTTCAAATTACTGTTAAGTAAGATGGTCTGTCTCGAATGATAAATATCTCCTTTCCATGAGGCATCACCTTATCCTACAGTAAGATGCTAGCGAAAGGAGTTAAATGCTATGTCATAGTTTACTATGAAGGATAATGAAGGATTATTTTTTAACTAAAAGTATTTCGTAGTTTCCTCCTAAATGTTGGTCTACAGGAATGAACGGAATGACACTCATATGACACAGACACCTTGTATATAAAATCTTGAACTTAAGAAAAGGAAATTTCGCATGAAAGAGAAGTCATTTATTGGTTAAAAATGATTCATTAATTTATAAAAAGAAATAATAACATTCGTAAAACTCTTCATTGTTGTGTTTACATGGTAATTACCAACTAACGTATCTCTGGTATCTGAGTCACCAAACAGCAAAATATTTGTGTTTGGAAACTATTATTATTATAATAGATGGCTCCTTGGTCTTGCAATAGAGTGTGATCGAGACTACTTGCTATCCTTTTCTCCTAAGATTGTACTGTTATAGTCATCTCACTACATTTACTATTTTCATTGACTTGCTTGCGTTTTTACACCACTATCATTTGACTTGTTGATAACTACAGGGTGATTCACGAAGATTTGCAAATATTTTAATATGTTATTCTACAAGTAGAACATAAGAAAGACGTTCAAATAAATACAGGTCCGGAAATGTTTAGTTAAGGAGTTAATGCTAATAAAAGATTTTGCCTGAAATTTAGTAACCTCGCTATTATGAAGCCATCGCAAAACTGTACGAGGTTACAGTAAAGCACGTTTTCCATTTATTTTGTTGTTATTGATCTGGTAAATGTAATAAAACAATACCGTGAAACTGAAACGAGCAACAAAATCTATTCACACACGTGCAGCTAAATGCATTGAACTCGGTGGAAACATTTTTGAACATTTATTGTGAATGTATTGTGAAATTGTACACTGTACAACTTCATTAAGACTGAACTATGGTATTAATATAAGCAGATTATCTGACACATTCATACTGTTTTAGTTAACTTTATTATCATAATTTTCCAAAATTAAATTCTCTACAACTTCTGTTGAAAACTTTGTGCAATTGCCTGGAATTTAAAAAAAAATTGGTCCAAGTAGTTAATAAATTACAAATTTTCCCAATTTATTTCTTTGCTTCTCTGGAATTTCTGGAAAACTAGTGCAGATACACGTCTGGGACTTGTTTTATTACATTCACCAGATCAATAACAACAAAATAAATAGAAATCGTGCTTTACTGTAACCTGGTACAGTTTTGCGATGGATTCATATTAGCGAGTTAGATAAATTTCAGGCAAAATCTTTTATTAGCCGTAACTAAAAATTTGCGGAACGTTTTTTCTTTAGTTTTACTTGTGGAATAACTTATTAACATATTTGCATATCTTCGCGAATCACCCTGTATGTTCATTGGTGATGCGAAATACAGCATTCAATCAGCACACAGCAACAGAAGTCGTCTATAAATATGATTTATTTAGAAGTTGTCGGATAGGTGCATATCCCGATACTAAGTAGAGGGGGCCGGAGCATTGTATTTTGACACGGTTGACTGCAGTGAGACGAGGCGTGGCCGCTCCGCCCACACAGCTGCAGACTGCAGGCGGATAACAGACGGGAAAGTAGTACCGGATCAAGGGCACCACCCTCAGCTGACCTTCAGATAGGGAGCGGCTGATTGGATAGGTTTGTTTAGATGTGACAGAGTGGTAACGTTCTGAACTCGCATTCTGGTGGACGCGGGTTTAAATCCCCGTACGAAGTATAAACTTAAAACTATGAATATCATACGCACAACACTTTGTAACAGCCTTCGAACCTAAGCATTACCGGGAATTGTATTTTATGAAGCATTTGTAGCAAGCTAGAGCGTGATTGAAAATGGTTTTGTATATTTGTCTTGTATTTTATTGTAAATTAGTGTAAATGGATTTTGTTTTGTGAAAAGAAATTATATAAATACCATTCAATATATTTAAAGACAAAACTATGCAAAAGAATTACTAAAATGTTTGTAATTGTAGGTATTAAGGTGAGCTACGATGTTTAAAGGATGATTTACTACAGTTTAAAATGATTTATGTGGATAATTTTGAGTTTAAGTACCTTTAATTTTCATTTCTAAGCATTTTGTAATGATTGTAAATGTTTATGTATTAATTCTGACTGTTTTTAACATGTTTTCAGTTGTTTAAGTATTGTTAATGTTCGAGAAATATCTGTCGGAAGCCTTTGTAGTGTTCTAGAACTTTCAATAGAACTTATGTAATGCGATTAGCAGAGACTAAGAGAGAGTTTTTCAACAGAGTTTTACAGACTCAGGTTACGTCGGCCACGAACAGTGTTGAAAGAACAGTTTAGGTAGTATTGTCTTTGGAAGAAGTGCCGACAGTAATCGTTGGAGTGTTGTGTTTATATGTGAACTGTATTTAGAAGCCCGATAGTTTACTAGCAATAAAACAAGTTAAAATTTGAAACTGGATCGTGGACTAGTTATTTAATATAGTAATTAAGACCACGGGAAATCTAACAACTTCATACTTATAACTACAGATATACTAAATAATTCCGCTTGGTTGTAACTACTTGGTGACAGGGTTTCTATTGGCTGCTTATTTCGCACCTGTCGTAGCCGCTTTTACTTAACCCGGTAGTGTTATCAGTTACAGGGGACCTGCAGTTTAACATGGAATCCGAACAGTGTAAACGTTCAGGTGTACTTCACATTACACAGCCAGATGTGAAGGTAGGGTTAAGGGTCTGTGAAAATCCCCGCCGCGATATCGATTCGAACCTGGGACCTTTGGTTCCCCAGTCAGCCAGTGAGCCATCAGACGGCTACAAGTATACTGTTAACATTAGCGTGTTGGTGACGCGAACTAATAAGATTTTACCCATCGCACCTAAAGGAGTTTTCGCTTCAAAAATCTATCAGAGGCAGGAAGGCTAATTCCTTTGCCTCAGGGGCATACGGTTTAACGTGGAGTCGGAACCACGGAACGTCCCGGCGTAGCTCATATAATCAAATACAGCTCCTAAAAATTCCTGCTCACCACGGGATTTGAATCCGCGACCCGAGAGAGAAGCTCTCAGAAATAAGTGCCTTAGCCGCTCAGTGGATAAAAACTGTGTTTTTTTGCAAGTATTTTGCGAAAAGTTCCCAATGCGCATATCATACACACAACAAAAGGTGGCGTGATGGTGACTCGCACAACAGGTGGCATCTTAGATACGTGACGTCACGAATTCACAGATTTACCTCCGTCCAAATTTTGTGTAACGCGCCTATAGAAGTCTTTACTTCAAAAATTGTCTAGATATGTACCATCTATACTGCAAACATCTTAGTAGGTTAGTTAGTGTTATACGTATCGTCGACGTCAATGTCTTGAGTACCAGGAGAGGATTGGGTCAAGGAAGGGAAAGTAAACCTCCCATGACTTTTTGTAGTGACTATCCCGACATTCGTCTGAAGTGATTGCGGGAAACCAGGATAAACCGAAATCTGGATATACAGACCGTAAATGGAGCGTGGATCCTGCTGAATGCAAGGCACGAACATTAAATCTCAATCCATACTATAAAACACGGAAAATAGAAAAGAAAGAAACAAAAAATTCTTCATTTTGGCAAAGGCCACGTCAAACGCTGAGGCACCGTTGAGTATTCTTATATTCATT
Source organism: Vandiemenella viatica (assembly GCA_031002005.1). Classification (NCBI taxonomy): domain Eukaryota; kingdom Metazoa; phylum Arthropoda; class Insecta; order Orthoptera; family Morabidae; genus Vandiemenella; species Vandiemenella viatica. Next base: position 169,797,771 of record JARYHS010009186.1, on the reverse strand, counting down.
AGAGCAGAGGTGTGGTGCGTCGGTGGTTCTTAAGGCATCTGACTGGAGACTGAAAGATTTTTAAATGATCTTCCCCTCTGGCATTGCTTGCTTTGTAATGTGCATTACTCCAGAACGCTTTCATGGTTCCGAATACGCGTTAAAGCTTTAGGTACCCTACACTCAATAGCATTACGCGGGTAGATTAGTTAAACATTTTCAGTTTAGATTTAGGCTCAACTCTTCAGATTCATGACTCCGCAACGCGTTAGCGCTCTTGCCCTACTTGCTATCGTGCAGTCGTAAAACGTTTAGTAAATCCCATCCTTTAGGCTGAAATGGAGTTAGAATTAAGAGCCCTTTCAAAATAAAAAGTGTTATAATGTGACAAAGTAACCGGTAATGTATTGTAACGATTCGCTAAGCTACCCGTTACATATCACTTTTTATTGTATATAAAGTAAAGGAATAGAATATTTTTCCATTTCTTGGGATGTCCACTGTATGTTCGAAAGATGCGCTTGAAAGGGTGAAAGGTAAGGATTTGACGCTTCAGTGAAGGGTAGTCTGGCTGGCGCCTTTTGGGCAGAATGTTAAGAGGATTAGGGATTTCTGTCGGGCAGGCCGTAAACAGAATTCCTTCCTCCCGAAGGAGACATCGGCTCTCGAGGATTGCCGAAACTTAACGTGGCCAAGAGAAGCACAGAATCACATGACGTCAGATGGTCAGCCAATCACAGGGAACATAGTACTAAGATTCGGGGAATTTTATGTTCTATGTCGTCTTCGAGCTACCAGAGGCGGAGTGAGAGTTTACCTCCGTGGCGGCAGAGAAGGACGAGGACACTTCCTTCCAGCTGGAGGCCAGCCAAGATCACGTTCATTCCGGAGCCAGACGAGTCACTGGCGACTTGGGGTCCATGTGTGCTGGGCTGACTTGTGTCCTGGAGACCATGTGAGGTGCACTTCTAACTTGCGACTTGCCGCGTACTGCTGGCGTGGCCAGTTACGACGATCGACCAGGTGGTCATCTCCGCTCAGCGCTACCTGCCGTGGAACGGTAATGTGTTTCTACGAAGCCATTCAGCCTGCAACTCACTTTGAAACTGTACCCTTAAGCGCATCTGAGATAAAGATCCTTGCTCTGATCTGATAAAACCACTGACCTAGACTGTGTAACTGTCGAATGACAGGTTAATCATTCGTGGCGTCCCAACCCATTAAATTCATTACTGTTTGCTATCATCATAACTGGTAACATACTTTGTATTAGAATAATTGTGAGATTTTTAAAGTACAACTATACTTGTTTGCTTGCATTTAAAGGACTCATTGTACTTCTGAGCGTTGCTTAGAAAATTGCACAACCTCTTGTTTATTAACGTAATGGTAAATACGCTCAGATTTGTAGATGCCATTGTAAAAATCTTTATTAAAATGTCTTTTTGTGACAGTTTTCAAATCCCAGAATCATCCAATTCTAATTTGAATAATTTACATTTTGATATTCAATTATAGTATCCTGTATAGCGTAATTAATTAAGAATTAATTAATAATTCTCCCCCCCCCCCCTGGTGATACGCTACAGTATAAACATTTCATTTGTTTTGCTCCATACTTACAACTATTTTGGAGGTATTTTAGAACATGTTGTTCGCATACAGAACGTAGTCAAAATTGAAGAGAAAATTCATGTTCCCAGGTAAGAACGTTTTAGAGCTACAGCTGGTAACAAAAATGGTCTCTAACAGAAAACTTGAACGGCTACTCACATTTTTACGCTACAGAGAAATTAAAAAAAAAGTTGTAATCCTCTACATTACAAGCACTAAAGGGAGCGTGCATAAACCACGTAGCTCCATTTTGGCCTCATGTGAACCACCCCTCCCTCCCCCACGTAGCCCAGTGTAGCCTTCCAGCCAACCCCTGCCCACACTGGACCGAATCACGTAGTTTGTGCACACTCCCAAACATCGATACTTCCCGCTAGGGTAGAGAAAAAAAATATTCAACTCCCTATTGAACTCTCCAAATTTTAAAATCGATATTCACTTTTGGAACTGACTAACTCCATCAAGAGATCACTTTGCAAAAAACAACCAATTGTTTATTACAGATTACACAAATATTTTCGTTTCAGTTATTGTATGTGCTAGGCACTTGCAGTAGTAGCGTAGCTATCGGAGGGCTAGGCAGTGCCGTGCACCGGGGCCCTAAGCTCAGAGGGCCCCCAAGCTCAGCTCAAGAGACCCCCCAAAACTCAGGGAACCTCTGCCAGCAAACCTCACAAGACTCGGTAGCGCCAAAAAAAAGTAGGTCGCCCATCTCGCCTGAGGGCCAAAAATATTTTTTTGCACCGGGGCCTTGTCAACTTAGCTACGCATCTGGGCACTTGACAAGTTATTTAGTAGAGTCACCTCTAGGTACAGTACAATGCAGATCCCGCACCGTCCTTGTAATGTCACCAGACTAACGACAAAAAATTATCCGAATGTCTCTACATATCTTAAGCATTAAACTAGGTGACCGCATTGCAACTATGCAGGCAATGAGCGACGAAAAATGTAATAATAATCTGCACAAACTATCCATTCGTAGGAAGATTTAGTAAGCACGACGGCAAAGCGCAGACATTTACGACGGGATATGCTGACTTTTACGTTGCCCACCGTGATCTATCACTCGGCAGGTAGATGTAAAATCGTTACCCGAAGCGTCAATCACCTCGCGTTTCGTCATTCATGTTCCGTGGGAAGATCTGCAAGGTTCCGGATACGTTCTTTCGCATCGTCACGATTTAGTCGTTTAAATCCATCAGTCATGCATGTTAGACGACACTGCAACACTGGTTCTGCCTTCTCGGTGTACGACACTGCGATGGTTGGACATTTATTGCCTCGACGTGTTTGCTGTATAAATTGCGACAGCACATGCAAGGGAACAATTACCTTGGTTGGCAGGGAAGATATCAGTGGATGAACCACTAATTTAATTTAATTTAATTGCAATGGAGCACACGCTCCAGTGGCAATTTCCCTACACACCCATCTTCCGCCTATCCTGCACCTACCTACATTTACCTTCTACAAATTTTATCTTTAAATTCTTTCAAAGTTTTCGGTAAATTATTCATCATTTCTCTTGGTAACTCATTCCAATCCCTGACACCCTTATCTAAAAAAGAGAATCTTCCTACACCCTTGTGCCTGAAATCGAGTGCCAGCTTGTGGTCATGGTCATCTTTTCCCTTCCATGCACTACTTTTCATACCTATTGCAATATCTTTCCATGCATCATCGCCAGTATATGCCCTGTACACTCCCATGACCCTCCTCATTCTCCTCCTGTCTTGCAATGAATCCCATTCCAGCTCCTTTATCATATCCGTCACTGATTGCATTCTGCGATAATTTCCAGAAACAAATCTAGCAGCCCTTTTTTGCACCCTCTCCAACTCCTGTATTTGATACGTAAAATGAGGGTCCCATACTACACTACCATATTCGAGCAATGGTCTGACCAAAGTTTTGTAACCCAATTCCTTGACTTCTCTCGTACATCCCATCATCACTCTCTCCAACAAGTGCAGAACTTTGAAACCTTTTCCTAACACCTGTCCTATGTGTCCTGCCCAGTTAAGTTTGTTATCAAAAGTAATTCCAAGATATTTACATTTCAAGTCTTCAGCAAGCAATTCTTTCCCCACCTTATATTCATAATTAACCTTTTGTTTTTTATTTGTGTATCTAATAAGCTGACTCTTCTTTGAATTTATCTTCAGTCCATGTTTACCAACCCAATTAGATATCCTGTCCAGATCACCCTGCAACTGTTTACAATCTTCTATCGTTTTGATTCTTTTATACAGCATTATGTCATCTGCAAACAATCTAATTTCAGATAGTAAACAATCAACACAATTATTCATTATAATAATGAATAGTAATGGTCCCAATACGCTACCCTGTGGCACTCCCATTTTTACTTCAACTTCTTTTCATACTACATTTCCTACCCTAACTTTCTGTTTTCTACCTTTTAAAAATTCTTCTACCCAGCAAATGACTTTCTTATCCACTCCAATGGTTTTTACCTTATTTACTACCATTTTATGGCTTACTCTGTCAAACGCCTTAGACAGATCTAGTGCTACACTATCAATTTGGACTCCCTTGTCCATTTCGTCTGAAATATCTTGCATATATCGCACCAACTGAGCAGGGCCGGCGCTAGGAATTTCGGGCCCGGGGTAAAATGGGCGACCTTTTTTTCAGCTCTACAATTTGGCGGGGCGACAATGGGCGGATCCTTGGCTCCATGTCCTGAGGGCCCCTACAGTCAGTGATCGGGGCCCCCCAACAGCCATCGGGCCCGGGTACTTTTGACCCGCTAACCCCCCCTAACGCCGGCCCTGCAACTGAGACTCGCATGAATATCCTTGCCTGAAACCATGTTGCCTGCTTGAAAACCACTTATGTTCCTCACATATATTTCTGATGTGGTTGCAAATCAATCTTTCCATTAATTTACCTACCACTGATGTCAAACTGATTGGCCTGTAATTCTCAACTCTATTTCTCACCCCTCCCTTATGTACCGGTACTACTATTGCATTTTTCCAGTCCTATGGTAAGCAGCAAGTGTCTAGACTCAATTTAAATAATATTTCAAGATAAGGTACAATGTCACATCCGGCTATCTTTAAGATATCTGTAGTAATATTATCTTCACCAGCCCCTTTATTTTTTTTCAGCTTTCTTATCTTTATATATATAAAAATCTCGTGTCACGATGTTCGTCCGGGATGAACTCCGAAACTACATAACCAATTTAGATGAAATTTGGCGTAATGTGTGTAATTTAGTCCAACTTAAAAGATAGGATGGTTTTTATCTGGATTATAGACCTCAATATTTATTATTTGTGAAATAAATGTTCATTAAATGTTTGTTATAGGACAATGGTTTGTAATTGTTTGTAAGCCACCAAAGCTATGAGGTCTGCTGGCTAAATGGTTAGGGCGTCTGACTGGAGATGGAAAGGTCCACGGTTCGAGTCCCTGTCTCGGCGAGGATTTTTATAGACACTTAACCCGGCATTAACCCCCGGCGCAGTATGCTGTATGAGGTGAAATACGCCAGGACGGTACTGAGGTTCGGATTAGACGTTAAAATGTAGGTCCCCTGTACCAGGCAGGATGGGCGGGCTAGGTAAAGGCGGCTACGACAGGGGCAGAATGCCCAGCCAATAGAAACCATGTCACCAGGTCATTACGACCACATGAAAATATTATTATAGTTCCATAAGTTTCTAACAGATGGCGATGTGTTAACTTATCTATACAACACTTGGTTAGCTAGGTTGGTTAATCATCCAAGAGATCACGTTCTATTTCAATTTATTTATGCTACAGTTTATTCCTAACAGATGGCGGTGTGTTAATTTATTGAACCATCCAGTAGATGGCGTTTTATTTCGATTTATTTATACTACAGTTTATTCCGCGCCATATGTGTGAGTTTCTTCAATTTTAATTGTGCTGTGTATTGTGTTATAATTACACTGTATTGTTGTTCATCGTTTGTGTGTCTTTATACCTAACGACAAAGTAACTACACACATGAATATTACATTGAAGAAAACGTTACGATAAATTCGAATCGTGTAAGCATTTGTCGCTAGCTTATCATTTTTCTTCTTCTTTTTGTTATGGTCAGCTAGAGACCACGTGTCAATTTCAATTCCTCTCCTGTTGTTTTTTCTTTCTTCCTCCCCAGTACTCCTTCATTATTGCACTCCTCTTTACCTTTGAATCCTGCCATATTCAAAGTCTGCTATCGAAAAAAATTTCTTTCCATACAGTTCACTGGTAATATTTCGTTTCAAATCTTTCTAAACCTCTTAAAAGCCTGGTGTCATCCATACTGTTAAAGTATCGGAAAAATATAATTCTTCTTTTTCTGTTATTTTTTTCAATGTTATTTTATATTTCCTCATTAGTTCTTAACTTCAATTTTACTGTATTTTTCAATGGACCCAAAAATTTCGGTTTCACCACTGTATTATAGTGTCTTATTTTAAGGCTTTCAGAAAGGCACTTTTTGTTGTAATTCAAATATTTTTCAGTGAAATGTCGCCAAAGAATCTAACCTCGACAATGCATGTAGCAGAGAGGCAAGACGCACGACAAGAGAGCTTATCAATCAGCAACACAAATCGCGGCAAGTAAGGAAGTTCAAACAATCAGAACAGCTGAGCGTCGTATGCAAGAATCTCAAGAAAAGCGTGATGAACGTCTGTGACAGAATATATCGAGAACAAGAGCTACATTTAGAGTGAGAGAGAACGAGAAAGACAGCAAATCAGCCGTGCTTCAACACGTGTATCATTTGTTCGTCTTGCGTTCCAATATGCACCAGCCATTGATTACTCTGCACATTCTAAAACTGTAGTCGGTGCAATGAACAAAATGTGCCAGTATTATCAGGCGTTGAAATTCCGCAATGAAGCAGCCGGCATGTGTTTTGCATCAGGAAAAGATGTATTATTACCACTACCCAATCCGCCAGAACAATTACAATCCTTCTTGCTGGCGAATCAAACGATTCGAAATTGTTTCTGTGCAAGACACGCAAATTCAATTCTTGCTTCCAGATGACGTCTTTTGGGGCAACAAAAATTTGCGATCTTACATCTGATGGACGTCATTTTGAAACTAAATTCAAAATACAATGCCAGGTGTACCATAAGATTGGGTCGTTGATACCGATGCCAAACGATGACCCAAAGTTTCTCCAAATCTATTGGAAATTGTGAGGAACGCTTGAAAACTAGGTGCCAGTATAATTTCATCGAACAAGCAGAAGAGAGAGCAATTGTAGTATTGTTGGAAAATTGTTTGGAAAATAATAATCAACTTATTCAATTGTGTCGCCACAATTAGAAAATGACAACTATCAAATTGTCATCAAAGCTGACAAATTACCATCAGGAGAACATGCTGGCAGATTCAACGCGCCAACCGTAGATGAAGTTGCAGTTTTTATGGTTGGTGACTCAGTTGATTAAAGTCACACGTCAAGATAGAACTGTTAGTATAATTTCGGATCTACACCGTTCGTATGACGCACTCCAGTATCCACTGATATTCTGGCAAGGGCAGAATGAATATCACATCAACATCAAACAGCGTGATCCAGTTGCTGGTAAATTTAATATTCAACTATTTAATTCGTTATTTTATTAGTACAGTAGACCCGCAGTATTCCGACCAGGGGCCGGATTATAGCGGGCCCACTATATTAATTTCTTATTCTTTTTTTTACTATTTAATTTATTATTTGTTCAGGTAATAAAACAAATAAAAAAGTTACTTCAATGATGTACTACGCCCCCCGATTGATGATTAGACGTAATTAGGATAAATATATCCTTCGATATCGTCAACTGTGCCTTCAATACGTCGTGGATATGTACGCCAAGGTTGAAAACAAGCATTTGCGATTTATTTGATACAACCAGGCTAAATTACGATCGGAGGAATACATCCCCTTACGAGATACTTTTATCGGCAATATTTATGAAAATTTAAACGCCAATGATATCGGTAATGCATTTATTTTACCTTCAAGCTACAGCGGCAGTTCACGGAACATGCAGGAATATACAAGATGCGATGACTTACGTACGTCATTATGGTCGTCCAGATTTGTTTATTACATTTACATGTAATCCGAATTGGGAGGAAATACAAACTTTGCTATCACCAGGCCATCAATCAATACATCGTCATGATGTCACGGCATGCGTGTTCAAACAAAAATTAAAATCATTGATTGATTTAATCGTAAAACACTCAGTTTTCGGTAACACACGTTGCTATCTGCATTTGATTGAGTGGCAAAAGCGAGGTTTGCCTCATTCTCACATTTTGATTTGGCTTGAAGTTAAAATCCGTCCAGAAGAAATTGATCAAATAATTTCAGCCGAAATTCCGGACCCATTAATTGATCAAGAATTGTTTGATATTGTTACCAGTCACTCGATCCACGGACCGTGCGGTGCTTTTAACATGACATCGCCATGCATGGAAGGTGGAAAATGTAAGAAGCGTTTTCCAAAGGAATATACGAATGATACTATTACGGATATCGATGGTTATCCGTTATATCGCCACAGAAACGCTTGGAATGGTGGCCAAACATTTACAATGCGAATGTTAAATTATAGAAACCAAGTTGAAATTGACAATCAGTGGTTGGTACCATACTCACCATTGCTTTCAAAAACGTATAAGGCTCATATTAATGTCGAGTTTTGCAGTTCTGTAAAATCCATTAAGTACATTTGCAAATATGTTAATAAAGGCAGTGATTTGGCCGTATTTGAAGTTCAAAATGTAAATAAAAATGACGAAATAACACGATACCAAATAGGTAGATACATCAGCAGCAACGAAGCTATCTGGCACATTTTTAGTTTTCGCATCCATGAAAGAGATCCTTCCATCCAGCATCTTGCAATACATCTTGAAAACGGTCAACGTGTATATTTCACCGAAGAAAATATTTTCCAAAATAATACAGGGCGTTCGCCGGAAAACGCTACCCTCCCAGTCTGTTGCCGTCGGCAACTTGCTCGGTCAGTCGCGCCAGCAGCTCCCGCCACACGTCACCGTGAATCACCGCACTGTTTAACACCTCCGCTGCCCCAACAGTGCAGTGCAGTGACCCTTACATTGTTAAGAACGGTTTCTTTGCATTGTAGATAGTTTGTGACTTCAGTCTCTTATTAATCAGTGTTGTGAATAAACGTTTCTTTGCGGTTTGGCTGGTTTGGGGCTTCATACTCTTATTAATCTGTACCGTGTTTGAGTGTGAGTAAAATTATGGTACGTTACAGTTTGCAACAAAGAATATTTCTCTACGATACATATGTGAAGAAGAAGTCGTTTAAAAAGTGTCGCAGTAAATTTCGTCGCGAATTTCCTGGCGCTTTACTGCCAGCTAAATCAACAATTCTGCGTCTGGTTAAAAAAGTAAGAGAAACGGGTTCATTTTTTAACGAAAAGAGACTGTCGGTCAACCGTATTCTCACAGAGGAGAAAATTGACGATATCGCTTTTCGACTAGAACAGTCACCCAAAAAATCATTAAGTCAGTTAGGGCAGCGTGTGTCTCGAAATATGTTCAGAAGATGTGAAATGTGCATTACACAAGAGGGTCAACACTTCCAGCATCTTTTATAAGGTAAGCTAATGAATTACGTCACATTTAAATGCTTAGCACACAAGTTTATGAAGTTTATGAAGCGTAATTATTATGAAATAGTCCGCTGCCGACGGTCGAACAATGCCGGAAACTGACCGCTCGCCCGCCGCGAGCAGTTTCTTCCTTGTAGCGCTAACAGTGGGTTGCGTTTCCCGGCGAACGCCCTGTACTTGAGCCACCAAAAACGACAAACCACAAACTGAATTTTTCACATTGTGTCAAAAATCTGATGTGTTCCGCCAATTCGCAAAAACATTGTTATATACCGATGTTCCAAGCTATTTTTCATGGAACAAATTAGGTAAAAAATGGTAGCCACGTAAACAAGGAGATCCACATCCTTCGATCGCAGGCATATTCAAAGCAAAGACTTTACACACTACATCCAAAACAACGTGAATGTTTCTTTCAGCGTTTTTTATTGGTGAATGTTCCCGGACGAGCTTCTTTCGAATGTTTACGAACAGTTAATAGTCGAATGTTCAATACATGTCAAGATGCATGTCGCGAGTTGCAGCTGCTGGTAGACGACAATTATTGGGACCTGACACTTGCTGATGCAGCGTTGACAGCCACGCCGAATAGTATTCGTTAAACTGTTTGCAATTATTTTGACATGTTATCCAACACAATCTTCGAGTTTGTGGGAAAAATATAAAAACAGTATGACTGAAGATATAACTGAAATTTCAGTTTATATAAATAAATAAAAAATAATTTATTTATTTATTTTATAATTATCAATTTTTATATAATTTCAATTAAGTAATTTGTAATGAAATGTAAATTAAATTTTATATGATCGTTTGTCCTTAATTTCAATTCTCCGTAACTCTTTACCAATTACATTTGAATTTCCAAATCGACTACAATGTTTTTGTCTTTATTATTGAATATTAATTTGACTACTTGAGGAAGTTTAGAATAATATTAATCCAACGTACTAGAATTAGTAAGTCACAGCAACGCGTGACCGGGTCAGCTAGTTTCCTTCATGATTTCCTCAGGATAGATATCAAATTTTTTACTATCGTCATTTCTAATTGTGTTGTTAAGCTCGTTCTCCGAATTAGACCCTCCTGTTTCTGATTCATTGTCCCTAATGCTTTCACTGAACCAGTTACTTAAAATCTCTGCCTTTTTCAAATCGTCAGTAACTTCTTCTCCATCCTTATCTATAAGTGTCTCTACACCCTCCCTTCCCCTCAGTTTCCTGATATAACCATAGAAATTTCTAGATGCATCAGTCAATGGTCCTCCTGCACTGACAATACTCTTCATAAACCCATCTTTAGGCATTTTCTTTGCTGTTATTAAGTCCTTGTTTAGTTGTTTTAAATATTCCCTACTACCCTGCTGTCTCTTAACTCTGTTATGTTCTTTTCTTACCAACCTCTTTAACCTCCTCACTTCCCTATTATAGTACATAGGTTCTCTACTTCTCTTTATTTTCTGCTTTTGAATAAATTTTTCTTCCCCCTTTCTTATTATTTCCTTGAACTCTTCCCACCTTGACTCTACTGTACCTGAGCCTTCCTTCCATTTGCTGAATTGTTCTCTGAAATATCTCTTCAAATTTGAAACCTGTGCCTTTTTATAATTGTACCTATTTCCCCCTTCAATTTTGGCTACTGGTTTACTGAATTCTCTAATATCCATCAGAACTGCTTCATGATCACTTATTCCTTCAGTTACTTGATACCTCAAAAGGTTTTCATCGGGCTTAATTAAAAATATATCCAAAATATTTTGTCCCCTAGTGTTTTGCTCAACCACTTGTGTAAATCCTCGTTTCCTTATTAAGATATTTGAAAATCTTTGTTCCCTTGTGTTATTTATCTTATTCCCTTCCCAGTTTACACCAGGTAAATTTAAATCCCCGCCGATGATGATCATTCTATTCTCACCTCTGAAATCTGAGTATGAATTTAATTTCTCCCCAAGAGCCTCATCCTCTTCTGTCATTCTTCCGCTGCGGTAAACAGCCAACATTCTGATTTTTTCTTTTTTATTACCCCAGAAATCTACCCGAAGTAACTCATGGTCTTGATCTATGAACGCCAGTGAACTGTGGTAGTTTTTGCTAACTAGTATGAAGACTCCTCCACCAATTCCTCCTCTATCTCTGCGGTACACTCTGTAACCATCAGGAAAAACCTCACTAATATGCAAACCTTACGAGTGAAGGACACTTTTTCGAGTACTATCAATTTTAATTCTTAAAGATTCTGGAAGATCATTTTACCTTATACTAACAAAAAGTTGTGAACTTAACAAATAAACAACGATTATCGGAATTGTAAAAACTAATGATTTCCTGCAATTTAGTGAAAATAGAACATTCTCCAGTTTCAGTTCACATTTAAATGTTACAAACTTGTTGTTTCGAAGGTTACTATCTTCGCTATCATTTTCATTATCAACATTAACAGGCAATCCGTCTTTATCTGCACAGGTGCGTGATATCTGCTAAGTTAGAGTTTGATTTTTTTTTTTTTTTAAGTTTTCACGTTAACTTACCTTATTAAATCTTGCTTCTTCCGAAATCGTTAATCTGTTAGAATTGTAAACTTCGCACAAATAACAGACATCAACAACACTGTTTTGTTTCAAATAATTGTTGGCCATGTTTTTATTTTGGCCTTTATATAACTACAGCCGAGGATGACTTGCCTTTAACGTGTTAATTTCCACAATGATGATAAAATTTTAATTAAATTTCTTAGAGTACCTTTTCAAGGTTAGATATATTAGTTTTATCGTTCATTCAGAATCTGACAGCTACAAGATAAGATTGTTGTTATACAATAACAATGAAAAGAGGTATAACCTGTACCTGTATTTTATTTAAAGGATGCCCCTCCCCCACTTTCCTTGCATCGAAACAACGAATGGCACTAATTCGAAATACCTGGATCACTAATCACAATTTATTCTACAGCTCTTCGAATATCTATGCACCAAAGATCGTCTGTTCCGATGGTAACCTCAGTTTACAGAGAATAAAATAAACTCAAGGGAACATATCCGTGTTAGGCTAAAAATTCTCTGCTGGCTTTAAGCGGAAATGTTCCCAAAGGAAGTAGAGTATACAAGTATACAACACAGCGTCTTACAATAGCCATGTCTGTGTGTACTAAATCCATCAAGGTCTTAAAATACTGTGTGTGCTGGAAGTATCATAAAATTACCAGAACACGAATTTATTTTGTAAATAAAAAAGGTTAGTTGTTAGCACTATATAATCGCTTGGTATCCGACTAAAAAAAATCACCAATTCCGATCTTTCTTCTAAATAATAGAGTCGTTTTTTAAAAATATGTTTGTGGAATGTAATGTTTATGAAATCATGCATTCGGTACATTTACTTTTTTCCATAAATGGTAAAGTAACATACCAATCTCGAGGTTTGAGATTTCAGAATAATACTCACGAGTAGGGCGTCAAAATGTCAGTTGAATCTGACCCTTATAAGTATGGAGAATTCGTAAAAAATATAATGAACTACCACGAAAAGTCACTTAGGTAAGTATCGTAAACAATAGTGAACCAGGTTGTATAAATTACATAGGGAGCGTCCATAAACTACGTGGTTCGGGGGGGGGGGGTTGGCGGAAAGCTACGCTGGGCTACGTAGAGGTGAGGGGGAGTTCCGAGCTGGACCACGTAGCTTTTCATTAATATTATTTGTCAAGTTAAAATAAGGTTTTGAGAACAAAACAGCATGTGAATATTTGTTTCCGTCATTTAATTATAGACCTATCCGTATGTAACAGTCTGACAAGAGGAAACGATACAAAATGTCGTCCGGATTCAATAGGCAAAAGAAAGCTACGTGCTACGTAGGGGGGAGGTAATAGCCACGTCAGCTACGTGGGGGGAAGGAGGAGTTCACAGGATGCCAAAATGGAACTACGTAATTTATGGACGCTCCCTTACGATTGTTGTAAAACCGTTTTTAGATGATTTTGATATGTACGACTACAATATAAGGTCTTGAAGTATGATTCCCTAAATGAAAAATAAGTCCCTCTCGCTCCAAAAGTACTATCTGGTTAGTGTATCTCATATAAAGTTTTTGATAAAATCGTTCATTCAACTACACCATTGTCATTATTAAAAATCGAATATAGTTTGCTAACAAGCAAGTCAGATAAACGTTGAGGTATCTTACAAGTGTCAGCAACTGTCTGTTCAAATGATAAGTGGCGAGCGAGTTTCGTTTACTCGAGAGCTATTGCTTATTCTTCTAAACGTCAGAGAGTATTGTATCCAAAGATTGTGGACAGGAATTTGACCATGGCTTCTGTGAAGGAAACGGGAAACTTGTTACCAACTCCCTCAGGCCCTCCTTGAACATTTTTTTGGCCCGCGAGATTCATGACAGATTTACAAAATATATTTATTTTATAATGGCCAAAATAGTGAAAACCAATGTATTAAAAAAAATACAGTATTTGTGCATCCATATATTTAACAATTAACTGTCGAAATTATGAGAAAAAATTAACTTTGATTTTAAAATAATTAACTTGCGAATATATTACAGATACTGCCTGTTTTATTTATGAGTTTACAGCTATGAGTTCGCAGAATAATTAAATTACATCTGCTCCAAAAAAATGTGTATAGTGGCTTTAACTCTAATATGGGGATATATAATTTTATATGCGACCCGCGGAGTTATGATGCATTTCCAAAGTGGCCCGCAGGATCATTGGCCACGGCTGCTCTATACGCACTGCGGAGAAGTTTGGAACTAACGCAGGTCTTTGGAACATAATGTAGTGATTGCCGGCCTCGGTAGCGTAGGGGCTAGAGCACTAGCTCCACGTGCCGAAGGTCGCCGGTTCGAATCCGGCCGCGGGCATGGATGTTTAAGTGTTGTGTGTCTGTGTGAATGTCCTGTCCGTCCTGTTGTGTCTATACCTAGGAATCATAACGTACTGGAGAAAACTAAATCACTGGATGAGATATCATAAGCACATTGAGCTGGCTAAAATGGCTTAGTTGCCGAAAGCCATTAAAAAAATAATAATAAAAAAATAATAATGTAGTGATTGGGAACTATGCACCAACATCATTCCTACTCTACTGACCAAGTCCCGAATGATGAAAATCCGTTCCACCACTGGGACTCGAGACAGCTGTGGAGTCTGGTGTTTGAGGGGTAACCTCCTGGTCTGGTTTTGTATTTGGGAGGACGCAGTTTCGAATCCCCTTCCAGCCATCCAGATTTCGGTTTTCCATGGTTTCCCTAAATCACTCCACGCGAATGCTGTGATGGTTGCTTGATAACACCATGACCGAATTTCTTCCCGTTTGCGAAATACCCACCGTTATCCTTGCATTGATAAGTGTATCGTAAACTGTTGACCTAATTAACGTGATTAACCTGTTGCTCTAATTTACCAATGCAACCTCTAGGATTCCACGTTAAACGGTTGTACGATGTATTCTGGATAGTTTGGCGCAATCACCATCTCCGACACACGCAAGCCGTCAGTTCGTTAAGGTTTTTTTTATAATTACTACAGCTGATGAAACATTAATTCGAATTAAGCGCGAGATGTTACTATTGAATCGCCAAAGAAAATACACAGTTCTAATCATACACGTTAGCTTTTTTACTTCTCACCTTCAATCGCGTCATTACATGTTTGCTTTTACCTTAATTTGGTAAATTATTATAGCTTGGGTATACTAACAATACCAAATAACGCCACACACAATCTGCTGGCCATCTGTTGCACCAAAGATTCTATTACAGACTATACTAAAGCTACCACGATCACTACACCACGCTACTATCTGTGGAAACCCACGATATACATTTCATTACAATCTTTATTACAGTCATTCAGAATCTCTGTAATTAATGAACAGTTAAGACAATAACGTAGTCATAATAATAGTAATTAAATCAGTAGCAAAAAACTGATTGGGGTGGTAAAAAATGTTACACGTTCTTTGCTCCACATCCAATCTCGACTCTAATGACATTGACATCGCAGAGGTGTAAAGCCCCCTTCCCTCCCACGTCCTACTACGTGTCGAGCGCACGACATTGTCATGTGTTCCCAATGACCTTGCGCAACTAGGCGGGTTGAAACGTAGATATTGAGAAATCGCCGCGTTTCAGAGAATGTCAGTTTTTATTGCTTAGTTCCCGGATTCTGGGCAGGTAGTGGGAACTGGGAGACGACTGTACCTGCATCGATTCTGCGAACTCCTGCAGGAAGCGGCGTTGTAAATTCCTGTCCTGCTGCCACTTCCGGAAGAGGGCCGCTTTCACCGCGGGGTCTGCTCTCGCCAACTAACGGTCTGCTGTGACCCCGGGCCTCCGAGTTCACTACCCTCGCCAGATCACACACTCCAGCAACAAAACTGTCTATACACCGACCGAGGCGGGGTTACGAAGCCTGACGCGAATAGAGATGGACGCAGTGTGGAATATTGCGAACATTGTCTCTGTTTACCAAATTCAACACTGAAGCAATAAATTTCTTTACACGTAATTATTAATTAGGGCCTATACTCAATGTAAAGCACCAATTTTTTTCCACACAGTATTAAAACCCGTAGTCAATGTTATGCATGGTTTCGCCACGGCTCCACATAAAATTCCCACTGAAATTAAGTGTAGTGATTTCCCTTTCCATTCCTCACCATATTTCATCATCTTAAGCAACTTCCAACCGCTGGCCAAGTCTGTCTCTCCTACGCCTCCTGTCCATCCACTATCTCTCTTCTTCTGCTGGCAGCCAATTTCCTCCCTTTTCCCAACTCACTTTTTTGCACCTGTCATCCATCTGTCTCTCAGTTTCCTCTGGGCCTCTTCCCGTTCAGCTCCAAGTCCAGCATCTTCCTTGGTATCTTCTCCTCTCCCATTCTCTTCACATAACCATACCACATTATCTTCCCATGGCCTGTGGTTTTGTAGGCTGCAACATGGAACCGAACTATACGGATCAGCAAACGCCACAGTCGAGCCTTCGCTACCTCACAGCCATATCCCCACCAAGATACCTAGTGTCGTTTCAGCTACCCGGGCGTTTGATGTTTACGACTCGATGACGGACAGCTGAGTGACATAGTGAGTTGAGATTCAGTACCGCATATTAGGTTTATTCTTTGGAAAACACACCACGGACCAGCATGTTTGAAGTCTCTATCCGAAGCAGCAATCAAGATCAACAAAGTCGTCCATCTTCTGAATGTACGTATTTTGAATTATTTACGTTCTCTCCAACGTTTTGGTATAAATCCGTTGATTAGAATCTGCGCACCATTTTTTCTATTTCCCTGCTGACCGAACAAGAGAAGGTAAAAAATTTGTTTCATCACCAGGCATCAAACCAGCCAACCTGTGTCTAAAGACAGGGATAGTTACTTTGTGTTAACAACATCGTCTCCAAGACGAGTTTTCATATACAATAACATACAGAAATATTTAGTTTCTAAAATTAGATGTCAAGGTTTTAACGAATCTACGTATTGTATAGTTTCTTTGAAATTATTAAATTCAATCAATGTACTTGAGGCTACACTGTATCCTATACCTAACACAATTGAATATTGGAATGATTTTCAAGACAAATGGTAAGTTAAAGTTATATCGACATAGTGCTTACGGCAGATTTCAATTTTACTAAATGGAGCGTGGTGGTGTAACGGTTAGCGTTCTGGCCTAGCATTCGGGAGGACGGCGGTTCGAATCCCCGTCCGGGCATCCAGATTTGGGTTTTCCATGGTTTCCCCAAATCACTCCAGGTGAATGCCGGGATGCTTCCATCAAAAGGCCATGGCCGAATTTCTTCCCATTACTTTACCGTCTCTAAAGACCTCGCTGTTAAGAGACGTTAAAAAGTTTTTAAAAAAAGTTTTATGGTCTGTACCGGTATTAGTATTTACAGATCCGCGATTCACTAGACTCCTGATGACTGGCGTCACCTTGTGTTCACCGAAGAAACGCAGTTCTGCACTGCCTGGGATGACCTCCATCGGTGATTATGCCATCGACATGGGGGTGGGCCTCATTCTTCTAATGTTATGGAGAGGCACAGCAGTGTTACTCCTGGCGTCATGGTGTGGGGAGCAATCGGGTATGACTTCAGGTCACGGCTGGTAGTGATTGAGGAAACTGGAACGTCACGAATATCCTGTGTCCTTTTGTGTTACCATTCATGCGACGTACCGTGCTGACATTCATCAACATGATAATGCTCGTCCATACTTGGCTCGTCCACTCACGTGTCTTTTTGAACTGTCTGCGTGGTGTTGAGGCACTCCCGAGGTCAGCAAGATTCCGAGATTTGCTCCCATAGACAATGTGTGTGGCCAGCTGGGACAGCAACTCCCGTTTCAGTGCCACTGTACACGATATCAAGGACCAGTTACAACAGTACCGGGCCAGCTTACTTTAGGCATTATCACGCCTTTTACAACCGAATTTGTGCATGCATCCAGGTCAGAAGGAGTGCAACGTCATACCGATAAGTGGGTTCTTACTACCAAGTTCTTTGTAAATATGGCTCGATTTTGTAATCACTGAAATAGCATCACATACCTGATCAACCAGTGAATTTTCGTTTCGTTTCATCATCTGGATGTTTTACATTTTTTTGTCAGACAGTGTAACTGCGGGGATGAATTTTTTTTGTTTTTTTCCTATTTGTGGTATTGTTGTTTTGATTTTGTTAGGTAAAAGACTACGCTTTATTTTTTTAAGTTTTTTTAACTGCAAAATAAAGACGTGGGCTATCTTAGAATATTATTTCATTACATCTCTCTCAAAACTAATATAATCTTGAACTTGAAACTTATCTTTAATAACAGCCATATTCTGAACTTAAACAAAGGTTGCTAAAAATACCTAATCTGCTGTACTTGGTAAACTACAAGCAAAACAATACGTTTTCATTTTGCATGGATTTGACTCCGACTGGTGAGATGATATTTGCGAATGTTTTAATTGCTGTTTTGCTTATTTTAAACATTCTGGCGATATAATGCATTGAGATAGTACATCCACATTCTATTCCTAATTCTACTTGTTATTTTCTTCAGTGAGATGATTTAATAATTATTATTCATACATTCTAAATCACTTTAGTTAATCTACTTCCTTTATTAGCTAAATTATTAACTACAGCACACTGTAATTTAATTGCAATGGAGCACACGCTCCCATCTTCCCCCTTTCCTGCACCCACTTACATTTGCCCTCTACAAATTTTAACTTCAAATTCTTTCAACGTTTTTGGTAAATTATTCATCATTTCCCCTGGTAACTTATTCCAAACCCTGACACCCTTACCTAAAAAAGAGAATCTTCCTACACCCTTTTGCCTGAAATCGAGTGCCAGCTTGCCGTCATGGTCATCTTTTCCCTTCCATACACTACTTTTCATGCCTACTGCAATATCTTTCCATGCCTCATCACCAATATACGCCGTCTCTAAAGACCTCGCTGTTAGAGAGACGTTAAGAAGATAAAAAAAAAACAATATACGCCTTGCACACTCTTCGCCCTCCTCCTGTCGTCCACTGAATCTCATTCCAGCTCTTTTATCATATCAGTTATTGATTACATTCTGCGATAATTTCCAGAAACAAATCTAGCAGCCCTTCTTTGCATCCTCTCTAACTCCTGTATTTGATACTCAACATGTGGGTCCTATACTACACTACCATATTCAAGCAATGGTCTGACCAAAGTATTGTAACCCAATTCTTTTACTTCTCTCGTACATCCCCTCATCACTCTCACCAACAAGTGAAAAAAGTAACAGTTCTGTTAATATACGTTCTAAATTTTACGTACTTATTACGTATGGGGCAGCAACGATTACATAGCTGTTAATCGTGAGAATGGATTTAATGCAATCCTGAATCATTTGGTGCCCTACCAATTTCGTTTCCGTCTAACAGATTTCTTAAAATTCATTGCAAAGATCTCTCCTATGTACAAGGTCCAGTCACACCTTCAACCGTTTTAGTGCGGTGACAGTTTTAATGTACATACTTTTGTTGAGTTTGTTTTACAATGGCGATAATCTGCGAGTATTCCTCAACCTTCTAAATTATCACTTTAGCTCCAGGTTATCGTGAACGCTTAGTTCCCACACAATCCCCCTATTTCTTTTATGTAAATACAACGTCGTAGGTAAAGCATTGCCTTTTTCGCCAATCTTTTAAGGTTATTAGCGGCATTGCGTGAGATGGGACTCGTACAAAACCGGTTTTTTCTACAATAATATAAAAACTAAAGTATCCTAGGCATGAGACTTCACTGTATCCGTCGCGAGCAAATAAGAAACATCCATATCGTTAAATACAGCAGTAAGTGAAAGAGAAAAGCCTTGAGCGGTAAAACTTGCGACATAGAAAGGTCTGAAAGATTCCGCAAGAATTTTGGAGGCTGCGTCGAAGTTTCATATAGTGATGCAAGGGCTTCACTGAAAGTCACGGCCGCCGTTTCAGACATGTTTTGTAATGTATTAAGGCCGTCTATTTAGTGTCTGCTCAGTTATTAAATTATCTGCATGGTAAGGTTACTTAATTGGTGATTTGTCAGCAACTTATTTCTTACTTTCACAAACTTTTATTGACTCAGCACTTGACTACTGCAATCTTAATTTATTATTTCGCAGTACGCACACTTCAAGTTTGTCAGCGCTTTCAGAGATCACGAGCTGTGAATAATCTCATTATTGTTATGTCGAAAACACTTATCAATTTACCGTAGGAGGAAAAAACGATGAATTATTGTATAAAAAGATATGAAAACAAAGCGGCTGACCCAACTAAATTCTCGTATTAAAAAAATAGATTTAGTCATTTCCTTACATTATTTATTCCTTTAGATTAATTTTGTCAAACTCGTATATTTTATGGAGAGTATTGATTTTCAATAATCGGAAGTCGTTGGAATATTGCTAACAATTAATAAGCCAGTGTTATGACGTGTAAATCAATACATTTTAATCGAATCGATAGAACCACCAATCACGCATTCAACCGATCCGAAAATTTTATTTCTGATTTCAGACACGAAGATTATAGCGAACTTTCACTTATACTTGAGCGATTAATTGTTCTCTATTTTTCTGATACTTTGAAGTTAACTATTGCTTCATTTATGACTAAAATATTTCGGTGAGGAAATTTTCTGCGTCTTTACAACATTCACCACTGGAAACAGAGACCAAACCTTGCTAGCTTGAAAGAATTTCCTCCCAAATCTGGAGTTAAGAGGCCATATATATTTTGTAAAAAATGTGAAAATGTGAGCTATATTAGCAGGCATTAAATCTTATACCAATTGGAGTAAAGGTACAAAAAAACTTTTGGATAAACGTGTCAAATTTTACTTCAAACTGTTACGGACAACAATAATCATACTCCTTAGATTGCAGTAAATGAACCAGCAGTGAAGCCTTCATGAATAGCAAGTGCCTGGGTTTCTAGTTTCATTCAACACATCAACATCCCGCCGAGACTGCTTGCCGCAGCTGAAGCAACAGAGCAATGTTCCATATGGAGTACTATATTTAGATGAAGATCCACTCTCCTCGGTTTACTCGTAAAAAGCGGTCCACCACTGTGCGAACTCCCCTGTGAGTAATCCGCGACGTTGCTACTGTATCTGTCGCCGGCACCGGGTCACAGTAAAAAGTCAACTGCTGAGTCACAGCGCTCATCAAGCCAATACAATGTTTACACAGACCCAGTCCAATGGGGCCTTGAGTTTCCCGCCTCTTCTAAGCCAGCAGCGTCGCATATACCAGGCGACACAAAATACATATATCCAGTGTCGGGTGGTAGTGAGGTAAAATGAAAGGTCATCGACTTAAATCCCGTTCAGTGCTGGAATTTGGTAGGTTGTTGTCCGTCATTTACCTCTAGCAAAACTTGCTTCGTATTTGTCAGTCGTTAGGCCAATTCGTAGTGTGGATTCCGTGTTCACCAGGTAGCATTAACATGTTAGGATAAACAAAAGCTATGAAAGAGGTGGACTGCGCAGCCACTTAAACGTTCAGAGACTTTGCTTGTCGCACTTTCCTTCGTGTTATCTCACACAATAGTAGAGTAACTTCGTTCGCATGGTCTTAACCGTGGAGTGACGGAGTTTCATTTGGCGCACGTTGTCTTTGTCGTGGCTGGATATGCAGTTTGATTTGGAATCTGAGCCACAGAGTGTTCACAGCGTATTCCATACGAAAATCAGACTTTTATAGATGTAATTCTAGTGTAGATTCTAATGAGGTATCTCCAATTTTCAAGGAGAGTACTTTAATATTTCATGTGTTGCTTCTACTGCATTGATAAAAATAAATACTTTCACTGCACTTCGGAATAAACCGCTGCTTATCAAATTACTTGTGCGTTATTTTCAACAAGGAATCTTTCGTCCAGATCAACATTTAAGCAATACTTACATTTAGGTGGCTAAAGTGACTAAATGAAATATTTATTCCACTGTACAGTATTCATTTCAAGAAGTCGGTGAGACATTCGTAATATCAGTATTTGTTTTCAATCAGCTAGGAAAATACACACAAAAAAAAGAATTAGTACAAAGTTGATTGTATCTAAACCCAACTCACGCTGCATTAAAACTATTTATCTTCTGGCAAAAGGTGTGGCAGCAATTGTAACTCTCCTTGTATTACATAATTCGCTTAGCGCAAATCCTACTAGACATTAAAAAAGAAAACCAAAAAACAAAAAATGCCAAGTTTCATATGTGTAATTTTTATCCACCTTTTTTCATTGAAAATAAACATCGCACTGAAAATTTATTCCCTTATCAGTGTCCATTTCAGACTGATTTTAAATTATCTTCAAAGACTACATTGCGACGGAGCGTGGTGGGTTAACGGTAACGTTATGGCCTCGCATTCGGTAGGAAGCGGGTTCGAATCCCCGTATGGGCATTCGGATTTCAGTTTCCTATGGTTTTGCGAAAACATTCCGCGATGGTTCCTTCAAAATGCAATGGGTGAATTCCTTTTCGTTTCTTTCCCCCATCCTTTCCCGCCTCTAGTTATCTGGATGTCGACGAAGGGAAAAGCAATAACCAAAAAAAATCACATTGCGTTTTTTAGTACACAGAACTTTTTCAGAGTCCAGAAAACTAAATATACCACGTCGAAACTTCGAATTCTGAACTGACAAATTAGAAGCAAAGCAACATGTAAAAGCTCTTGCGGCTGAGATGGGAATATTGAATCTCAGTGAATTTTGCTTGGCAATAGCAGATGACATTTTTAAAAATGCACTCAGGATTTATTGCTCCTGCGAAGTGCCTCGGAGATGTGTTTGTTTCTTTTCTTTCAAGACAAACAAACAAACACTGTAACTATTGGTACTTTAGAAATCCGAGACTAGACATTACTTATCACCATTTTTAATGTTGCTTATCTCTTCGCATAAAAACACGGTAGCTTATTTAATCTACGTAAAACACACAGTTTTCTATCAAGATTTGCTGCGCCGCAGACCAATGACAGCGGGGACGTTATACAAGTTAGTGGACCGCAAAATTGTTGTTGTCTTCTGGACATAGACTTTAAAATTAACGGTAGACGTATTTTACTTCGATCCAACTGTATGGTATCTTATGGAAGTATTTAAAAAGTGTTTCAACGTGGAAATTAGAGTTGTTTGTAGGCGAATAGTAGTTCTGAAAATCTGCTTGGGATCATAAGGGATCGAATCGTTTCTCCGAACGCAAGTCTGCTAGTAGATATAAAATACGTACATGAAAGAATATAAGATTTTTAATCATATATACAGGCAGGCTTAGTGTTGCAAACTGAAAAAAAAAAAAATGTTTTTTTTTTCAGATTTGTGAAAAAAAACAGAAAAAAAAAACTTAGCACCCTCGTTTTTTTTTTAAATTTGGTTTTTTTTTTCAGAAAACAATATATTTGATAAATTATAGTTTTATTTATGGAACTGACATTTTACATGTGTGTTTTAAACCTTACTAAATCATATAATATCTTACATAATGATTCATAAATGTATCTATATAGGTAACATAATTTTTTATTCATCTTCTATGTCGGAACCACATTCACTAGTATCAGTACTACCAACACTAGTTCGGTCGGAGTTGGAATTTTCTGTTTCTTCTTCTGTCCCTTCTAGATCCATAACTTCAGAAATAGTTACATTTTCTTTTACTGGTTGTATTGCATGCAAAAGCTTTTGAGATTGCAATTTTAAATTGTGAGCAAAGTACACACTGTGAATGAAGACTGCGCCGATAGTTCTGTATTACGGTCTTTAAGTTTGAATTTAAATATATTATCATACAAAATAGGAGCTTTATTTGTTTTCAATCGTTGGTTTACGCCAACGGTTGCAAGGAAATTATTCATAATACGCTGCGAGTTTAAGAAGTATTCGAATATAAGGAAAGCACAACAAGTAATAAAAAGGGCAAAAAACCGTAGTTAAATTTCCTAATTTTTTGAAAAGATTCGTAGGTCTACAGATAAATTTGTAGGGCCTGGCAGCACTAGTTCAAATAGCGAGTATCAATCCAAACAATGGGGAACGGCCGAACGGGGATTCCTTCTCACGCAACCTAGCCTTTTCGGGAAGTCCCCTTTCGTAAAAGAAAACTTCAGTCGATGTTACCAATATTTTTGTAATTTTTTTTTCCTACTGAACCAGAAAGTTATAGTAGATTTAAAAGTAAGATAAGTTCTTAGTATAAACTCTAAAACAGTCATATTAAATGATAAATGCCTTAAAAATTTGAAATTTAGTAGTTATGAAAAAAAACATGTCCCAGAAAAAAACATGTTTTTTTCACAGTTTTTTTCATGTTTTTTTTTCACGTCAGAAAAAAATGTTTTTTTACAACACTAGGCAGGCTACATAAACATCTATGGAGTTCTTAGTTATTATTCTTTGCCTTTATTACCTCGAGGAAAATGCTTGAAATATTTGCCAAACTAGCTTAAAAGTGTTTTAAGATAAAGAAGTAGATTTCAACTCTGGAATTAAATGTGTTTGCAGGGGCACTACATAAGGATCATGCTATGATTCTAGGAGGCGACTTCAATCTGCCTTATATTGACTGGCGTAATTATGTTCACATCACAGGTAGCAGCGATAAGGCAGCTTCTGAAGTAATTCTCGAGTTGTTGTCAGATAATCATCTCGAGCAGCTGGTTAATGAACCTACGCGGTGTCATAATGGTACCGAAAACATTTTAGACTTGCTGGTTACCAACAGGCCAGAATTATTCACCGACATTTCAACGACCACAGGAATAAGCGATCACAAAGCGGTAATTGCGACTATCAAATTAATGACCAAGCGAAAAAGGAAAAAAGGGCGGATTGTATACAGATTCAGTAAGGCCTCAAAGGAGTGTTTTAGAACCTACCTGAGGAATAATTACCATAACTTCAAGTCAACAAAGGATACCGTTGAAGAGATGTGGCGTCGTTTTATACATATAGTCAGGGAAGGCATGGAAATACATATACCAAAGCGGACAATAAAGGGGGAGAATGATCCACCGTGGTACACATGCGAAGTCAAAAGATTACTCAAAAAACAAAGGAAAATGCACGCACGCTCAAGAAGGAAGGGGTGTCGCAGCGATTTAGAAACCTTAGCTGATTTAAGAGGACGTATTAAGAATGTAATGCGCGAGGCCTTTAACGATTTTCACTCCAACTCTCTCTCTAAGTCTCACAGAAAACCCAAAGAAATTTTGGTCGTATGTACGAAAAGTTAATTGTACCAACAGCAATATTCCAGCACTAATTCGTGAAGGTTCCGAGGTTAATGAAAGCCGCGTTAAAGCTAACGTACTAAATACTGTATTCAAAAATTCATTTACAAATGAACATAAGGATAGTATTCCCGTTTTCCCACGCCGTGGCGAGTCGGTGATGGAATCATTACGAATAGATACTGCAGGTATCGTTAAACAATTAGAGCTCCTGAAGTGGGGGAAAGCGCCGGGCCCGGATGGAATTTCAGTAAGAGTATTTTCAGAGTATGCGGCGGAAATCGGGCCATTTCTGTCTGATATATTCAGTAAATCATTAGAAGAGCGAAAAGTACCTTCAGACTGGAAAATCGCGCAAGTAACTCCGATTTTCAAAAAAGATGACCGAAGTGATCCTGGGAACTATGGTCCCATATCTATAACATCTGTTTGTAGTAGAGTTATGGAGCATATTATATGCTCGAACATTATGAATTTTCTAGATGATAATAATTTGCTTACAACAAATCAACAAGAATTTCGGAAGAAAAGATCATGTGAAACACAGCTGGCCCTATTTACACACGACGTAATGAAAGTTATCGATGCAGGTTCACAAGTAGATGCAATTTTATTAGATTTCCAGAAAGCCTTTGACTCTGTGCCACACAACCGCCTTTTAGCGAAGCTTCGAGCGTACGGTATATCGGATCAGCTTTGTGAATGGATAAAGGATTTTCTGACTGGTCGGTCGCAGTATGTTGTCGTTGAAGGATAAAGTTCTTCTAATCTAGATGTTACATTGGGTGTACCTCAAGGAAGTGTAATAGGACCAATTCTTTTCTTAATTTTTATAAACGATCTCGGAGACATAGTGAAAAGCCTTTTTAGATTGTTTGCTGATGATGCGGTTATTTATAGGGAAGTAAGAAATTTGACCGATTGCTTAGAAATTCAGCGCGATCTGGATGTTATTTTGGCTTGGTGCGCTGTGTGGCAACTTACTCTAAATTGTAAAAAGTGCAAGACAATGAGCATAACTAACAAAAAGAATCCGATTGTTCAGAAATACGAGGTAAACAGTTCAGTTATTGATATGGTCGATTCTATGAAATATTTGGGAGTAACAGTACAAAGGAACATGAAATGGGACATACACATTAATTCTTTAGTAGGTAGAGCAAATTCTAGGCTGCGATTCATAGGTCGAATCTTGAAAAATTGTAATGAACAAACAAAGGAGATAGCGTACAAATCTCTTGTGCGTCCACATTTGGATTATTGTTGTGCCATTTGGGACCCGTTTCGTAAGGGATTGATCGAAAATATAGAGAAAGTACAGAGAAGAGCCGCTCGATTCGTGACCGCTTGCTACAGTCCTTATGAAAGCGTCACAGAACTGATTAGTAGATTAGGTTGGGAGTCTCTGGTAGATGGACGACACACGTTTCGTTTAAACTTATTGGAAAACATGCGTACTCCCACTTTCACTTTTGAGTGTAGTGAAATACTTCTTCCACCAACCTATTTGAGTCGGAAGGACAGGAAAGATAAAATTAGAGAAATAAGGTGCCGGACTGATTCTTATATGAATTCTTTTTTCCCTCGTACCATTAGGGATTGGAATGCACAGCAAAGAGATTAGCTTTGGTGCTGAGCACCCTCTGCCACCCACAATTTTGTGAATTGCAGAGTATATATGTAGATGTAGATGTAGATGTAATTAGTGATTCCTCTTTCGAAACCCTATTCTGTTAGTGTGTCGCATTAAACTCATGCTCGAAGGAACATGTACAGGGCGTTCGCCGGGAAACGCAACCCACTGTTAGCGCTACAAGGAAGAAACTACTCCCGGCGAGCGAGCGCTCAGTTTCCGGCATTGTTCGACCGTCGGCCGCGGACTATTTCATAATAATTACGCTTCATAAACTTCAGTGCTAAGCATTTAAATGTGACGTAATTCATTAGCTTACCTTATAAAAGATGCTGGAAGTGTTGACCCTCTTGTGTAATGCACATTTCACATCTTCTGAACATATTTCGAGACACACGCTGCCCTAACTGACTTAATGATTTTTTGGTGACTGTTCTAGTCGAAAAGCGATGTCGTTAATTTTCTCCTCTGTGAGAATACGGTTGACCGACAGTCTCTTTTTGTTAAAAAATGAACCCGTTTCTCTTACTTTTTTAACCAGACGCAGAATTGTTGATTTAGCTGGCAGTAAAGCGCCAAGAAATTCGCGACGAAATTTACTGCGACATTTTTTAAACGACTTCTTCTTCACATATGTATCGTAGAGAAATATTCTTTGTTGCAAACTGTAACGTACCATAATTTTACTCACACTCAAACACGGTACAGATTAATAAGAGTATGAAGCCCCAAACCAGTCAAACCGCAAAGAAACGTTTATTCACAACACTGATTAATATGAGACTGAAGTCACAAACTATCTACAATGCAAAGAAACCGTTCTTAACAATGTAAGGGTCACTGCACTGCACTGTTGGGGCAGCGGAGGTGTTAAACAGTGCGGTGATTCACGGTGCCGCGTGGCGGAAACAGCTGGCGGGACTGACCGAGCAAGTTGCCGACGGCAACAGACTGGGAGGGTAGCGTTTTCCGGCGAACGCCCTGTATATCAGATCTTACATACTTTTTAACTGTGAGGCAAGTACTGAACCTCAGGTAATTTTATCGATAATAACGTAACTAGCTTATAAACTGCACACACCTATGTAATTCTATGTTTTCTGCGGAACGATACCTCGATAAAAATTATGTACATGAACTGCACGACCTTGGGAGCGAAGGGGCGAGTGCGCTGATTTCAGTTTGAAGAGGTCGTCGGCTCAAATTATAATTACAATTAAGGGTTATAAAAACAAAACAAACATAATGCACCCTTTTTAAATCGGTAATTTCTTTGAAAATAAAATCAAGTAAGTGGGTTTTCCCCTTTCTTCGTACATGGTTATAAACTGTTAAGTTAGCAAGGGAAGTAAAATCGAAAACATATTTGAATTTTTATTTTATTTCTATTAGGAAAACAGTGAAGAAAAAACTGAAGGATATATCCCTTACTAAATACGCATTCGTTTAAGAACAAAATGGTTAGGGGGAAAGAATGAGATCCCCGGGGTGTAAAGAAAGAAAGAAAGAAAAAGGAGGAAACAAACATTCCTGGCAAGCGAGAGTTATTGTTTGTAAATGTAAGAGAGCTGTGCCGCCAGAGATAATACATGGAGAGGAAAAGCAGACGGCGAGATAATATCTAGTGGGAGGCGTGGAGTTATAAACACGTGAGGAACAAACACCGCCTCTGCAAGCACATGCTGGATGCGAAAACCAGAGGACTTGATAGCTCGGTGCTGGTCGCAGACAGAACATGTGTTACAGAGCACTAACTTGAAAAGGAAGGGTATCCTAAGCTACTTTAAAGTGATGGTGGAGCTTAAACATATTCTCGAACCCCGGTAGAACTGAGAAAACGAAGCAATCACATGAAGTTAATGCTTAAGAATTTCTGTTTTCGTTTAAACACATATAATTTTTAAAAACAACTTCTCCTTCTTTCTGCCTGTTTCTTTTACGATTACTTCTTTTAGACATATTTTATGTATGAAAACTTAAAAGTGTCTAGACGTATTACATGCATTTTTTTAAATTTTTTGCCTTACTATATTACTTCCAGTCATTGTCAAGTTTATAAGACATTGGAATTACCACACTCAGCCGATTGTGTGTAAAACTTTAATTTTTTTACAAAAATTTATTAATTTGGTAATAGTTATAATAACTGTTTTATTTACTACAGACCCATAAGAAACTTGTAGTAACTCTCAGAATGCACCCAGAAAGTCGTGGATTTTAAGGAATTTCAAAACTTATCGGCGTCTGACAAATTTACAGACATTATTAACACTAACTAATAAATGGCTGGTTTGGTCATGATGTCTGTAACGCTATGGCGTCACGCGATGGGCCTTTCTTGACGGGCTAGCAGTACCCTGGGATGTTTTCATTCTCTCACCATAGATGTCACTATCATAGCAAGCTAAGAATTTATATTACTTATTCATATTTCAGTAGTTGTTAAGTATGTTTCAAATTCCAAACCAATCATAATTGAAAATAATTATTTCATTTAAATCCACATATTAATTATTAGTTGTTTAGTCGTTTATATTCAATAGGTGTAGATATTTTCATTATAGTCTATGTCCACAGATGAGATGCGATAGTTGCAGCAAGCTAAAATTTAGGTTACCTTTTTATGTTTTTGTAGTGATACAATTTTTTCCATTTAATTTAAAATGGCATTTAATTCATAAAGGAAGGTATGTATTTCGCTTAAATCCGAATGTTAATTATAAAGACCGAGTGTGGTGGTGTAACGGTTAGCGTTCTGGCCTCGTATTCGGGAGGACGCCGGTTCGAATCCCCGTCCGGGCATCCAGATTTGGGTTTTCCATGGTTTCCCAAATCACTCCAGGCAAATGCCGAGATGCTTCCTTCAAAAGGCCATGGCCGAATTCCTTCTCATTCCTTGCCCCCGTCCTTTCCCGTCTCTAAAGACCTTGCTGTTAAGAGACGTTAAGACGTTAAAAGAAAAAAATAATAATTATAAAGAGGTTTGTGCAATGGAACGATGCTGAACCGAAATGTCTGTAACATTACATAATTATAAAATAAAAATTATGTGCTTTATTAACTAGCAATTTTATTTAGTTAAACAAATACGAAGATACGAATTTCCAGAAAAATGAGCTCAACCCGTCATATCTGACGGGATCAGAGGCTAATGTAACATAGTTAAAGGTCAGTTTGCTGTTCGTATATGTCCTTGTTCGTATTTCACTGTTTTTTAATTTAATTTTAGTATACGAGTAGTTTATCTTTAAATTAAAAGTTTTTAGCCGATGAAGCTCCTTGGTTCTTTTCGCTATATTCTATGTCATTAGAAATTGCTGTAAAAAATCCGTGAATGTTTACAAGAAAGTTGTTTATCGCGAAATTTATCAATAAATATGTGATACAAGTGTTAGTTTTATTCACGGTAATACATGTAAAGAAATAAAATGATTAGTCATTATTTATTTTTGAAATTATACTTCTCTTAAAGTCTTTCCAGAACAGTAAAAAAAAAAATTCTGTTTTCAACTTAACACCTTAATTTTACTTCTCTACATTAACATCGATTGCTTCCCTCTTGGCACCTTCTCGTACCCTCTACCGTATCAACATTCCTAATGACTAGAGGGCTTTAGGCTGCTCCATAGTAACAAATACCTCCTACCTGAATTGATGATGGCCATGTCTGCATCTGTCATTTTTGGCGGGCTTTCAAACTACTGTAGTATCTTTATAAAATGTGGAGAATTTTTCGAGTTCATCTCCTCAACAAATGTTAGGCTGAACTTTAATTAATGACAAGAATATGTTACGTACACAAACATGATATCCAGCACGACGGCTCCGCTGAAACTGCAGATTTTGTTGCACTTTTGCTTCTCAGTGACCTCATCGACCTTCTGTTGTCAGCAGCCGCAGGGTGTGGGTTGCGGGTTATCGCCAGGAGGGGACCCAGCGACCTACCATCATTCTCTACTGATTGCCTTGCGTCTCTATCCCACAGTGACGAGACAGGACCCGTTACCCGTTGCCCGTAACACAAATCACAACACTAGTGTCTGTTAAGCATTCTAATTGATTTTGACAGTTAAAATTTTCGTAGCAACAGAACAAATCCGTCGTATGAAAAATCATTTTGAGAATTTTTATTGAAGACTGATCCGTCAATGCTTTGTTATAGCAATATCTAAGTATAAATATAGATTAAATGAACACATTTAAAAGTTTCATATCATTTTTGTTAAAATAATATATTTACAAATACATTAGTATTTTTAGGTTTTGGATTACGTAAATTGAAATGTTATTAAATTTTAACTTCATTTCAACCCTCTTTGATACACAATGTTTTTGGCGATTCCATTTGGCATATATACAAAGAACTCCCTTTATTTTCCTACACAGGTAATTTTTTCCAATTTCAATAGATCCAATAATTTTACAGCAAAATGTTCTGCAGAAATATCGTTTTGTAATTTTACACACGCTTGTTATCAATGAAAATTTATTAACGTGTCTCCACAAATGTGAGGTTTTTAAGCACGCATTTAGTTCATCAGCTGCTGTTGAAGGCGAAATAACAGGTAATATCTGTCGAAAATCACCTGCTGCTAATATCAGCCCACCACCTAATGGCCGTTCATTTCCACCTAAATCTCGATCCAATGCATCCAAAGATTTTTTAGACGCCATTGTTGTTGAAATGTTGATGTTAGTCAGCGGCGGATCTAGAAATTTTCCGAGCAGGAGCAAAAACTGTGAGATGTTTACCCCATTGTCACCACGATTTTGCCGCCCCCCTGAAGTTGCCGCCCGGGGCGAGTGTCACGGTTTGTTACCGGCCCCTTAGATCCGGCATTGATGTTGGTGTTTTACTGTTTTGTATATTCAATGGTAATTATAGTGCTGAATGTACTGTTTGACCACCATGCAAAAGAGTCGCCGCAATTCCAGATGATGCGATTGCAAATGTTATATTATTTTGTGCACACATGGTTGCCAGCACTGCTGAAATAAGAAATGTTTTTGCTGTGCCATCTGGCGGACGCATTGAACCAATTCACTTTGTGAGTGAGTGATGGTCAGATCGAGGATTTCAAAGCCTTAAATCTTCTCCGAACAACGAAGTATATTTTCCAAAATTTCGCTCGTAAATCGCTCCTGTAGTTTTGTAGTCTGTAGCGGACATCCATACGAAAATTGTATTTCATGTAATTTTATAGATTAGGGATTTTCCTATTTTACTTTTTCAGTTCCAGTGCCCTCACATATTTTCTGGACGTTATACGTAGTAAGATACCCTCAGGTGCTGTATTCCCAGTATTTTCTATATTACTAATCCTGCTACCCGTTAGTTTAATCAAACACGAAGATCCACGGAACGAGAGCTTTCTGGACTGTTCCGTTGTTGATTAGGTAAATTCTTCGTTATGTCCATTCTTTGGTTACATCGTACACAGACTGCAATAATAAGAACCAGCAATATAACTAACTATTCGGTTTTAGTCTTTTCTCCAGTATTCCTAGAATTGTGCTCATGGGTAAGAGAAGTTGGAAAAATGTGAATTAATTTATCCCAAATTATGGTAATTTTATTCCAGCTACCTCTTGCAAGAAGCTGAAGATGGAGTTATAATGATTTCTCAAACTGCCAAATAGTAAATATCCTACGACCAGTATTTTTTTTTACAATAATGTTACCGTTAAGCTTTCAGACCACCGTTTTCATGACTCATTAATTTTCTTCTTTTAACGATTCGATACTGCCTGATAATAAATTAAACTACAGGTATTTTAACAGTGAATAATAATTATATATAGCAAATTCAATTACAGTTATATTACGATGAATTTAATAACTGCTTTAAGATATAATTTTCTCGTTTCCAGTCCACGTGGAGAATATTCCAGAGCAAGAACTTCATGAGTTTTCTATTGAATTTTGTCTGCTAGACTTCAATACACATGTTACTAATTGCCATAAATGTTTAACTGTTACTACAATTCAAAGATCGTGTACCCAATTTTTTGGTAGCAAATATTTGCTACCAAAAAAAATCCAGAAGCCAAGAACTATTAAACATCTATGATCGACGAAATATTTCGAAAAACGATTTTGGTGTTCTAAACTGATGTTCTTAGCGCAGTCACATTTTTGGAAAGCTGATAGCAAATACAGTACAATCTCGTAAAAAATCCGTTTAGACAGTTTATGTGAAAAATATAGCACAAACATCAATTAGGTGATGTTTATTAACGATTTGTCTTACATATTAATATTTACATACAGACTGAAGATAACATTATCTAAGTAATTAAAAATTAATATACCAAAGTAAATTATGTAATATTTTTTAAATAATCTGTTAATAGGTTTGAATGAGGTTTATTCTATTTCATTATATTTGCTGTTGCAACATCGTCGTGTTAAACATTTTGAACAGATTGTGTCCCAACTTCTTGTATGTATAATTTAAATATTCAATTTAAGAAGC
Organism: Vandiemenella viatica; assembly: GCA_031002005.1. NCBI lineage: Eukaryota > Metazoa > Arthropoda > Insecta > Orthoptera > Morabidae > Vandiemenella > Vandiemenella viatica. The sequence goes on along the minus strand of JARYHS010009186.1, from coordinate 169,764,646 downwards.
CTACAGAGAAATTAAGAGTTCTGTTAAATCACAAAATTAAACTGTTTTATCGAACTAGAAACAGCATCATCATCTCGGAAAAAGTTAAACAAATTCTAATGGATAAATATCTTGTGCGTAAATTTTAATTCTTTCTAGTTTGTGTTTATGATTACGGCAGGTATCTTTGCTTGTGATTTATAGCTTTACGGGCTATGCCGCGTCGTTTATTGGATTGTCTAAGCTTTCGGCTGTTATACTCCAGCCTTCTTCAGAGATACTGTTTATATTTATGTTCACATAGCAACAGTCGCCAGGCATCGCAGAGGAAAAGGCCTCTAAATCGTTGATGTTGTTGTTGTTAAGAATCTTTGCTTGTGTTGTAACGAAAAAAAAATGAACTGTTGCGACATGTATCAGAAGATATCAAAAGTTTTTCATGGTGCTTTTAATTTGTTATTGACTTTAATTAATTTGGACACCTTCTTCATTACTGTGTTTCAGAGTGTTGTGTTGTATAAGTGGAACGGAAATTATAACCGTTTATGTATAAATATAACTGTCTTGAATCAACCAGCATAGAAATTTTTATATAAACTGTGATACTACGCAACTTTTCTAGTGGTTACGCAAGGTCAAGTGGTATATAGAAGGACTCCGCATGATAGCTGCAGACATCTTCAGCTCTGAAGAGGCTCTATGAGACCTCCGACCGAAATAGCATCTGCTAGTTCAAGGCCCGGCCCATTGTATGCTAACAGCCCCATTTGAACCGTGCGTCTTTACAGTTCACCGCACTCGACCACCCATCTTCCTCACGGTCTTTGGACTCTGTGGCACGTGCTATTTCCCTTGGTTAGAACGAGGGAAACCGACTTCAAACTAAAATGGTTGAAGTTAACATTGATTAAGCTGATAATCATGGCAGCAATTACTACCCAATCCGTTTTTGATACGCTATAAATACACTGACGGAAATTGGTGCATCATATCATTACATCTCCCTAAGGATTGGCCGTATACTGACTTGTTACACAGTGGATTAAAGAAGGCTCTAGTACTCCTAGAGCAACAACCAGACGGAGTTGTGGCAAATTAATGAAATTTAGCCCTAATTATCCCCATATCAAAAGTAATAAATCATTAAAAATTGTAAATTTTACATGTAATAGTATGAGAATTACGGGGCCATTTATTATACAAAACTGCTGTGTTTTTAGCGTATAAGTAATGAACAGTGTGGTGTAACATGCCACTTTTTTTGTCACCAGTTCTTGTTGATCAAATATGCCAATGCGAAGAATAACGACCCTCTACACCCAAATGTCTAACTATGAGAGAGTTCGGAGAGGTGGTGTATTTGAAATGGGTGCATCATATCACGAAATCTCCCGAAGTATTGTGCGTATACAGATTTGTTACACAGTGGATTAAAGAAGGCTCTAGTACTTCTAGAGCAGACACAGATCCACACAGATGGACAACAGCACGTGAAGACCGTCAAATTGTGTGGGTGGCGGTTGTTGGCAGACGGGTCACAGCAGGCCAGATCCAAGCAGTGGTTAGGAATAGAGTCAATCCTCAGACGATTCCAAACCAATTGCTTGAAGCTGGGTTATACTCTCTGATCCCTATGCATTGTGTTCCATTAACCTGATTTTATTGCCAGTATCGTCTAACATAGTATACTGGACAACACAAATGGACACATGATTGGCGTACATTTGTGTTTAGAGACGAGTCTCGATTCTGTCTGTGGCAAAATGATAAACGGCAACATGTAAGCAGCCGAAATGAAGAAATTGCTTATACTGAACGTCACTGGGGTCATGGTTTGTGTGCAGTCAGTTTCGACAAAAGGACTGAGTTGGTTGTTGTTGAAGGCACAATGACAATCCATCACTATATGGACGGGGTGCTGCACCCCATTGTTATTCCCTTCATGTCCACCATCCAAATCGCATCTTCCAACAGCATAATACGTTTTCTCATTCTGTGGCCACCACAACACAAGCCTTGCAAGGGATTACGATCATAATTTGTACCGCACTGTCCCAATGGAGCATATCTGGGATGCCAGGAGTAGACACACTAGATCAGCTGGTCACCCAGCGCAAACTATGCATTAACTGACTGCACAAGTCATGCCGGCGTAGAGACACATAGCCCAGGAAGACATCCGAACACTTTTGATTCAATGCCAGCAATGATTCACTAATGTATAGGTGCTCGAAGTGGTCGCACTTCTTACTGACAACTGTATCTAAACTAAATAATCTTAGCTTGATCCATTTCAATGTGTCATCATTTCTTCTGGGAATGACTCTGAATATATCAACAAGGTTCCCTAAAATTACATCGTTCCTGTCTGGATGTTACACTTTTAAACTTTTAATTTCCACCAGTGTATGTATCTCGGGACAATATAGGCTGGTTTTTGGCATACTTTAAAATTGCAGTATGAACTGTCACCAATTCCCAGATAGAGTTATCGAACCGAGCCTGTTAGGTGGATGGTTCCTTCAAAGGGCCATGACCGATTTCCTTCCTGCACCCCGCATCTCCCACAATCTCTCGTCTGGAATGTCGACGACAAGCGGTAAAGCTCAAAGCTAAAATAGAGGCATCAACTTTCTGAACTGTAATGATAAGGTTGCATTTCTATGAAGCATTCACAAAATTTTTGTAGCCAACCTTTCAGTGGTATTTCGAATTACTCCACTGATCTCTGGCAATGCGATATTTTATTTAACAACAGATAACATTCAAGACATGTACAAAAGCACCACTACTCGTTCCAGAAAAAAATTGAAAATAATTAAAACTTCCTTCATTGGTTAAGGCGTCTGACTGGAGATTGAAAGGTCGCCGGTTCGAATCCCTGTCTCGATGAGGATTTTCATATGCCCTTACGCCAACCTTCGCCTCTTGCATAGATTGCTGTGTAGCATAAAGTACCATAGAGAGTTTCTGTAGCTGGGATTTGTCGTTAAACTGCATGTCCCCTTTACCCGGTAAGATTACCAGGTTTGATATGGAGCAAACGAACTGTCCACTTTACGTCCAATACCTGGTTAAGCATATCTCCTTCGGTAGGGTCCAACCAGCCTTCAGGTTGAATAACAAGTTTAGCTTAACATCTACTACTTGGAACTAATTGGAAGCAATTCTAAATGAACTTACAATTTTAGCATCTCTTTGAAAGTAATGAAGAATTTCTGATCATAGAAAACACATCGAAATTCAGTAGGTAACGGGTGCACTTTCAGCAAGTAGACGAATAACTTTTCTGATCATACAATTGTATTTTTCTTTCGAGGATTGTTGGCACAGTGTTTGCAGAATGAAGTAGTATTAGACCTGAGCTCTCACCCGTCAGAAGGTGATCGATCGACAGTTATTATGCTACTACCACCTTTTTCTAAGTTTATTGTTCTTGTTCCATACATCACATCTGACGCAGGATCTCTCCAATATTGAACATGTCATGGTAAATATATATGGACACAAGATGAACAATAATCATAGAGAAAAACTATTATACTTGAACAACAAAAATTTAAATATTAAACTTTACAACTGAATTTTGTAAAAGTTACATCAGACACAGTTGATTCTTTTATATAACTTCTCGGAGGGAGTAAAAGTAATTTCTAATAAGACAATCTTCTAGTTTTTCTTTAAATACATCTTTAATGTCTACAATTTGTTTTCTGCTTTTATGAAAATTATTAATCTGATTTGTCCCAAGAATAATTAACGCCTCTCCGTACTAACAGTTTTGTGCAAGTTATTCTTGTTTACTGTATTGAAATTGTATAACTGGTAATACGCTGTGAAGTAGTTAAATATTCTATTACAAAGCAACATAATATATATACTGAGAAGTCACTGTAAGAATACTGGACTTTTTAAAGAATTTTCTGTAAGAAGTCTTTGTTCTACAATACACGGGATCAAAATAGCTTTTTTTTCTGTGTTATGAAAACATTTTTTTTTTTCAAAAACATTACGCCATACATTTACTATAGATTCCTATAGCTTTTTTTTAGGAGCCAGTATGGAGCTAGTATCTAATTCGTTTGGATGTAGATAGTACAGGTAGGCAAACAACTCATCCACATTGAGACGCGAATGAACTCCTCCCTGCTACACAAGAATCAATAGACAATACGAAATTTCACATCGATTTTGCCTCTGAAATCGGATCAGCCAACCAACACGCGATTGTCCATACACTTTTCCCCTGAATTCGGATCAACCAACCGGACTTTACTTGCTCGTGAATAGTTTTCAGCATATTCAGTAACCTAAAATCAACGATAGTTTCAGTGATTATTCACCTATCCTGGGGAACAAAAGACTCCACTCTTCGCCGTCTGCAGATGAGCCGTTGCAAGTGTCATCTCGCTCGTCTAGAGTTCTTTGTAGTAATATGTTCCATTAGTGCCGTATACATTCTTTACAAAATTATGAGTTTTGTGATACCGAGCGTGGTGGGTAAACGGTTAACGTCCTGGCCTCGCATTCAGGAGGACGACGGTTCGATTCCCCGTCCGGCCATCCAGATTTGGGTTTTCCATGGTTTCCCCAAATCACTCCAGGCGAATGCCGGGATGCTTCCTTCAAAAAGGCCGTGGCCGAATTTCGTCCCGTTCCTTGTCCCCAGTCCCATACCGCCTCTAAAGACCTTAGCCGTCGATGAGGCATAAAGCAATAAGTAAAAAAAAAATTAAAAAAAGTTTTGTGATCGATGTTAATCTTCAGACGGAGTAAGTTGATAGCAATGAGGGCTTCAGTTTTTTTCGGCTACTTAGGTTTGTTATGTCTTCAGATTAAAAACTAGTTTTCATAGGCAACTGTCTGCATCATAATGTGTGTGAAGTCAGTAGTAAAATTGAATACAGGTATATCAATAACTTAAGTATCGTACTTAGGTTATACTTTCTACAGAATCTCGTAGTTCCACTAACAAGAAGAACAGCATAGCATCTATTTTTCTCTCGTATAACAGGTGAATAATTTAAAGGAGCCTGGTGAGTGGTGACCCGTGACCCTACCTCACTGTGACGCATCTTACACGTATCTCTGCGCCTCCTGCAAGACACTACACCCTGTGACTCACAGCAACACGGCCTGATCCACCTTCTCACGGCCCGTATTTTACGTTCAATACTGTAAAATTATATTATAGAGGGTTACACAGGAACAAAAGGGGGCCAAACATGACTAATGCCTATTTTTCATTTTTTTTTCCACTCGAAAATGAAGACTCTAAAAAAGCTAACCTCGTATACAATCCGGATATTCCCGAAGGATGCCTGCTAAGCCATTGTGTCAGTGGTAGGACGGTTAATTCCTTTCTTCTATAACCTGCAGTTTAACGTGGAATCCGAAGCAAGTTATGACCTGGCGTGGTTCATACGATCAAACACTAAAAAATTCCTGGCTTAGAACCCGGGACCGGAATAGAAACTTCTGAAAGCAAAACCCTAAACTACTGAGCTACCAGACCTTTCCCATAATCATTGTCAATTTTCGAACACTTTTTTACGGGGCCATCTCAAAAATAGTATTAGATAGAAACTTGAAATTTATATAATAGAGTCTATAAACAAAATTATAAAGACAATGGCAAAAATAGAATAAATATTAAAAGTTAAAGAGATGTGGCAGAAATAGTGAAAGAGTTTCGTTATTAGAATTTAAAATTACAGCCAGTTGGCGAAGAAAGAATGGTAGAAACAAATGTTAGTAAAAATGACACATCTTCAAAAAGATAATTTTTTCATATTGAACATTAACTTAGGCCACGGAAGAAGATATGAAAGGCTGTATTTTGTGGATGGGTAGCTAGCAATCTTTGATATATTGAGGTCCCGAGAACTCTTAGATTTCTACTTTCGAGGTTGCAGTTAGATTTATAACCCGTATGAAATTAGTCACGAACAAAATGTTTGATGGTGGTCCCAATGTCACGTTCAATTGTAGGAACTAAGTGGCTGTCACTTTTCAGTGGCTCCGTGACTGTGCATCTTATCGCCTGTCTGCTTCCTCATCCCTGATGAATGGCTCACGAGTTGCAAGTCACGGCAGGGCTCTTGACTGGGCTCAAACCGTGGGCCTTGGGCTGCTGTAATCAAATCTGCCACAGCCTTCTCGCTGTGAGGGTTATGGTCGGTGTCCACAACAACCAAGTACGGTCTTCTATCTTAATATCATATTAATATGCTTCTCTTGAATCAGCGTTATTTTTTAATGAGCCTTGCAAGGACGCAGTTTTTCTAAAATGAAAAGATCGAATACATGGCCACATCTCATACAACTCGTGCTCACCTCTACCGCCAGATGAAAAATAAATATTCAGAGACTTATGGAGACAGTAACTTGCTGATGCAATACACATGAGATATGTTCGATTTCAGGGTGTCGGCAGGAAGAGATTCAACTGCGTGAAAAATATGAAACAGCAATTGGGAGTATAACGGTAGCTATGGAGATACAGACCGTCTTTATCTTAACGACATTGTTGAACTAAAACATTTTGTAGCTGCTTGTATTTATTATTTATATTTATTTGACCTTAGGTCTTGAATAGACCATACAGTCAGCCTGGTAAAGTTACAAGGTAATAAATAATATTAATAGTATGTAAAAATATGCAGATATATAGATACATTAAATATGTAGTTCACTGTCTTTAATATAATCCTTGATGTTATTATGGTTTTAGGGCGCGTCGTCAGCGAGTTCATTAGCGCCCTCCATTATTTCTATTAAAATGCCTAAGAATTCATCTGGTTGCCAGGTAGTTATGTCTGAAAAAAACGGCACTTCAAAAAGCTGTCACGCTGATTAACACAATACCCTCTCGCCTACCTAGAGTTACAACTAATACGTGATTAGAGAAATTCTCGGAAGAATTCTTTTTCGAACTTCATTACAGATATCGACGTGTTGTCATGTTACATTAACGACACAGAAGCCTTAGTGCATGAGTGAGAAAGTCTCCTAGTTTTCAACTAAAACAATAACTTTTTTTACTTATGGCTTTACGCCTCGTCGACGTCGAGGTCATTAGAGGCAGGATGGGACAGGAGACAAGGAACGGGGAGGAATTCGGCCATCGCCTTTTTGAAGGAAGCATCCCGGCATTTGCCTGGAGTGATTTGGGGAAACCATGGAAAACCCAAATCTGGATGCCCGGATGGGGATTCGAACCGGCGTCCTCCCGAATGCGAGGTCAGAACAATAAATATTGATGGGAAGTTCATGGTTTGGTGGACAGTTTGTTGACTGAAGTATCTGTGAACGTGAGAAGGCGCAGAGTTTTCAGACATGGCTACAAAGTTGTTTTGGACGGGAGTTGTTCCTAAGAACAGAGTGGTTAAACATCATAAAGTGATAATTACAAGATGAGAATCGCCGTCTGGTTTTTCGAATTGAAGTGGAAACAGACTACGAAAGAACTGTCAACAACACTGTTCCCGTCGCAGTACCTGATGAACTACACTACAGTGACATAAGAAATTAAACAATGATTGTTTCTTTTATCTTAACAAATTGGAAATCGAACTTTAACTATAGCGTTCCTGAAATGGTCAGTAAAAGCAGAAGACTGTTTGGAATCAGTAGCTTCATCATCATTCCATGACGGGGGCTATGAGAACAGTATTCCTGATGGGCAATCGTTTCTGCCAGTCGCATCCGTCAAAGAGACGGGTTAAAGCAGTGTTCTGTGGTCTCCGCGATTCAGTAAAACTGTCCACAACAGAAATAAAGAACCAGTATCTACCCTGCAGTGCAAACCGACAATCTCATGTCTATCGTGCCCCTCAGAGCTCATCTTTCCGGTAAATTTTCTGTATGTAATATAAATTTACTTGTTTTAAAGATTGCGATACACTTCTTTGTTTCATTGTGACCAGAACTCAGAAATATAACGTTAATAATAAATCAGTTAATACTGTGTACTAACTTACTTTACCCTCGATTACTCCAGTGTATAATTGGTGTAATTTTGAATTGCCACAAAGTTTTTAGTTTTTTTTTCGAAATTCGTTAACTCAATTTGGCGGGTGGTTTCTAATCATGTTCTCTTCCGAGTTCATTTCCAATTTTTTTCACCTCCAGGAAAATTCGAAGCATTAAATTAAATGCACTCACTGATTTCAACCAACGTATACCTGAAATGGGTTATGACCGATGCCTGAAAAATTGTTGAGTAAAAACAGCAAGAGACTCATACAAGCCAATTTGTGGAATGGGTTAACTTTAGTGAAAGTGTTATTCATTTATCCTGCGATGTTTCATGCACGATTACTTTATTTACTTTTTTTTTTTTTTTTTTTTTTTTTTTTTTTTTTTGAAGAACTTGTACCTTGCCAAAGAAGAAAAATAAAAAGATACTCATATTGAAGAACATTTCGTTCACAAAAATAACCAATTGCTTCTGTGCTCACTGGTAGAAATTTTCCCACCGCATCATTTAGTTCAACAGAATCTCAACAAATTCTTAGAAGAGGAACTGAAATTATCTTTGAATAGTTTTATGGTACGAACGTTATACCAATATTAAAAAAAAAAAGGAATATCAGTTAGATCAAAATTAGAATATCTCCAAAATTCTAATAGAAGTTATACTGGTCTATAAATTTCAGTCTATGAGATATCGACCCTTTTTATAATTGGGTTTGGTAACTGATATCTAGAGTAAGCCAGGTAGCTTTCCGTATTCAAAGGACAGTTACAAGCCTTATAGTGAAACACCGGTTTTGTATATCACTACTAAAATTATCGCGCCATTTTTAATAATACATACATTTTTATGTCATCAGATAGTCAATAATTTTGTTGAATGGTACTTCTCTCTGTTTATCCCCACGAAAAAAAAGAAAACAAAAACTAAACCCAATGGGACACTGCCGACATTATAGATGGTGAGTTCAGTAGTTTAAACTTAGTGCACACACTAGATACGAAGGTAATCATACAACCCGTCCATTAGCAAACGAGCCAGATAGATGGTAAAAGATTGTTGTTCGTATTTTCTCTGGCGTTATGGAAATAATTTGAGGCTGTGGTAGAGTATTATGAGGACTGTGTTTCGAATAATCCGGATGCAACTTAACTCAGTTTCATTGATAGCTTATTAGTGAGTCAGGTAATATATTTACGAATGTATCATAGTGTGAACGAAAGGAGTTTGTAACTAACCCTACTGACCGAGTGTGGTGGGTGAGTGGTAACGCTCTGGCCTCGGATTCGGGAGGACGCGGGTTCGAATCACCGTCTGGTCATTCAGATTTTCACAGTTTCCCCAAATCACTCCAGGCGAATGTGGGGATGATTCCTACAAAAGCCCATGGCTGAATTTCTTTCCGCTCCTTATCCCACTCCTTTCCCGCCTTTAATGACGTCAACGTGACGAAGCATAAAGTCAAACACAAAAAGGGGTCTGAAGTGAACTACACTTAACGGTTCCTTGAAGTTTATTACTCGGTACACAATACAACAGGTAAACCATAAACAAATGTGGGTACAGTTATCAGAAGACCGTCGAGAATTTCAGCCTGGTCCTGATCCGGGGTAGAGTGACGGCTTCTACTTCTCGCGAACTTCCGGTGGTCTTCTGTAGTTGACGCGGGTTCAGCGGTCAGGCTGGAACTGGCGGTGGAGCGGCCGGCTACGCTTATATAGGCGGCCTGGCGCAGGAATTCCGTTGTGTGGTAGTACGGCGACCTCTGTAAGAAATAGTCCCACTTAGCTTCTAGATGATTCTATTTGTTTTGATGCCTTTGCGCCTGTTTGGAGTCGTATATGTATCCCGGCGTGCAGGCGCGTTGTGTGTGAGGTCTGCCTGGCAGGGGCCTTTACTGGCAGACTGAACATACCTCCCTCCCGGGGGGGTGGGGGGTGGAAGCGATGTCTGCGACGTCTGCGAGGTCGTCTGCCGCGGCGCCCTGGAGCAAACTATGAGGGCTACCTCCAGGGGAGTACGGAGCTGTTCCCCTGGCGATGCGTGCCGACCTGCGTCGTGGTGCAGGTTGTGGTGGAGGTACTTGTGGAGCTAACGGCATCGGTTCGTCGGCGTCGATGGCCGGGGGCTGTACGGGGGGCGCTGAAGATGGTCCCCGCAGGTGGTCGAGTGGCTGCGGCTGAAGGGTGTCGGAGCCACCGACAGGTTGTGGCGTCGTTGGTGGCGCTGTAACTGTCCCTGAGCAACGGTTAGACGGCAGGAGTGGTGGAGGTGGCAGGGAAGGAGAGGAAGAAGTGGATGGCCGTGCCGTGGTGGAAGAGGACGGTGCCGTGGGGTAGCGGGGACGTAGTTGGTTTCGATGGGCGTCGCACTATCCAGCCATCCATGCTGACGTCGAACAGTTGGCGGCCCCGGGGCCGCTGGATGACCCCCGGAAGCCAACCGGCCCGGGAGCCAAACCCGCGGGCCCAGACTAGGGAGCCCGGGGTGAAACGGAATGGGCCCGAAGGTACCTGTACTTTGGGCGGGGGTAAGAGGAGATGGAGGAGAGTGCGAGGTTGGCGGCCATGCAGCAATTCCGCCGGGCTTTTGGCCCCCACTGGAGTGGTTCGATAGGAACTGAGGAAGAGTGTCAATGCCTCTTCGAGTTTGTGACTTGTGGTGTATTTGGTCATTTGGGTTTTGAATGTTCTGACTAGCCGTTCCGCCTCCCCGTTAGATTGGGGGTGGAAGGGCGGGGTGAGGAGGTGTTGGATATTGTTGGCGGTACAGAAGGATAGGAATTCCCGACTTCGAAATTGCGGTCCGTTATCTGTGACGATAGCGTGTGGTAATCCTTCGATGGAAAAGATCTTCGTGAGGGCTGAAATGGTGACCTCTGTGGTGATTGTGGAGCAACGGACGACATATGGGAAGTGGGGAAAAAGGCATCCGTCACTAGAAGCCACTGGTGGCCTAGGAATGGGCCAGCGAAGTCGAGG
>JARYHS010009186.1:169677974-169752708 GCA_031002005.1 Vandiemenella viatica | reverse complement strand
TTTGTGGAAGAAGCTTACAGAAAGAAGAGACAGGCTAGTAGGTCATATTTTGAGACATGCTGGGTTAGTTAATTTTCTTGTGGAGGGAACAGTCGAAGGTAAGAACTGTAGAGGAAGACGGAGATTAGAATATATGAAGCAGATAATTGACGACGTGGGTTGTAAAGGGTATGTAGAAATGAAGAGATTAGCACAGGATAGGAAGGAATGGAGGATTGCATCAAACCAGTCGAAAGACTGACGATAGCAAAAAAAAAAAATGTTTCTGAAAATTCAGTGCTTGATATGCATCTCATATTTGGCCACCGAATTCTGTTTCGAAATTTCAGTCTGTAATGTGTTCCAAATGATATTGTCATAAACCACTGGAGTCATTTAGAACAGGTTAAAATTTTTTGCTACTTCACTCGAATTCTCAATTGTTGCATAACTGAGAAACAGCGGAGCAGCTAAACGCTGAGTAAACGTGTTCGCCTGTCTGCGTGTTTTGCGCAGTGAGACATGCAGCGGAGGTAGGAAGGTCACAGTGTGGCACTGAGCTAAGCGTTCTTCCTCCGCAGGAGGACTCGGGTGTGGCAATGACTCCCACAACGAGGAAGTTCAGCCTCGCCATCTTGGCCGCATTCCAACCTCAACAGGCCATCAGCTTCAATCTCCAGCCGCCTTTGTTTCGTTTATTTTTTGTGTCATCAGTCTTTAGACTCCAACAAGCAATAATTATTCTCTTCTTCTGCCTTCTGCTTATCTCCTCACTCGACATTTTAGCCGAGCGCGTTGAGTCCCAATCATGCTGAGAACAGGATGGTACAATATACACTGTTCAACTCGTCCTGTATGCCCTCCTCATATCGATTTTCAGATGGTTTTCAGTACTCATTTTAGGGAATTATTGGATGGTTTCCTCTCTTGGGCCTAAAAAGTATACCTTTGGTAATAGAACGACACAATTACACAAAGCTTTCACTGTTCACAAACAGCACCTGTTCTCAATCCATAGGTTTTAATGATACAGATGTAAACAGAGCGTAAAGTTGTAATACTAAAGTCTGTCTGCGCAACTGAACATATTTTTTCTATCTCTTCTTCAAAAAGTTTGTCTTCTTCTCGCCCTAAAATGCTTTCCTTTAATCGTAGTCGTACTTTCTGTATACAGCGTGTTACAAAAAGGTACGGCCAAACTTTCACGAAACATTCCTCACACACAAAAAAAGAAAATATGTTATGTGGACATGTGTCCGGAAACGCTTACTTTCCATGTTAGAGCTGATATTGTGGACGGCTGTGATACAATCCGCCATTCTCCAGGGCTGCATCAGCGCATCAGGGATTCCATGCGACGGAGGGTGGATGCATGTATCCTCGCTAACGGAGGACATTTTGAACATTTCCTGTAACAAAGTGTTTGAAGTCACGCTGGTACGTTCTGTTGCTGTGTGTTTCCATTCCATGTTTAATGTGATTTGAAGAGAAGTAATAAAATGAGCTCTAACATGGAAAGTAAGCGTTTCCGGACACATGTCCACATAACATATTTTCTTTGTTTGTGTGTGAGGAATGTTTTCTGAAGGTTTGGCCGTACCTTTTTGTAACACCCTGTATAAACCACAAATCCTCAGTGCCCAAAATGTTACCCAGTATGCTGTCTCAAGTTCTTCCTTCTCATTTCCTCCAGAATGTCTTCATTTCTTCCTTTATCGCTGCACCTAACTTTACACAACCCTCTGAAACTTCTTAAAACTCACTTCCCTCCTACTATCTCTATCTGTCTGTTTTGCATTTTAAGGTTAAATTGGACGTTATATAAATTATTTTACGTATTTCACTTTCTTCTAGTTGTTTTATCACTACCATAGCTCTCGTTATACCTTTTTTTATTATGGCTTTACGCCTCGTCGACGTCGAGGTCATTAGAGACGGGAAAAGACTGGGGGCAGGGAACGGGAAGGAATTCGGGCATGGTATTTAAAGGAAGTTACCAAATGTTACCAAGCAATCAACGATTCCTATTGCAGTTCTATTACAACTTTATCGTGTACCTCAAACGTTACAATCATATGTTTTCAGCGTTAGGCCGGCCAGGTGGCGTTAACCTGTGCACGTCTCGCCTGTGTGTTTATGTTTGTCGCAGCCTTGCCTCAGAATCAGAGCTGCCTGGAGTGACTCAGACGAATACTTTGCTCGTCCGCGGCATTTCCGGCGCAACGCTGGCTGGCACTTGCAAGAGGAAATGCCGCCAGCCACGTGGCTGGAGTGATAACGGCCACTTGCCGTTTCCTTCCGCGTAACGTCCTGTCCACTACCAGCCTCATTAAAGACGATCTAACCCTAAGAGGTTACTGAGCATTGATGTTCGTCTTCTGACCGTGAGAGGATTGTGCCAATCTGATATGCGCTAATATGTTAGTGTTGTGTTATTCCAGGATTCAGCTGGGTAAAACCGTAATCAGGATCGACCGTTCCTTGAATCTGCGCACATTGCTTCTCCATTTGTACAAGATGGCGGCAGTTTAAATCTCTTTTTCAGTCTTAGAGTCCTGCGTACCGTTTACACGCTTTGTGCACAAATCAACACGATAAAGTCTGTGTTTCCGTTCCTCATAGGTCTCAGGAACACTTCCACATTCTGGATAATCGACAATATTCCCACTGGCATTATTGACATTACTTCATCCTGGCGAAGCGTATAAACTCCGTACTAAGTATGAAATACAATAGAAATGGATAATAAATCATATGAACACTGTTATAATTACGTAATATCAAACCTTTGCTGACTTTTTTTTTTAATATGAAGGAAGTGTGATACTACAAAGGTAGTTTGGCAAAATACTATCAGGCTTTATAAACAACCAGGTACCTGTGTATGTTTTATTAAAATTTTATTTTTATTTCCTCTGTGGTGGTCAACTGCTTCAAAGATTTTGTTATTAACGTACTTTAATATAAAATAAATGAGAAAATCTTTGCCATGATTTGGCTAAAACTGACGAGAGCTCTTCATGAATGTTTGCTAAAGACACATCACATTACTTCTAATTCATTCCGCTTCCATCTGATAAACGCTTCTTCTTAAAATGGATGAGTTGCAGGATTCGTTATTTCCCTCACAGTCGATTTTCCATTCCTCCTTATCATTTTAAAAAAAAAATTTCTTTGGTCTTTATGCCTCGTCAACGTTGATGTCATTAGAGGCGGTAAAGGACTAGGGATAAGGAGCAGCAAGGAATTCGGCCGTGGTCTTTTGAAGAAACCATCCCGGCTATCGCCTGGAATGATTTAGGTAAACCATGGAAAACCAAAATCTGGATGGCGTGACGGAGATTCGAACCCTTGTTCTCTTGTGTTCTTGGAGTGATATCGTTTGTGAGTATGGTAGAGAAATTGCAAACAGTTGTTTAAAAGCTTGCTTAGAATAAGTTTTACGTAAGCATCGCTATGTATCTTTATGCAAGAAACTGTAACGTGGTCCCTGTGTAGGTAAAAATGGTACTATGTTTTAGAATAGCGCATTTCTTCGAAAATTAAAACCGATATTCTGTACTCAACTAACTGTGGTTTGCTAAGAACTACTTACTTACTTTCAGGTTTCTAACAGAAATATTCTCGAAGAGAGAGATTTTGTACTTCGGAGAATGTATTGCCACCGCCGACGTGGAGTTCTGAGAAGTTTTGTGCAAGCTGCCAGAACTCTGACTGCCAAATGGAAACTGGCTGCCGCATTCACTTGGCGCTGTGTACCTGGGACTCCTCCAACACATCTGACGTCACTGTTACGACGTCACTGAGTCTGCGTGGGACGGTTACTTCAGCCTCTTCTCTCATCGTAAACATTGTTTATGCGTCCTTGGATTAGGTTTTGGAACTAGTAGACTACCCGCATGCAGGCATCTCAGGATCGTTTTCTTTCCTTAAGTCACTAGAAGCAAATGAGGGAATGCTTCATTAACATAAACCATGGCCTATTTTATTCCCGCTCCTTGTCAGAGATCCTCTGCTCACTCTAACGATCCCACGTTACAGCATTAATCATAAACCTTTTTCCGCACGTAAATCTTATGAAGTACGTAAAATATTGTGTAACAATTCCAGCACCAGCGCAAACACAAAGGGACTAATTGATGCTCTGTAGTCTGTATTAAGCTTGATTTTGGTGAACTAAGTTCCACAATACTAATACAATAGACTGGCAGGACATTGATCACGGAAAAGATAGGATGGAGGGTATGTTCTGCAGGACCTAAACTGTAAAACCTGAACGAGCAGACGAGTTAGTGTCATTTTCTTCAACGATACCCACTATATTGCCAGGAAATAATTCGTACAAAGAGGAGAGATATTAGAATAAACACGCGATAATTTTTTTAGCAAGCTCGTATGGGATTGACATCTGTGAATAATGGCTAAAAGATGTGGGTACATGGGAAATCTCGGCAGACCGAGAAGAACATGGCACAAGGAATATAAGAAATTATGACACAAGACAGCTGAAATAAGATGTCTATTGTTAGGAAGAATAAGAGCGTGGTGAGTGAGCGGTAACGCTCGGGCCTGATTTCAAAAGGACGCGAATTCGTACCCCCGTCCATCCATCCAAATTTCGATTTTCATTGGTTTTTAGAAATCATTACAGGCATCATGGTTCCTTCAAAAGGCCATGGCCGAATTCTTTAACGATACTTGACATCGACGTCGATGATGCATATGCCATAACTAAGCAAGCAATATACTTGAACATGATTCGTAGTTTTGTATCACAAATTATTACAAGACAACTGTCAGAACTTCCGTTTAGAACAAGCAAATGTAAGCTATACATATCTTGAAATGATTGCCATTTTCACTACTCTACACCGTAATGAGCATATCTGCACTGACCAACTGTTACTAAATCGTAAGGAGGGGACATTATGTTCCCATCGTACTATTGTTACTATCAGAATAAAAGAAAATAAGCAATACAGACAAATAAGAGACATGCTGTTTCAATTGTCTGCTTTTTCACGTCACCATGTCCTGAATCACTATCACAAACTCCTCATTTTTCAACATTGCAGTTACGTAGGAAGTATTCTTAAAACTTCCTTGTTGAATCGTTGACCAGATGAAAATCACTATATAAAATTTTAATCGAACTTTCTTTTAAGTTTGTAGATAGCTTGAAGATTTTGGAAGTCTGTGCGTGATCAGAAGTAGTTTACGTGATTATTAAGTCTTTACTGATGAATCCCACAGCAGTTCATCAAGCGTCAAACTTTTGAGATCGTTGGACAACACTGATATTTATATAATTCGTAAGATATATGTGACTTAAAATATTTACTATTAGTACTCTAATCGGGCTGTAATGAAGGATGATTAGAATTCATAAACGATATCTGACAAGAAACGATGAACAAATCAGTCATGGTTTATGTTAATGAAACTGCTCAGAATTTACTTTGTAACGGTCATAAGTCACGCCCGTAAATTAATAATTATAAATGTTAAATAATTAATTTATTTAGTTCTTTTATGAATTGTTAATGTATGGTACTAATAATATTTTGTATTTCAGAAGGAAAAATTAACTTGTGGCGTTGGAGCCGAAACAAAGGTATGAATATTAGTACAAGAATGAAGACAGATATGAAGCCTAGGATTTTGTGAGAGTACAGATGCAACCGGAAAGAAGCTGCATATATGACGAAAGAATTAGCTGGTCTGTAAGTGGAAAATTCTATAAAGTTTGTTACGGCGGTAGACAAATAAGCCGCGCATGAATAAAACTTGTAATTAATTTGTAATACAGTATCAAAAGTGGTAAAATAAAAATAGTTTGTCTTGACGTGCAAAGTTATTGATGAAAATGCAATGGAGGAATATTTGGAAGTAAGAGAATGAAAAAGGAGAGACAAGGTAGAGTACACATTTTCTTTTTCCAGACAATATGGAAGCAAGTAACGAGGAATTTCAATCCAAGAGCTATCATCACAGGTCATCTAAATCAAAAAATGACATGCTGGGTGGAAAGACTACCGAGACCAATAATAATTAGTTTAAGACATGGTCATTGAATGTAACCGCTTGATAGTTACGTGTAAAAGTAAAGATAAATTAGTCGTTTCTTTCGGGATAGCTCTGCTCATTTAGTGAGTCACGAGAAGCAGACTTTTAGGAAAAGCAAAGGAAAAGGAACTTCTTATCTTCCTACTGGGATTCGAACGCGGATCTTAGTAATGGAGCTAAATGTTAACTCTCACCGACAGTTCCACAAAATAAAATAAACTATTTGAGACTGTAGATACTTAAAGAGTAAAAGCAAAATTTTGAATTGCGTAGGTTTCAAGTTCATGAGATAATGGTAATTTGGTAGATAACCAACTTATCAATACCTCTTTAAGTTTCGGCAGTAAACACATTGAAATATAATCTTCGCTGGTTTGGTACCGCATAATGGTGTTGAAAGTCAAGCTATCATCTTCACGTGACGGCATAGAGCTTGTCTTTCAACAACATCAACCGGCAACAAACCTAGGAACATTATATTTCAGCTACGCGCCGGAAAAGCCTTCGTTCACGTTGTGACGATGTCACTTTGCAGAGGTGCGTTTCAGCCCGACATTACCTGCACCGTCAGCAGGAATGTGGGAGGTGGCGGCGGCGTCCTTTGTTGGTGCGGCGGCGTGGGTCTCATTAATTGGTCCGCCCCTGGACCTGCTAATTTGCACCTTGATGAGATGCGTTTTCCCCGCACGCCTACAAACTCTTACGAGGTGCTGCGGTCACCGCGTGGAAACAAGGAACAACAGCAAAGCTATAAGATCAGAACTCTGCTCTCTATTTCTCCGCATCTGCACAATATGAGACATACCCTGCGGATGAGAAGAGAAACAAGGAGAATAAATACTTTGTTGTAACTTCATATACCTGTTTATCTTTAAAAACATTCATTTATTTAGTCATTTCATATGAGAGAGAGCTGTGAACGCTCGTGTCTGGCAGGAGGAAGGACAATGATTCGGCCATCCACTTCAGGGGAATGCCGGTATGGTCCGTTCAAAAAGGCCATGGACGAATTCCTTGCTGCTCCTTGCTCTCAATAATCTCGCGACTCTAACGACCACGATGCTGCCGAATCGTAAAGCCCTGAGTAGAAAATAAAGTGTGATTTATACAATGGGTGTATCTAGTTGACTTCTATCATGAAAGAAACCTCTGTGACGATGTCAGAAGAGTATGAATGGTACATCAATACTCCATATACAGTGCCGAGAGATTTCGGGCGTAGCCCATGTCTTTCGTGGATATTCAATCTAATTTTTTTACACAAATCATATTAATTTCAGTAAGATTCGTTATGAATAGAGTACATACTCCACAAGTACACAAAAGTGAACATTATAAAGCGTTGAATATAGACAATTATGGATAAGCAAACAAAAGAAGTTACTGAGATTTTGAAAAGGGTGAAGATAGTAAGTACGAAATGAACTAGTTTTGGAAATGATGGGTGAGGAAAGAAGTTTGTGGAGGTGACTTACAGAAAGAAGAGGTCATATTTTGAGAGATGCATGAGTGGTTAACTTGTTAGTGGAGGGAACAGTTGAAGGTAAGAAATGCAGAGGAAGACAGAGATTAGAATATATGAAGCAAATATAATTGAGGATTTGGGTTGTAAGGGGTATGTTGTGATAAAAAGGTTAGCGCAAGATAGGAAGGAATGGAGGATTGCATTACACCGGTCAAGGGACTGATGGCAGCACGAAAAAAAAAAAAAAAAAAAAAAAAAAAAAAAAAAAAAAAAAAAAAAAAAAAAAAAAAAAAAATATGAGCAGGCTAAAAATAGGAGCTACATCTTGAAGATATTAGGGACTAAGAAAGTTAAAATGGCATGAAGAGACCAGGGAGGATAATATCATTACAGAATGAATGATTGTGTCAATGGCCTACAATCAGAAGTTAGGCTGTCAGTTTCATAGCCAAAGATTAAACTTCTCATCAATTTCGTTACTATCATGATTTGACGCTAAATGACGGTATATATATATATTATTATATTTATAAGCTAAACGTGTTAGAAACAGTACCTGTTATCACCTTGCTGTTCAGAAGAATCCCACCGTCTTTTAAGCTTTTGCGTCAGACGTATTGTTTTGTCGCGGTTGTCTTGTATCTCTTCGCAGAAGTTTGCATTATCTCTAGGGGTGTTTACTTTGTCGTTTGCATCCAGATTCTTTGTGCTTAGTGTTGGCAGTCGTCACCTAGGCTCAGGAGTTGAATTTAAAATAAACTTCAGTGTGGCACAGCCGACAAAATTCCTATACTGCCAAATCGCTTCTGTACTATGTATGCATCGTAGCAGTTAAATGTATATTGAGGGCCGAAAGATTCAAACTGAGGACATTTCAAACGTACTGCAGAAAACATATGGTTAATGCGAAATTTCTGTCTTCTGAAATCTTTTATGGTTTACTGAAGTAGTTCTTCTTTTTTTCTTGATATACACTACTACAGTACTATAAACAATAATGAACCACCCGATGTAAAGTGTCAAGGTTTCTAAATTAGTTATTCTCGTCCTTATTATATTTTCTTCATAAACATAATTAGCTATCTGTTCAATTATTTGATTATAAAAGTATTCTTTAATAACTCTAAGGTGATTTAATTATTGTCTTCAAAAGTATACAAGAAAAAAGATGTGAATATTACGGCTAAAATTGGAGAGTATGTGACAGTGGAATTTATGATTTACTGCTATGTATGTTAAGTTGCAACTAATTAGATAAACCATTCAGTAAAATAACTTAAATAATATTAATCTGATTACACTGCAGTTAGCTTAGCAAATTATGATTTTACATTGTTCATCACGTTAATCAGATTCATATTTCTTGTCACTGGATACATGAAACAGAAGAAGAATATGCATTATTTGCCTAATATATATTAGGACCTTAAAATCCTTAGCTCTGTCGCCATTTAATTACTGACAGATCCATTGCGGTCTTCCAGTTTTGTTTCCACAGCACACTAAAAAATAGGAAACAAATTAATAATAGCATGTTACTTAACTTAACTTAACCCACAACCCGAAGGTTGGTTGGATCCTCCTGAAGGAGGCATACTAAGCCATCGTGTCAGAGGTAGGATGGCCAGTTCCTTTCCTCTGGGACCTACAGTTTAACGTGGAATCCGAACCACGGAATAGCATGTTATACAACACTTAATCTGATAGGAAAACTATTCATTTACTTCTTAATGAAATGTAATCTTTTCTGATATTGTCTTAGTAACTGGAAGCTGTGAATCTTTTTCTTCAATTGCAGATAATAATTATAAATGTATGATAAATGATTACTGCCAACGCAATTGACTGTTTCGTTCGTTTATGTTTTTACCGCAGTAAATGAACAAACAAATGAATATCATTTGCATTGCCTACTGTATTATTTTCATTTAGGAACAGAATTGAAACCTATATGTAACGTGTCCTCTCTAAACGTCTTTGCCATTATGAAGATAATTTCCATTTAGGGAATGATAAAAAGATGATAATTGTTACTGGCGTTGGACGTGACGAAAGTCTCTAACGACATGATAAGTCGTGTCGTCAATAAACAAGAGCAGACTAACTTGTTACAGACATTTCACAAGAAATAATGGCTATTTTATGAGCTATGAATGAGTCTCCGACCAATGGGTCTCATGAATGAGAAGAGTATTCGACTGATTCTAACAACCTTAACGGTCCCTTACCATATGTTCTTAGTTATTGATTATCTGTGGTATGAACGAAACATAAGTGCAAGGAAAACTTTTCCCCACACTTCTGCATGTTTCTCATACGAGGACAGAAAGGTTAAAAAATGAAATAAATTAGAAAGTAATTCATGCTGATATTGGATGAATTGTTAAGTCTTTTAAGAACATTACACAACAAACAAAGTAATATTAACTAGTCATTTGCATATTGTTCAATTTTCTTACAGTCTTCGACTTTAAATGTTATTGACTTTTGAAGCGATTTTCTATCGAAAGGTTCTCGGATATCTTTGAAACCCATTGAAGAGGCTTATATCTTTCGCAAATTTCTCATAATTTCGTATTAAAAAAAAAGGTAGGAAATTACTTGCTGCCACAATGACCTAGCTTTTTACTACTGTTTTATTCGTATAAGTGTTATGACACACGTCTTGCAATTAGATTTACTTGATACAATTTAAAAAAATTGATATGATGAATGAACTGATTAAATATTTATCATGTTACCTAAATCACTGTGTAACAAAATCATATGAAACTACTATTTTCTGTACAGACACATTGTTCCCGCTTTCCGGGGACATGCTCAGAAGCTTAACAAATCCCACCGAGTTAATTGAACGAAACAAGTGAAAAAAAAGCAACCAAATGTGCAGCCATATTGTTTCTTTTGATACTGCAGTTTGCACGTGCATCTGAAAGAAAAATGGACGTTCAAATATTCTAAGTCATGTAATTTCAAAACGACCGATGGTGTTAGGACATATCACTGAGTATTCTGTCTTCACATCATCCACCGAATTAAAGAAAGAAAACGGAGGGCAAATGATATAATTAGAAACACTGCTTGCTTCGATACAATCAGATTTGCCGCAAACATAATGATATCAATGACTTTTAATTAAATGGTCTCATAATAAACAAGCTGAAAAAAAAAAAAAAAAAAAAAAAAATTGTGGTGAGTCATTATGAGAGTAACCGCAGCATTCTTCTAGAGCTCACACCAGTACATCTGCCAGCAAGAGTCGTTACTGGCTGGGTGCAGAACAAAACGAAGAAGAAGTAAGAACTGTCAACGACTTGTCATTTAGAGACCCGCCCTCTGTTTTAACGTGAACTGTCCAAATAAACGACGGAACTGCAGCTGAAAGAAGAGGAGGTAATGTTGAAAACTCGACCGTTGTGTAACACGCAGTGGCTTGTGTATAGCGACCACCTGTTGCTATCTCACTGAACGGAGTGTGCGCGCCTTCCTAACCGGCGCGAACATTTGAGAAACGGAATCTGCGGGCACGGCCAATCCGCTGCGCACAGCAACGAGACGGAGAGAGAAGGCAGAAAAAGACAAGTGCAAAAAAAATAGCAAAAAGAGCGGGTCGTAGTCGACAAACAGGCCAGGCGCGCAGTTCTCAGAAAGGAAGGCGCAGCCGTGCCAGAACAGTGCCTTATTTGGAGGTTCCAACTGCCGCGTTGGAACTTGGCAGCGCGGCCGGTGCTGCGCCCTGGCGGCAGGCTGCCAAGGACACTTGACGTCACAGGCGCGCCCGTGCGACGTCATACCCGATACGCGGTAACGGTGTCGTCATGGCGCGCCTCCGGCGCTGACCTCATCGCCGTGACGTCGCCTGTGACGTCGGCGGGAGAGAGCGCCGGGGCGTTACGCGATGCGTCAGGTATGTCGCCTGTCCGCCTTGGGCAGCTGGACTGTAAACAAGGAGGGCTTTCTCCTGGGAAACGGGACGATCAGCTGTGGGCGGGACAGCTGCTGCCACCAACGCCAAACACTGAAAACAGACAATGCTTCTTCTGAAAAAATAAACTCCAAAAACAGATCAAAAAGCATAAGAATGTTAATGTTCTCTACCCTTTTCCTATTACTCCACGTAATGAAGTTGCAAATCATTTTCGTAATATCAACACTACGTGCTGGTAACATTGTCCTGTTAGCATAACAGACTGAGGTACAAATTATTGAATGACGGGAACAAAATAGAAGGAAGATTTGGAGTAAATATAATCATCATCATCATCAGTTTGCTGCCCTCGGGCAGGTTTTCATTTGGCTGCTCTCCATGCTCTTCTATCTTCTGCCTTTCTCTTAAGGTCCGTGTAGTTATGGCGTCTTCCTTGATGCTGTCTATAATTTTGTACCTCCTTCTTCCTCTTATTATTATTCGATATTATTATTAAATATAAAAAGAAGAAAAACGAAAGTGATGAAATGTAGCAGAAATGATAACAATAATAGTAGATCAATACATGATCTGGTTGGTAATTGAATTCTGCTATGTAGGAAGTAAAATTACAAATTATGGCCGAAGCAAGAATGAAAGCTTTCATGAAAAAGATAAATCTATTGAACTAAGACTCAGAAATAACTTTTTAAAACTCTGTGTGCGGAACATGTGTTTTGGAAATGATGGATGAGGAATGAAGTTTGTGGAAGAGTCTTACAGAAATAATAGACAGGATGGTAGGTCCTATTTTCAGACACGCGGAATTGTTTAATACGTTAGTGGAGGGAAGGGTTAAAGGTAAGAACTGTAGAAGATTAGAGTATATTAAGCAGATAATTAATTGAAGATGTAAGATGTAACGGGTATGTTGAAATGAAGAGGTTACCGCAAGTTTCGAAGGGATGGAGGATTGGAAACCAGCCGACAGACTGATCTCTCTATCTCTCTCTCTTACACACACATACACACACGCGCGCGCATAGCCCATCATGGTCAAACCAGAAGCTAAGAATACTGTGTGACTATAATAACATGCATTGTAGATTAAATTAAAAACAAGAAACAATATAGTAGATGAGAAATCAACAGACAGAGACCTTCGGCGTTTTGCGTCATCGTTTCTGTAATATTCCACAGAACAACATCTCTTTCCAAATGTTGTGAAATAGGCAGTTAACACCGTTGTCAGAAATTTTTTTAGATTCTTCATATACTTCCTATTATTCTTACCCTACCATTTTCATACGCTTCATTATTTGAAAAACTCTTCGAAATGATTGAATACGTTGCCATTACCTTACGAATGTTGTCATAGGAATTTTAAGCCGCGGTTTAACTTTTTGAAACTGTAGAACTCAGACAGAACCGCGATGGGAACTTAACAGCTTAATACCCGCTATGCAAAGAAACCATGTTTCAAGTGCAATATTCTGTCCTTTTGACTACTAAGAAACGTTACCTACCACGTACTTCAGAACGTCGCTCGTTCTGGTCTCTTTTTATCTCCTAAGGCTTTACAGCACGTCAGTGACGAGGTAATTTTCTGGAGTGATTTTGCCATGCCTCGGAAAACCAAAATGTGGATTGCTGGGAGGGAGTCGAATCCGCATTCACCGGAATGTCACGCTGCTACATGAACACAAGGCTCGGTTCTTACTACTTAAGAAGGTACGGGTATGATGTTTGAAGATACGTTGGCTCTTTGCATTACATACACCAAGAGAAAAGCAGAAGATAAGATCTATTCATACTCTAGGACGATCTCGAACTACTGACATGCAGCTAAAGGTGAACGGGCATGTCTTACCTCCAGCTATTCAATTGATTCATCCAACATTTGGAGGATCTTTTAAGACGACACGATTATTTTCGACATCACAGATTTTTGTGATTATTTGGTGTTTATTTTAAATGCTTCTAGTTAAGTTTGTTTGAGTTAGATTCTTAACAACTTTTACGTTATATATTAACATGGTGTGGGATGATTACAAAGGACCAAAAGGGAAACGGCCATTTCAGTTTGAAAGAACAATGGAAAATTGGAATCTGGATTGCAGGACCTTGCATCCTCCCCAATGGCAGGCACAAATTTTGTTGCAGCCATTCAAGTGTTTTTGTAATTCTGTAAACTAGTGTTTTAATTTTGTTTCACGTGCTGAATAATTATCAAAAATCACTACTTTACGAGAGAGAGGACCCAATGCGTGCTGTGGCATGCTGAAACATCAAAGAAATCTCCGACGTGTGTTTGATAGATGTACAGACAGTTAAGACTTGGTATAAAATGTTTGTATGGATGCACTCGGTTTCATCACTCTAGACATGCTTCAGCGCACATGGGCAGAAATTCAATATCGTTTAAACATTTTGAGAGCTACGAAAGGAGCATACCTACAAGAGCAGTATTTTTTGTTTTGTTTTTTGTTTTTGTTTATAAAACCTTTTTAGTTACACAAGATAAGGATTTAATGATATTTAATGGTGAGTGCTAGATGTAAGTAACAGAAACCAAATAATAATCAGATCAAAGGTGAAAGAATTATGTAAATTTCGTAAAAACTGGATCATTATCATTCTAGTTACCATTCTCAAAGCAATCGGTAGCAAATATCATGCCAAAAGCATTATGATAACAGAAAGATACTAGATATCATGAAATCTAAATTTTAATTGGTTTACTGATGCTTCACCAAACTATTTGCTAGGGTGAAAGTAGGTTTGCGTACGAAGTTTAGATTAGTATATTTCGCATCCTTATACAAAGTCATTTTCAATAAATTGTTCTCGGCTCTATTGTTTCCGGGAAAAAAAAATCTTTAGACAGAATCGCTAGTAATATATGACGGATATGCTATCGGACTGTGTTGTAAAAACACTATATTTCGACGGCTTGTTCCGCCTTCTTCGATAAAACAATCTGACAGTACACCAATGAAGATTTCATTGGAATCATACGCCAGGAAAGTCTTCGTTCTTATAATGTTTTTTGAATTTTTTTGTAGCTCCATAATATAGATAAGTCTTGTAATGGTCAAATGATGGTAACTATTTTATATAACCTTGATAACCTGTTAATAGTGTTCGCAATGGGTTTGCAATCCGCCAATGTCGTAGTCTTGCGGGTGAAGGCGGCGCACAACTTACCGTCGGATATATGTCACGAAAGAGTTTTAACGTATTTGTCATACAAAAAGCTACTTTTTTCAAAGGAGAAGAATGGTCTTTGTTAGGTTTAGCGTTTACCTGCGGCTTTTTTACTGCGTATACTTTGTTCTTTGGACGGTAGATGTTCGGATTTTCAAGAAGCCGTATTTATAAAGGCCGTGGTAACGTTGTAATGAAACCTGGACCAGAATTCTTTTCTAGACATCTGCTCAAGTCTGACATTTCGCAGACGTCAAGAAAAAACAAAGTTTCTGAAAGTGATACGCACCACGTAAATTTTTCGCTATAGGGTTTTGTGTTGTTATCTTCATCAAATGTATAATTTCTAGTAGAAAATTTTCGACCATTATAGCTGGACTTAGTTAGATCTTCTGCCTGCACTTAGCTGTGAGAATGTGAAATTATAAGAATTTTCGTTTACACAGTACAGACGGCAAAAACTACAATATTAACAGAATCCAAAGATCAAAATCGATACTAAGATATCAAGAAAAACCAAAACTTAATCTGACGAATTTTCGTAAAAATAATTTTTCTGTGTTACAAACAACGAATAGTAGCATTAAAAAAATTTGCAAAGCGTTTTTTACGAATGTATATGCATATTATAGTGTTAATCTTTGATGTACAGTAGTGCGCAATCTCTGGATTGTATTAAGAATCTCTGGTACGTATCATTTCCTGCTACAGTGTCCGGCACATAGTCTTAAGACATACCGCAGATTTTAAGCTTGATCCTAAGCTTTAAAACTCCTTTAAAACTGTTCGGTAGTTATTTTTTGATACCATTATCAAGAAATCCTTAGGAAACAGCCTCTGCAGAGAAATCGCAGCCGAGATCAAGAGCGGTACGTTTTAATCCTAAGACACTAACTATAAAATCATTAGATTACTTACTTTACATTTTATACCTAAATTTTTTTTTTTTTAGCTTGCCTTGTTCCAACAGAAAATCAGAACACATATCAATGCCTATTTTTATTTCTTACTTCTTTACTAGCAGCTAAGCTGTAAACTCGTTCTAGAGAGAGTAAAATTATGATTGAAGAACTGGCTCCATTGATCTCCAATCTCAGTTGGTGAATTTAACAAGCACAACTGCAGTTTTCAGTACGTTTTCCTTCTACGCTGGCTGGAACAGCTTTCACTCGGCCGTTTGCGTTTTCGCTCTGCTGATAACGCCCCTTCTGCCTGACAGCTTGATCGACTGCAGGAGGCACAAAGAAAGCTGCCAACTGGCTCCCAACAAAGCTATCTGGCGACCCCAAATCCGTGGATGGTTCGTGACCATACCGGGAGAGTTAGGTTCGGCGCCAGGCAGCCTTGTCTGCAAGGCAGAAAAACGGCGGCGCGCAAAATGCGAAGGACCCGCCGCCGCGCCAGACGTGTTGCCCAACATCAGGGGCAGGGGTGGCGCCACTCGAGAAGCCACTCAGCCGCTACTTGTCTCGTATTTTACGCGCAGCCTCAACTGCTCCATATTTCTTCTTTACGAGGGTTGTCCGAGATGTAAAGCATTGAACGTAGATGGAGATACTGTCACCTGCACTAAAAAATATATAATCTGACGAAAATGTAGCGACAATAAATTCTCCACAAGCGAATATGTTTGCTATGACAGTGTATATTTAACTATCGACATAACAAAGAATATCCACCAGACAGTCAAAGTGCCTCTCAATGGATCGGGAAGGTGAAATTTGAAGCCTGACGTAAGGGACATTCTGATTTCGAAATAACCTAGAGGATTTCTGACAAGGTCCCAGATTTTCATTTTAAAAACTATATATCTCGTTAAAAAAAAATGGTTTAAGACTCCTAAATCGAATTATGTTCGCCCTGGTTTCCACTTCTAACTGCAAAGCATAAGTGTACGTAATGTAATACATATTTAAACTTTACTATCGTAAATTGGATTCCACAACCTTTGATGTAGTAATTTGATTGACGTATTACACGTACGTGAACTTACTTTAAGAAGAAATAGATAATCAAAGTCACTTAATTAAATAACAATATTGACAGAATCCAAAATGGTGGGGTAATTATCGATGTTGTAGCATGATCTTTGGTGGGTAACTCGTAAAGGAGTGTTCATCAGAGATGGAGTGTGATCTGCGGTGCCTATCTGTTCTGAGAACGAACGAATCATTTCTTGTTCCGTTCCTCGATCGTGTGAAGTCGTAAGATATATCACAGATTGTAAGTTTCCTGATTGGTTGTTGTGATGCCTGGATAAAAGGACTGACAGATTTGTAATAGTATAGATGGGGATACTTAAACCTGGCAGTTGAGTTTAAATTGCACCTCCTACAAACAATGGCTGGCAGTGACGGAATTTGGCCGGACTTTTCGAGCAAATGGAATAAACAAGGATATATATTGTTGTCGTGGTCGAAAACTTTTCAGACCCAACACAGAGTTACTGTGTGTGATCTTGGAAAGGAAGTATTGTATTTTTGCATTATTCGTATCCCAACACGAGTTTTTAAATCTCTCGGACGTGTCATGTCTCTCTGTGTTAGCAGTTACTCAGTTAAGAATAAGCCCGTTTGTTTGTTGAACCTTCACTCGAAATTCTCTGTTTAAATTTTATATTTATTTTTACCAAAATTCTTCAAATAATTGTATTAAGTGCTTTTGTTTTAGCAGTTTTTTTCAATAATTGAGCAGAAGTGGGGAAAATAGAAGAAAAACGGAACAGAAACGCATGTTTGATTGACGTAACAATAA
The DNA here is from genome assembly GCA_031002005.1 of Vandiemenella viatica. Taxonomy (NCBI): domain Eukaryota; kingdom Metazoa; phylum Arthropoda; class Insecta; order Orthoptera; family Morabidae; genus Vandiemenella; species Vandiemenella viatica. The sequence continues at coordinate 169,735,330 of JARYHS010009186.1, read as the reverse complement.
TAAAGTTTCCGAATCGTAGGAGGTATTCAGCTACTGTATGCTGCTATGCTAGTAATTAGCATAGCAGCGTACAGTAGCTGAGTTATTGTAATCAACTCCAAACAGTGAATGAAAGCAGTATGATCTGAAGCAGAGGAATCCGAGTAGTGAAATTTTATGTTACTCGGAACTACAAATATTAAGGTACTTGGTATAGAATATAACCCACACGATTTTGTGGAAGGACTCTTTTTGTGTCTGACTTTATGCTTCGTCATGTCGACGTCATTAAAGGCAGAAAAAGGAGTTGGATAAGGAACGGGAAGGAATTCGGGCATGGGCTTTTGGAGGAATCATCCCGACATTCGCCTGGAGTGATTTGGGGAAACCGCGGAAAACCCAAATCTGAATGGCCGGACGGTGATTCGAACCCACGTCCTCCCGAATGCGAGGTCAGAGCGTTACCGCTCACCCACCACACTTGGTCAGTAGGGTTCGTAAATAAACTCCTATCGTTCACGCTATGTTACATTAGTAAATATATTACCTGACTCACTAATGGGCTACACATGAAACTGAGCTAAGTTGCATCCTGATTATTAGAAACCCAGTCCTCATAAAACTATACTACAACCTCAAATTATTTCCATAACGCCAGAGAAAATACGAACAACAATCTTTCTGGCTCGTTTGCTAATGGACGAAATATATGATTACCTTCGTATCTAGTGTGTGCACTAAGTTTAAACTACTGAACTCACTACCTATTTGTTAGGGCGATAATAACCCCGACGTTTACGCGCTCTAAAGCCCAAATAACAATAACAACAACATCACCACAATAATGTCGGCAGTGTCCCATTGGGTTTAGTTTTTTTCTCTTTTTTTCGTGGGTATAAACAGAAGTACCGTTCAACAAAATTATTGACTATCTGTGGCAAAAACTGAATGACATAAAGATGTATGTATTATTAAAAATGGCGAGATAATTTTATTAGTGATATACAAAACCGGCGTTTCACTATAAGGTTTGTAACTGTCCTCTGAATACGAAAAGCTACCTGGCTTACTGTAGATATCACTTATCAAATCCAATTATAAAAGGATCGATATCTCATAGACTGAAATCTATAGACCAGAATAAATTCTATTAGAAATTTGGGTTATTCGAATTTTAATCTAACTAGTATTCCTTTTGTTTAATATTAGTATAACGTTCGTACCATTAAACTATTCAAAGATAATTGCAGTTCCTCTTCTAAGAATTTGTTCAGATTCTGTTAAACTAAATGATACGAAGGGAAAATTTTTGCCAGTGAGCACAGAAGCAATTGGTTATTTTTGTGAACGAAATGTTCGTCAATATGAACATCTTTTTTACTTTTCTTCTTTGGCAAGTTACAAGTTCTTCAAAAACAAACGGTACACCAAGTAACCGTGCATAAAACATCGCAGGATAAATTAATAAAACTTTCAATAAAGTTAACCCTTTCCAAAAATTGGCTTGTATGAGTCTCTTGTTGTTTTTAGTCAACAGAAAGATTTATTTTAAGTAAAATTGTAATGGTAGTTTTTCAGGCATCGGTCATAATTCATTTTCGGTATACGTTGGTTGATATCAGTGAGTGAATTTCATTAGTTCATTTAATTCTTCGAATTTTCCTGGAAGGGGAAAATTGGAAATGAATTTGGAAGAGAATATGATTAGAAACCACTCGTGAAATTGAGTTAACTGATTTCGAAGAAAATTTAATAACTTTGTGCCAATTCAAAATTACACATTGTAGTAATTGAGGATAAAGTATTAACAAATTTATTATTAATGTTATAATTCTGAGTACTTGACACAACGAAACCAAAGAAGTGTATCGCAATATTTAAAATAAGTAAATCTATATTACATACAGAAAATTTGCCGGAAAGATGAGTTCTAAGAGGCACGAGAGATATGAGATTGTTAGTTTGCACTGCAGGGTAGTTACAGGTTCTTGAGTTCTGTTGTGGACAGTTTTACTAAATCGCAGAGACCACAGAACACTGCTTTAACCCGTCTCTTTGTCGGGTGTGACTGGCAGAAACGATTGTCCATCTGGAATACTGTATTCATAGGCCCCGTCATGGAATGATGATGAAGCTAGCCTTTACTGATACCCAACAGTCTTCTGCTATTACTGACCATCTCAGGAGCGCTATAGTTAAAGTACGATTTCCAATTTGTTAAGATAAAATAAACAATCTTTGGTTTATTTCTTATGTCACTGTAGTGTACTTCTTCAGGTCCTGCGACTGGAACAGTATTGTTGACAGTTCTTTCGTAGTCTGTTTCCACTTCAATTCGAAAAACAAAACCAGACTGACGATTCTCATCTCGTAGTTACCACTTTATGATGTTTAACCACTCTGTTCTTAGGAACAACAGCCGTCCAAAACAACTTTGTAGCCATGTCTGAAAACTCTGCGCATTATCACGTCCGCAGATACTTCAGTCAACAAACTGTCCTCCAAACCATGAACTTCCCCTCAATATTTATTGTTCTGACCTCGCATTCGGGAGGACGCCGGTTCGAATCCCCATCCGGGCATCCAGATTTGGGTTTTCCATGGTTTCCCCAAATCACTCCAGGCAAATGCCGGGATGCTTTCTTCAAAAAGGTGAAGACCGAATTCCTCCCCGTTCCTTGTCTCCTGTCCGATCCTGCCTCTAATGACCTCGACGTCGACGAGGCGTAAAGCCATAAGTAAAAAAAGTTATTGTTTTAATTGAAAACTAGGAGACTTTCTCACTCATGCACTAAAGCTTCTGCTGTATTTAATATAACATTACAACAGGTCGATATCTGTAAAGAAGTTCGAAAAAGATTTCTTCCGAGAATTTCTCTAATCACGTATTAGTTCTAACTCTAGGTAGGCGAGAGGGTATTGTGTTAATCAGTGTGACAGCTTTTTCAAGTGCCGTTTTTGTCAGACATAACTACCTGGCAACCAGATGAATTCTTAGGCATTTTAATAGAAATAATGGAGGGCGCTAATGAACTCGCTGTCGACGCGCCCTAAAGCCACAATAACAACAACAGAAATAATGGCTCAGGGATTCTATGTCATACAAGTAGCTACAAAATGTTTTACTTCAACAATGTCGTTAAGATACAGACGGTCTGTATCTCCATAGCTACCGTTATACTCGCAATTGCTGTTTCATATTTTTCACGCAGTGCAATCTCTTCCTTCCGACACCCTGAAATCGAACATATCTCATGTGTATTGCATCAGCAAGTTACTGTCTCCATAAGGCTCTGAATATTTATTTTTCATATGGCGGTAGAGGTGAGCACGAGTTGTATGAGATGTGGCCATGTATTCGATCTTTTCATTTTAGAAAAACTGCGACCTTGTAAGGCACATTAAAAAATAACGCTGATTCAAGCGAAGCATATTAATATGATATTAAGATAGAAGACCGTACTTGGTTGTTGTGGACACCGACCATAACCCTCACAGCGAGAAGGCTGTGGCAGATTTGATTACAGCAGCCCAAGGACCAAGGTTTGAGCCCAGTCAAGGGCCCTGCCGTGACTGGCAACTCGTGAGCCATTCATCAGGGATGAGGAAGCAGACAAGCGTTAAGATGCACCGTCACGGAGCCACGGTAAAGTGACAGCCACTTAGTTCCTACAATTGAACGTGACATTGGGACCACCATCAAACATTTCGTTCGTGACTAGTTTCACACGGGTTATAAATCTAACTGCAACCTCGAAAGGAGAAATCTAAGAGTTCTCGGGACCTCAATATATCAAAGATTACTAGCTACCCATCCACAAAATACAGCCTTTCATATCTTCTTCCGTGGCCTAAGTTAGTGTTCAATATGAAAAAATTATCTTTTTGAAGATGTGTCATTTTTACTAACATTTGTTTCTACCATTCTTTCTTCGCCAACTGGCTGTAATTTTAATTTATATCAACGAAACTCTTTCACTATTTCTACCACATCTCTTTAACATTTAATATTTATTCTATTGTTGCCATTGTCTTTATGATTTTGTTTATAGACTCTATTATATAAATTTCAAGTTTCTATCTAATACTATTTTTGAGATGGCTCCGTAAAAAAGTGTTCAAAAATTGACGATGACTATGGGAGAGGTCTGGTAGCTCAGTAGTTTAGGGTTTTGTTTTCAGAAGTTTCTATTCCGGTCCCGGATTCTAAGCCAGGAATTTTTTAGTGTTTGATCGTATGAACCACGCCAGGTCATAACTTGCTTCGAATTCCACGTTAAACTGCAGGTTATAGAAAAAAGGAATTACCATCCTACCACTGACACAATGGCTTAGCAGGCATCCTTCGGGAATATCCGGATTGTATACGAGGTTAGCCTTTTTAGAGTCTTCATTTTCGAGTGAAAAAATATGAAAAATACGCATTAGTCATGTTTGGCCCCCTTTTATTCCTGTGTAACCATCTATAGTATAATTTTACAGTACTGAACGTAAAATACGGGCCGTGAGAAGGTGGATCAGGCTGTCTTGTGCAGAAGCTGTGAGTGACAGGGTGTAGTGTCTTGCAGGAGGCGTGGAGATACGTCATAGTGAGGTAGGGTCAGGGGTCACCAGGCTCCGTTAACTTATACACCTGTTACTTGAGACAAAAATGGATGCTATCCTGTTGTTCTTGTCTGTGGAACTACGGGATTCAGTAGGAAGGGTAAAGTAAACACGATACTTAAGTTATTGATATGCCTGTATTCAATTTTACTACTGAGTTCACACATATGATGATGTAGACAGTTGCCTATGAAAACTCGTTTTAATCTGAAGACATAACAAACCTAAGTAACCCAATAAAACTGAAGCCCTCATTGCTATCAACTTACTCCATCTGAAGATTAACATCGATCACAAAGCTCATAAGTTTGTAAAGAATGTATACGGCACTAATGGAACATAATACGACAAAGAACTCTAGACACCTGCAACGGCTCATCTGCAGACGGCGAAGAGTGGAGTCTTTTGTTCCCCAGGATAAGTGAATAATCACTGAAACCATCGTTGATTTTAGGTTACTGAATATGCTGAAAACTATTCACGAGCAATTAAAATCTGTGGGCAATAAGTCCCGGTTGGTTGATCCGAATTCAGGGGAAAAGTGTATGGACAATAGTGTGTAGGTTGGCTCATCCGATTTCAGAGGCAAAATCGATGTGAAATTTCGTATTGTCTATTGATTCTTGTGTAGCAGGGAGGAGTTCAATCGCGTCTCATTGTGGATGAGTTGTTTGCCATGTACATCCAAACGAATTAGATACTAGCTCCATACGGGCTCCTAAAAAAAAGGTATAGGAATCTATAGTAAATGTAAGGCGTAATGTTTTTGTGAAAAATGTTTTCATAACACAGAAAAAAGCTATTTTGATCCTGTGTAGGGTAAAACAAACACTTCTTACAGAAAATTCTTTAAAAAGTCCAATATTCTTACAGTGACTTCTCAGTATATATACGTATTCTCTTGCTTTGTAATAGAATATTTTAACTACTTCACAGCGTATTCCCAGGCATACAATTTCAATACAATAAACAAGAATAACTGGCACAAAACATAACTATTAGTACGGAGAGGAATTAATTATTCTTGGGTCACATCTGTTTAATAATTTTCATAGAAGCAGAAAACAAATTGTACACATTAAAGATGTATTTAAAGAAAAACTAGAAGATTGTCTTACTAGAAACTACTTTTACAAAAGAATCAACTGTATGCAGTATAACTTTTGCAAAATTCAGTTGTAAAGTTTAATATTTAAATTTCTGTTTTTAAAGTATAATAGTTTTTCTCTATGATTATTGTTCATCTTGTATATATACATATTTACCATGACATGTTCCACATTGGAGAGATCCTTCGTCAGCTGGGATGTATGGAACAAGAGCAATAATCTTAGAAAAAGGTGATAGTATCATAATAACTGTCGATCACCTTCTAATACTATTTCATTCTGCAAAACACTGCGCCAACAATCCTCGAAAGTAAATATACAATTGTATGATCAGAAAAGTTATTCGTCTACTTGCTGAAGTGCACCTGTAAATACTGAATTTTCGATGTGTTTTCTATGACCAGAAAATCTTTGTTACTTTCAAAGCAATTTTAAAAATTTTCAAATTGTTTGTAAGTTCATTTAGAGCTGTTTCCATTTAGTTCCAAGTAGTAGAAGTTAAGCTAAACTTGGTTTCAACCCGAAGGCTGGTTGGACCCTCTCGAAGCAGATACGCTTAACCTGGTATTGGACGTAAAGTAGCCCATTGGTTCGCTCCTTATCATACCTGGTAATCCTACCGGGTAAAGGGAACATGCAGTTTAACGAGGAATCCCAGCTACAGAAACACTCTGGGGTACTTTCCTACACAGCTATGCAAGAGGCGAAGGTCGGCGTAAGCGCCTACGAAAATCCTCATCGAGACAGGGATTCGAACCGGTGATCTTTCAGTCTCCTGTCAGACGCCTTAACCAATGAAGTAAGGTTTAGTTATTTTGAATAAAAATTTATTGTTTGGCTTTCTGGAACGACTAGTGGTGCTTTTGTACATAACTTGAATGTTATCTGTTGATAAACAAAATATCGCATTGCCAGAGATCAGTGGAGTAATTCGAAATACCACTGAAAGGTTGGCTACACAAATTCTGTGAATGCTTCTTAGAAATGCAACCTTATCATCACAGTTCAGAAAGGTGATGCCTCTTTTTTAGCTTTGAGCTTTACCGCTTGTCGTCGACATTCCAGACTAGAGATTGTGGGAGAGGCGGGGTGCAGGAAGGAAATCGGTCATGGCCCTTTGAAGGAACCATCCACCTAACAGGCTCGCTTCGATAACTCTAGCTGGGACTGTACCCATTCATACTGCAATTTTAAAGTATACCAAAAACCAGCCTATATTGAAATTAAAAGTTTAAAAGTGCAACATCCAGACAGGAACGATGTAATTTTAGGAAACATTGTTGATATATTCAGGGTAATTCCCAGAAGGAATGATTACACATTGAAATGGATCAAGCTAAGATTATTTAGTTTAGATACAGTTGTCAGTAAGAAGTGCTCCCACCTTGAGCACCTATACATTAGTGGATCATTGCCGGCATTGAATCAAAAGTGTTCGGATGTCTTCCTGGGCTATGTCTCTCTGCGCCTGCATGTCTTGTGCAGTCAGTTATTACACAATTTGCGCTGGGTGACCATCTGATCTAGTGTTTCTACTCCTGGCGTCCCAAATATGCTCCATTGGGGACAGTGCGGTACAAATTATGATCGTAACCCCTTGCAAGGCTTGTGTTGTGGTAGCCAACAAATGAGGGCACTTGTTATCCTGTTGGAAGATGCGATTTGGATGGTGGACATGAAGGGCATAACAATAGGATGCAGTATCCCGTCCATATAGTGGTGGGCTGTCATTGTGCCTTCAACAACAACCAACTTAGTCCTGCTGTCGAAACTGACTGCCCACAAACCATGACCCCAGTGACGTTGAGTATAAGCAGTTTCTTCACTCCGGTTGCGAACATGTTGTCGATTATCATTTTGCCACAGACAGAATTGAGACTCGTCTCTAAAAACAAATGTACGCCGTTCATGTGTCCATTTGCGTTTTTGCAGTATACTAGGTTAGACGGTACTGCCAATGAAATCAGATTAATGGAACACAATTCATAGGGATCAGAGAGTATAACCCAGCTTCAAGCAATTGGTATGCAATCGTTTGAGGAGTAACTCTTTCCGTAACCACTGCTTGGATTTGGCCTGCTGTCACCCGTCTGACAACAACTGCCGCCCACACAATTTGACGGTCTTCACGTGCTGTTGTCCATCTGTGTCTGCTCTAGGAGTAATAGAGCCTTCTTTAATCCACTGTGTAACAAATCTGTAAACGCCCAATACTTCAGGAGAGTTCGTGATATGATGCACCCATTTCAAATACACCACCTCTCCGAACTCTCTCATAGTTAGACATTTGGGTGTGGAGGGTCGTTATTCTTCGCATTGGCAAATTTGGTCAACAAGAACTGGTGACAAAAAAAGTGGCATATTACACCTCACTGTTCACCACTTAAACGCTAAAAACACAGCAGTTTTGCATAATAAATGGCCCCGTAATTCTCATACTATTACATGTAAAATTTACAATTTTTAATGATTTAATATTTTTGATATGGGGATACTTAGGGCTAAATTTCATTAATTTGCCACAACTCCGTCTGGTTTATGCTCTAGGAGTACTAGAGCCTTCTTTAATCCACTGTGTAACAAGTCTGTATACGGCCAATCCTTAGGGAGATGTAATGATATGATGCACCAATTTCCGTCAGTGTAATTATAGTGTATCAAAAACGGATTGGGTAGTAATTGCTGCCATGATTATCAGCTTAATCAATGTTAACTTCAACCATTTTAGTTTGAAGTCGGTTTCGTTCGTTCTAACCAAGGGAAGTACCACGTGCCACAGAGTCCAAAGACCGTGAGGAAGATGGGTGGTCGAGTGCGGTGATCTGTAAAGACGCACGGTTCAAATGGGGCTGTTAGCATACAATGGGCCGGGCCTTGAACTAGCAGATGCTATTTCGGTCGGAGGTCTCATAGAGCCTCTTCAGGTCTGAAGATGTCTGCAGCTATCATGCGGAGGTCTTCTATGTACCACTTGACCTTGCGTAACCACTAGAAAAGTTGCGTAGTTTCACAGTTTATATAAAAACTAGCTGACCCGGTCACGCGTTGCTGTGACTTACTAATTCTAGTACGTTGGATTAACATTATTCTAAACTTCCTCAAGTAGTCAAATTAATATTCAATAATAAAGACAAAAACATTGTAGTCGATTTGGAAATTCAAATGTAATTGGTAAAGAGTTACGGAGAATTGAAATTAAGGACAAACGATCATATAAAATTTAATTTACATTTCATTACAAATTACTTAATTGAAATTATATAAAAATTGATAATTATAAAATAAATAAATAAATTATTTTTTATTTATTTATATAAACTGAAATTTCAGTTATATCTTCAGTCATACTGTTTTTATATTTTTCCCACAAACTCGAAGATTGTGTTGGATAACATGTCAAAATAATTGCAAACAGTTTAACGAATACTATTCGGCGTGGCTGTCAACGCTGCATCAGCAAGTGTCAGGTCCCAATAATTGTCGTCTACCAGCAGCTGCAACTCGCGACATGCATCTTGACATGTATTGAACATTCGACTATTAACTGTTCGTAAACATTCGAAAGAAGCTCGTCCGGGAACATTCACCAATAAAAAACGCTGAAAGAAACATTCACGTTGTTTTGGATGCAGTGTGTAAAGTCTTTGCTTTGAATATGCCTGCGATCGAAGGATGTGGATCTCCTTGTTTACGTGGCTACCATTTTTTACCTAATTTGTTCCATGAAAAATAACTTGGAACATCGGTATATAACAATGTTTTTGCGAATTGGCGGAACACATCAGATTTTTGACACAATGTTAAAAATTCAGTTTGTGGTTTGTCGTTTTTGGTGGCTCAAGTACAGGGCGTTCGCCGGGAAACGCAACCCACTGTTAGCGCTACAAGGAAGAAACTGCTCCCGGCGGGCGAGCGGTCAGTTTCCGGCATTGTTCGACCGTCGGCCGCGGACTATTTCATAATAATTACGCTTCATAAACTTCATAAACTTGTGTGCTAAGCATTTAAATGTGACGTAATTCATTAGCTTACCTTATAAAAGATGCTGGAAGTGTTGACCCTCTTGTGTAATGCACATTTCACATCTTCTGAACATATTTCGAGACACACGCTGCCCTAACTGACTTAATGATTTTTTGGGTGACTGTTCTAGTCGAAAAGCGATATCGTCAATTTTCTCCTCTGTGAGAATACGGTTGACCGACAGTCTCTTTTTGTTAAAAAATGAACCCGTTTCTCTTACTTTTTTAACCAGACGCAGAATTGTTGATTTAGCTGGCAGTAAAGCGCCAGGAAATTCGCGACGAAATTTACTGCGACACTTTTTAAACGACTTCTTCTTCACATATGTATCGTAGAGAAATATTCTTTGTTGCAAACTGTAACGTACCATAATTTTACTCACACTCAAACACGGTACAGATTAATAAGAGTATGAAGCCCCAAACCAGCCAAACCGCAAAGAAACGTTTATTCACAACACTGATTAATAATAGACTGAAGTCACAAACTATCTACAATGCAAAGAAACCGTTCTTAACAATGTAAGGGTCACTGCACTGCACTGTTGGGGCAGCGGAGGTGTTAAACTGTGCGGTGATTCACGGTGCCGTGTGGCGGGAGCTGCTGGCGCGACTGACCGAGCAAGTTGCCGACGGCAACAGACTGGGAGGGTAGCGTTTTCCGGCGAACGCCCTGTATTATTTTGGAAAATATTTTCTTCGGTGAAATATACACGTTGACCGTTTTCAAGATGTATTGCAAGATGCTGGATGGAAGGATCTCTTTCATGGATGCGAAAACTAAAAATGTGCCAGATAGCTTCGTTGCTGCTGATGTATCTACCTATTTGGTATCGTGTTATTTCGTCATTTTTATTTACATTTTGAACTTCAAATACGGCCAAATCACTGCCTTTATTAACATATTTGCAAATGTACTTAATGGATTTTACAGAACTGCAAAACTCGACATTAATATGAGCCTTATACGTTTTTGAAAGCAATGGTGAGTATGGTACCAACCACTGATTGTCAATTTCAACTTGGTTTCTATAATTTAACATTCGCATTGTAAATGTTTGGCCACCATTCCAAGCGTTTCTGTGGCGATATAACGGATAACCATCGATATCCGTAATAGTATCATTCGTATATTCCTTTGGAAAACGCTTCTTACATTTTCCACCTTCCATGCATGGCGATGTCATGTTAAAAGCACCGCACGATCCGTGGATCGAGTGACTGGTAACAATATCAAACAATTCTTGATCAATTAATGGATCCGGAATTTCGGCTGAAATTATTTGATCAATTTCTTCTGGACGGATTTTAACTTCAAGCCAAATCAAAATGTGAGAATGAGGCAAACCTCGCTTTTGCCACTCAATCAAATGCAGATAGCAACGTGTGTTACCGAAAACTGAATGTTTTACGATTAAATCAATCAATGATTTTAATTTTTGTTTGAACACGCATGCCGTGACATCATGACGATGTATTGATTGATGCCCTGGTGATAGCAAAGTTTGTATTTCCTCCCAATTCGGATTACATGTAAATGTAATAAACAAATCTGGACGACCATAATGACGTACGTAAGTCATCGCATCTTGTATATTCCTGCATGTTCCGTGAACTGCCGCTGTAGCTTGAAGGTAAAATAAATGCATTACCGATATCATTGGCGTTTAAATTTTCATAAATATTGCCGATAAAAGTATCTCGTAAGGGGATGTATTCCTCCGATCGTAATTTAGCCTGGTTGTATCGAATAAATCGCAAATGCTTGTTTTCAACCTTGGCGTACATATCCACGACGTATTGAAGGCACAGTTGACGATATCGAAGGATATATTTATCCTAATTACGTCTAATCATCAATCGGGGGGCGTAGTACATCATTGAAGTAACTTTTTTATTTGTTTTATTACCTGAAAAAATAATAAATTAAATAGTAAAAAAAAGAATAAGAAATTAATATAGTGGGCCCGCTATAATCCGGCCCCTGGTCGGAATACTGCGGGTCTACTGTACTAATAAAATAACGAATTAAATAGTTGAATATTAAATTTACCAGCAACTGGATCACGCTGTTTGATGTTGATGTGATATTCATTCTGCCCTTGCCAGAATATCAGTGGATACTGGAGTGCGTCATACGAACGGTGTAGATCCGAAATTATACTAACAGTTCTATCTTGACGTGTGACTTTAATCAACTGAGTCACCAACCATAAAAACTGCAACTTCATCTACGGTTGGCGCGTTGAATCTGCCAGCATGTTCTCCTGATGGTAATTTGTCAGCTTTGATGACAATTTGATAGTTGTCATTTTTTAATTGTGGCGACACAATTGAATAAGTTGATTATTATTTTCCAAACAATTTTCCAACAATACTACAATTGCTCTCTCTTCTGCTTGTTCGATGAAATTATACTGGCACCTAGTTTTCAAGCGTTCCTCACAATTTCCAATAGATTTGGAGAAACTTTGGGTCATCGTTTGGCATCGGTATCAACGACCCAATCTTATGGTACACCTGGCATTGTATTTTGAATTTAGTTTCAAAATGACGTCCATCAGATGTAAGATCGCAAATTTTTGTTGCCCCAAAAGACGTCATCTGGAAGCAAGAATTGAATTTGCGTGTCTTGCACAGAAACAATTTCGAATCGTTTGATTCGCCAGCAAGAAGGATTGTAATTGTTCTGGCGGATTGGGTAGTGGTAATAATACATCTTTTCCTGATGCAAAACACATGCCGGCTGCTTCATTGCGGAATTTCAACGCCTGATAATACTGGCACATTTTGGTCATTGCACCGATTACAGTTTTAGAATGTGCAGAGTAATCAATGGCTGGTGCATATTGGAACGCAAGACGAACAAATGATACACGTGTTGAAGCACGGCTGATTTGCTGTCTTTCTCGTTCTCTCTCACTCTAAATGTAGCTCTTGTTCTCGATATATTCTGTCACAGACGTTCATCACGCTTTTATTGAGATTCTTGCATACGACGCTCAGCTGTTCTGATTGTTTGAACTTCCTTACTTGCCGCGATTTGTGTTGCTGATTGATGAGCTCTCTCGTCGTGCGTCTTGCCTCTCTGCTACATGCATTGTCGAGGTTAGATTCTTTGGCGACATTTCACTGAAAAATATTTGAATTACAACAAAAAGTGCCTTTCTGAAAGCCTTAAAATAAGACACTATAATACAGTGGTGAAACCGAAATTTTTGGGTCCATTGAAAAATACAGTAAAATTGAAGTTAAGAACTAATGAGGAAATATAAAATAACATTGAAAAAAATAACAGAAAAAGAAGAATTATATTTTTCCGATACTTTAACAGTATGGATGACACCAGGCTTTCAAGAGGTTTAGAAAGATTTGAAACGAAATATTACCAGTGAACTGTATGGAAAGAAATTTTTTTCGATAGCAGACTTTGAATATGGCAGGATTCAAAGGTAAAGAGGAGTGCAATAATGAAGGAGTACTGGGGAGGAAGAAAGAAAAAACAACAGGAGAGGAATTGAAATTGACACGTGGTCTCTAGCTGACCATAACAAAAAGAAGAAGAAAAATGATAAGCTAGCGACAAATGCTTACACGATTCGAATTTATCGTAACGTTTTCTTCAATGTAATATTCATGTGTGTAGTTACTTTGTCGTTAGGTATAAAGACACACAAACGATGAACAACAATACAGTGTAATTATAACACAATACACAGCACAATTAAAATTGAAGAAACTCACACATATGGCGCGGAATAAACTGTAGTATAAATAAATCGAAATAAAACGCCATCTACTGGATGGTTCAATAAATTAACACACCGCCATCTGTTAGGAATAAACTGTAGCATAAATAAATTGAAATAGAACGTGATCTCTTGGATGATTACCCAACCTAGCTAAACAAGTGTTGTATAGATAAGTTAACACATCGCCATCTGTTAGAAACTTATGGAACTATAATAATATTTTCATGTGGTCGTAATGACCTGGTGACATGGTTTCTATTGGCTGGGCATTCTGCCCCTGTCGTAGCCGCCTTTACCTAGCCCGCCCATCCTGCCTGGTACAGGGGACCTACATTTTAACGTCTAATCCGAACCTCAGTACCGTCCTGGCGTATTTCACCTCATACAGCATACTGCGCCGGGGGTTAATGCCGGGTTAAGTGTCTATAAAAATCCTCGCCGAGACAGGGACTCGAACCGTGGACCTTTCCATCTCCAGTCAGACGCCCTAACCATTTAGCCAGCAGACCTCATAGCTTTGGTGGCTTACAAATAATTACAAACCATTGTCCTATAACAAACATTTAATGAACATTTATTTCGCAAATCATAAATATTGAGGTCTATAATCCAGATAAAAACTATCGTATCTTTTAAGTTGGACTAAATTACACACATTACGCCAAATTTCATCTAAATTGGTTATGTAGTTTCGGAGTTCATCCCGGACGAACATCGTGACACGAGATTTTTATATATATAAAGATTTCTATGCCGGCTGATTCAAGACAGCTATATTTAAACATAAAAGGTGATAATTTCCATTCCACTTATACAATACAACACTCTGAAACACAGTAATGAAGAAGGTGTCCAAATTAATTAAAGTCAATAACAAATTAAAAGCACCATGAAAAACTTTTGATATTTTCTGATACATGTCGCAACAGTTCATTTTATTTTCGTTACAACACAACCAAAGATTCTTAACAACAACAACATCAACGAAGATAGAGGCCTTTTCCTACATCTACATCTACATCTACATTCATAATCTGCAAATCACAAAAATTGTGGGTGGCAGAGGGTGCTAAGCACCAATCCTAAACCCGCCCATTCCAATCCCGAATAGTGCGAGGATACATATAAGTATCAGTACGGCATCTTATTTCTCTAATCTTATCCCCCCGGTCATTGCGACCTAAATAGGTTGGCGGAAGAAGTATTTCATTGCACTCGAAATTTAAATTTTTTCGCATATTCTCCAATAAATTCGAACGCAAGCTACGTCGTCTGTCTTCCAAACTATCCCAGCCCAATCTATGTATCAATTCTGCCATGCTTGGCGACTGTTGCTATGTGAACATAAATATAAACAGTATCTCTGAAGAAGGCTGGAGTATAACAACCGAAAGCTTAGATAATCTAATAAACGACGCGGCATAGTCGGTAAAGCTATAAATCACAAGCAAAGATACCTGCCGTAATCAAAAACACAAACTAAAAAGAATTAAAATTTACGCACAAGATATTTATCCATTAGAATTTGTTTAACTTTCTCCGAGAAGATGATGCTGTTTCTAGTTCGATAAAACAGTTTAATTTTGTGATTTAACAGAACTCTTAATTTCTCTGAAGGCTTCTTAAACTGAATATTTAAATTATTCATACAAGAAGTTGGGACACAATCTGTTCAAAATGGTTAACACGACGATGTTGCAACAGCAAATATAATGAAACAGAATAAACCTCATTCATTCCTATTAACAGATTTAAAAAAAAAATATTTCATAATTTACTTCGGTATATTATTTTTTAATTACTTAAATAATGTTATCATCAGTCACTATGTAAATATCAATATGTAAGACAAATCGTTAATAAACATCACCTAACTGATGTTTATGGTATATTTTTCACATAAAATCTGACTGCGCTAAGAAAATCAGTTTAATGTATACAACAGCAAAATCGTTTTTCGAAATATTTCGTCGATCATAGATGTTTAATATTCCTTGGCTTCTGTTCAATAAGGTAATCAGGATTTTTTTGGTAGCAAATATTTGCTACCAAAAAATTGGGCACACGATCTTTGAATTGTATTAACGGTTAAAGATTTATGCCAATCAGTAAAATGTGTATTGAAGGCTAGCAGACAAAATTCAATAGAAAACTCATGAAGTTCTTGCTCTGGAATATTCTCCACGTGGACTGAAAACGAGAAAATTATATCTTAACGCATTTATTAAATTCAACGTAATATAACTGCCATTGAATTTGCTAGCTATATATTTATTATTCACTGTTAAAATACCTGTAGTTTAGTTTATTATCAGGCAATATTAATTCGTTAAAAGAAGAAAATTAATGTATCATGAAACGGTGGTCTAAAAGCTTAACAGTAACATTAGATTAAAACAAAAACAAAAAAAAAACCAAACAAACTGATAGTATGATATTTACTCTTTGGCAGTTTGAGAAATCATTATAATTGCATCTTCAGTTGAGTAATTTCTTGCAAGCGGTAGCTGGAATAAAATTACCATAATTTGCGATAAATTAATTCACATTTATCCAACTTCCCTTACCCATGAGCACAATTATAGGAATACTGGAGATGAGACAAAAACGAATGGGTAGTTAAATTATTAATGCAGACTGTGTACGATATAACCAAAGAATGGACATAACGAAGAATTTGCCTAATCAACAACGTAACAGCCTAGAAAGCTCTCGTTCCATGGAACTTCTTGTTTGCTTAAACTAACGGGTAGCGGGATTAGTAATATAGAAAATACGGAGAATACAGCACCTGAGGGTATCTTACTACGTATAACGTCCAGAAAATATGTAAAGGCACTGGAACTGAAAAAGTAAAATATTAAAATCCCTAATCTATAAAATTACATGAAAGGCAATTTTCGTATGTATGTCCGCTACAGACTACAAAACTACAGGAGCGATTTACGCGCGATATTTTGCAAAATATACTTCGTTGTTCGGAGAAGATTTAAGGCTTGGAAATCCTCGGTCTGACCATCACTCACACACAAAGTGAATTGTTGCAATGCGTCCGCCAGGTGGCACAGCAAAAACATTTCTTACTTCAGCAGTGCTGGCAACCATGTGTGCACAAAATAATATAACATTAGCAATCGCATCAACTGGAATTGCAACTACTTTTGCATGGTTGTCAAACAGTACATTCAGCACTTAAATTACCATTGAATATACAAAACAGTAAAACACCAACATCAATGCCGGATCTAAGGGGCCGTGGCACATCAGCGGGGCGGCAAAATCGTGGTGACGATGGGGTAACCATCTCACAGTTTTTGCTCCAGCTCCGAAAATTCCTAACTCCGCCATCGACTAACATCAACATTTCAACAAGAATGGCGTCTAAAAAATCTTTGGATGCTTTGGATCGAGATTTAGGTGGAAACGAACGACCATTAGGTGGTGGGCTAGTATGAACAGCAGGTGATTTTCGACAGATATTACCTGTTATTTCGCCTTCAACAGCAGCTGATGAACTAAATGTGTGTTTAAAAACATCACATTTGTGGAGACACGTTTATAAATTTTCATTCATGACAAACGTGTGTCAAATTACAAAACGATATTTCTGCAGTACATTTTGCTGTAAAATTATTGGATATTGAAAATGGAGAAATTACCTTGTTGGTAATTATAGATTGCCTGTGTAAGAAAACCAAGGGAGTTGTTTGTATATATGCCAAATGGAATCGCCAAAAACATTGTGTATCAAAGAGGATTGCAATGAACTTAAAATTTAATAAAATTACAAATTACGTAATCCAAAACCTAAAAATACTAATGTATTTGTAAATATATAATTTTAACAAAAACTTTTAATTATGTTCACTTAATCTATATGTATAGATCTTGCTAACGAAACATTGACGGATCAGTCTTCAATAAAAATTCTGAAAATGATTTTTAAGAGCATAAACATACGACGGATTTTCTCTGTTGCTACGAAAATTTTAACTTTCAAAAGCAATGAGAATGCTTAACAGACGCTAGTGTTGTGATTTGTGTTACGGGTAACGGGTCCTGTCTTGTCACTGTGGGATAGAGACGCAAGGCAATCAGTAGAGAATGATGGTAGGTCGCTGGGTCCCCTCCTGGCGATAACCCGCAACCCACACCCGGCGGCTGCTGACAACAGAAGGTCGATGAGGTCACTGAGAAGCAAAAGTGCAACAAAATCTGCAGTTTCAGCGGAGCCGTCTTGCTGGATATCATGTTTGTGTACGTAACATATTCTTGTCATTAATTAAAGTTCAGCCTAACATTTGATGAGGAGGTGAACCTGAAAAATTCTCCACATTTTATTAAGATACTACAGTAGTTTGATAGCCCGCCAAAAATGACGGATGCAGACATGGCCATCATCAATTCAGGTAGGAGGTATTTGTTGCTATGGAGCAGCCTAAAGTCCTGAAGTCATTAGGAATGTTGATACGGTAGAGGGTAGGAGGAGGTGCCAAGAGGGAAGCAATCGATGTTAATGCAGAGAAGTAAAATTAAGGTGTTAAGTTGAAAACATAATTTTTTTTTTTTTTTTACTGTTCTTGAAAGACTTTAAGAGAAGTATAATTTCAAAAATAAATAACGACTAATCATTTTATTTCTTTACATGTATTACCGTGAATAAAACTAACACTTGTATCACATATTTATTGATAAATTTCGCGATAAACAACTTTCTTGTAAACTTTCTCCGATTTTATACAGCAGTTTCTAATGACATAGAATAGAGCGAAAACAACCATGGAGCTTCATCGGCTAAAAACTTTTAATTTAAAGATAAACTACTCGTATATTAAAATTAAATTAAATAACAGTGAAATATGAACAAGGACGTATACGAACAGCAAACTGACCTTTAACTATGTTAGACTAGCCTCTGATCCCGTCAGATATGACGGGTTGAGCTCATTTTTCTGGAAATTCGTATCTTTGTAGTTGCTTAACTAAATAAAATTGCTAGTAAATAAAGCAAATAATTTTTATTTTATAATTATGTAATGTTACAGACATTTCGGTTCAGCCTCGTTCCATTGCACAAACCTTTTTATAATTATTATTTTTTTCTTTTAACGTCTTAACGTCTCTTAACAGCGAGGTCTTTAGAGACGGGAAAGGATGGGGGCAAGGAATGGGAAGGAATTCGGCCATGGCCTTATGAAGGAAGCATCCCGGCATTTGCCTGGAGTGATTTGGGAAACCATGGAAAACCCAAATCTGGATGCCCGGACGGGGATTCGAACCGGCGTCCTCCCGAATACGAGGCCAGAACGCTAACCGTTACACCACCACGCTCGGTCTTTATAATTAACATTAAGATTTAAGCGAAATACATACCTTCCTTTATGAATTAAATGTCATTTTAAATTAAATGGAAAAAATTGTATCACTACAAAAACATAGAAAGGTAACCTAAATTTTAGCTTGCTGCAACTACCGCATCTCATCTATGGACACAGAATATATTGAAAATATCTACACCTATTGAATATAAACGACTAAACAATTAATATGTGGATTTAAATGAAATAAATACTTTTAATTATGATTGGTTTGTAATTTGATACATACTTAACTATTACTGAAATATAAATAAGTAATATAAATTCTTAGCTTGCTGTGATAGTGACATCTATGGTGAGAGAATGAAAACATCTCTGGGTACTGCTAGCCCGTCAAGAAAGGTCCATCGCGTGACGTCATAGCGTTACAGACATCATGACCAAACCAGCCATTTATTAGTTAGTGTTAATAATGTCTGTAAATTTGTCAGACGCTGTTAAGTTTTGAAATTCCTTAAAATCCACGACTTTCTGGGTGCAATATGAGAGCTACTACAAGTTTCTTATGGGTCTGTACAAAATACTTATTATAACTTTTACCAAATTAATCAATTTTTGTAAAAAATTAAAATTTTACACACAATCGGCTGAGTGTGGTAATTCCAATGTCTTACAAACTTGACAATGACTGGAAGTAATATAGTAAGGCAAAAGAAAAAAAAAAAAGATGCATGTAATACGTCTAGACAATTTTTAGTTTTCATACATAAAATATGTCTAAAAGAAGTAATCGTAAAAGATACAGGCAGAAAGAAAGAGAAGTTGTTTTTAAAATTATATGTGTTTAAACGAAAATAGACATTCTTAAGCATTTACTTTTTGTGATTGCAGTTCTAGAATGGTTCGAGAATATGTTTAAGCCCCACTATCACTTTAAAGTAACTTCTGATACCCTTCCTTTTCAAGTTACTGCTCTGTAACACATGTTCTGTCTGCGACCCGCACGGAGCTATCAAGTCCTCTGGTTTTCGCATCCAGCATGTGCTTGCAGAGGCGGTGTTTGTGCCTCACGTGTTTATAACTCCACGCCTCCCACTAGATATTATCTCGCCGTCTGCTTTTCCTCTCCACGTATTATCTCTGGCGGCACAGCTCTCTTACATTTACAAACAATAACTCCGCTTGCCAGGAATGTTTGTTTCCTCATTTTTCTTTCTTTACACCCCGGGGATCTCATTCTTTCTCCCTAACCATTTTGTTCTTAAACGTATGCATATTTGGTAAGGGATATATCCTTCAGTTTTTTCTTCGCTGTTTTCCTAATAGAAATAAAATAACAATTCAAATATGTTTATGATTTTACTTCCCTTGCTAACATAGCAGTTTATAACTATGTACAAAGAAAGGGAAAAATCAACTTCATTTATTTTTTATTTGCAGAGAAATGACCGATTTCAAAAGGGTGCATTATGTTTTTTTTTTTTTTGTAACCCTTAATTATAATTTGAACCGACGACCTCTTCAAGCTGAAATCAGCGCGCTCGCCTCTTCGCTTCCAAGGTCGTGCAGTTCATGTACATAATTTTTATAGAAGTATCGTTTCGCAGAAAAGCTCTGGCTTCCTGTTTCAGTAAGTTTCTGGGGATAAATACAACTTAATAGAATTACATAGGTGGGTGCAGTTTATAAGCTAGTTACGCTATTATCTATAAATTTACCTGAGGTTCAGTACTTGCCTCACAGTTAAAAAATATGTAAGATCTGATATACATATTCCTTCAAGCATGTGTTTAATGCGACACACTAACAGAATAGGGTTTCGAGAGAGAAATCACTCACTATCTTCTATGCACTGCCCCTGCAAAAAAAATTAATTCCAGAGTTGAAATCTACTTCTTTAACTTAAAACACTTTTAAACTAGTTTGGAAAATATTCCAAACATTTTCCTCGAGGTAATAAAGGCAAAGAATAATAATTAAGAACACCATAGATGTTTATGTAGCCTGCCTGTATATATGATTAAAATTCTTATATTATTTCATGTACGTATTGTATATCCACTAACAGACTTGCGTTAGGAGAAACGATTCGATCCCTTATGGCCCCAAGCAGATTTTCAAAACTATTATTCGCTACAACTCTAATTTCCACGTTGAAACACTTTTTAAATACTTCCTTAAAATACCATACAATCGTATCGAAGTAAAATACGTCTACCGCCAATTTTAATGTCTAGAAGACAACAACAATTTTGCTGCCCACTAACTTGTATAACGTCTTCGCTGTCATTGGTCTGCGATGCAGCAACTCTTGATAGAAAACTGTTTTACGTAGATTAAATAAGCTACCGTGTTTTTTGTGAAGAGACAGGCAACAGCAAAAAGTGGTGATAAGTAATGTCTAGTCTCAGATTTCTAAAGCACCAATAGTTACAGTGTTTGTTTCTTTGTCTTGAAAGGACATAAATAATGAGTGCTATTTTTAAATTGTCACCCGCTATTACCGAACAAAACTCACCGAAGTTCAATATTCCCATCTCAGTCGCTAGAGCTTTAAATGTTGCTTTGCTTCTAATTTCTCAGTTCAGAATTCGAAGTTTCGACACGGTATATTTAGTTTTCTGGACTCTGAAGAGAATGCTATATACTAAAAAACGCAATGTGATTTTTTTTTTTTTTCGTTATGGCTTTCCATTCGTCGAAGTCGAGATTATTAGAGGCGAGAAAGGACAGGGGGCAAGGAACGAAAAGGAATTCATCCATTGCTTTTGAAGGAACCATAATGATATATTTTCACGAACCCAAGGAAAGCTGAAATTTCGATGGTGGGACGGGGATTTGAACCCGCGTCCTACCGAATGCGAGGCCAGAGCGTTCCCGTTCACCCACCACGCTCCGTCGTAATGTAATCTTTGAAGATAATTTAAAATCAGTGTGACATGAACACCGATAAGGGAATAAATTTTCAGTTCGATGTTTATTTTTAATGAAGAAAGGTGGATAAAAATTACACATGAGGAACATAGCATTTTTTGTTTATTTGTTTTCTTTTTCGAATGTCTAGTAATATCTGCGTTAAGCAAAGTATGTAATACAATGAGAGTTACAATTACTGCCACACCTTTTGCTAGAAGATTAGTGTTTTTAAAACAGCGTTGGTTGGATTCGAAACTTTGTACTGATTCTTTTATTGTGTGTATTGCTGGCTGACTGAAAACAAATGAAATTACGTGTTAGTTGTTAATTTATCTTTCAGAATCATAAGCTTTTAATTTCTAAAGCCAAATACAAATCAAATGTGCCACCAACTTCTTGAAATGAAAACTGTACAGTGAAGTAAATATTTAATTTTGTCATTCTAGCCATCTAACATGTAAGATATTGCTTAAATATTGATCTGGTCGAAAGATTCCTTGTTGCAAAATAGCGCACAACTAATTTGATGAGCACCGGTTTCTTCCGTAGCGCAGTGAAAGTATTTATTTTTAGCAATACAGTAGAAACAAATAAAAATGTTAAAGTACCCTCCTTGAAAATTGGAGATATCCAATTCGAATCTCGATCACGCCTGAAATTATTACGGGCACCTAACGCTGTGAACATTCTGTGGTGCAGATTCGAAATCAAACTGCATATACAGCCACGACAAAGACAACGTGCACCAAATGAAACTCCGTCTCTCCGCGGTTAACACCATGCGAAGTTCCTCTACTATTGTGTGAGAGAACACGAAGTTAGTGCGACAGCCAAAGTCTCTGAACGTTTAAATGGCTGCGCAGTCCGCCTCTTTCATAGCTTTTGTTTATCCTAACATGTTAATGCTACCTGGTGAACACGGAATCCACACTACGAATTGGCCTAACGACTGCACAAATACGAAGCAAGTTTTGCTAGAGGTAAATGACGGACAAAAACCTCCCAAATTCCAGCACTGAACGGGATTCAAGTCGATGACCTTTCATTTTACCACACACCCACCCGACACTGGATGTATGTATTTAGTGTCACCTTGTATATGCGACGCTGCTGGCTTGGAAGAGGCGGGAAACTCAAGGCCCCATTGGACTGGGTCTGTGTAAACATTGTATTGGCTTGATGAGCGCTGTGACTCAGCAGTTGACTTTTTACTGTGACCCGGTGCCGGCGACAGATACAGTAGCAACGTCGCGGATTACTCACAGGGGAGTTCGCACAGTGGTGGACCGCTTTTTACGAGTAAACCGAGGAGAGAGGATCTTCATCTAAATATAGTTCTCCATATAGAACATTGCTCTGTTGCTTCAGCTGCGGCAAGCAGTCTCGGCGGGATGTTGATGTGTTGAATGAAACTAGAAACCCAGGCACTTGATATTCATGAAGGCTTCACTGCTGGTTCATTTACTACAATCTAAGGAGTATGATTATTGTTGTCCGTAACAGTTTGAAGTAAAATTTGACACGTTTATCCAAAAGTTTTTGTGTACCTTTACCCCAATTGGTATAAGATTTGATACCTGCTAATATAGCTCACATTTTCACATTTTTTACAAAATATATAGGGCCTCTTAACTCCAGATTTGGAAGGAAATTCTTTCAAGCTAACAAGGTTTGGTCTCTGTTTCCAGTGGTGAATGTTGTAAAGACGCAGAAAATTCCCTCGCCGAAATATTTTAGTCATAAATGAAGCAATAGTTAACTTCAAAGTATCAGAAAAATAGAGAACAATTAATCGCTCAAGTAAAAGTGAACGTTCGCTATAATCTTCGTGTCTGAAATCAGAAATAAAATTTTCGGATTGGTTGAATGCGTGATTGGTGGTTCTATCGATTCGATTAAAATGTATTGATTTACACGTCATAACACTGGCTTATTAATTGTTAGCAATATTCCAACGACTTCCGATTATTGCAAATCAATACCTTCCATAAAATATACGAGTTTGAACAAAATTAATCTAAAGGAATAAATAATGTAAGGAAATGACTAAATCTATTTTTTTAATACGAGAATTTAGATGGGTCAGCCGCTTTGTTTTCATATCTTTTTATACAATAATTCATCGTTTTCTCCTCCTACGGTAAATTGATAAGTGTTTTCGACATAACAATAATGAGATTATTCACAGCTCGTGATCTCTGAAAGCGCTGACAAACTTGAAGTGTGCGTACTGCGAAATAATAAATTAAGATTGCAGTAGTCAAGTGCTCAGTCAATAAAAGTTTGTGAAAGTAAGAAATAAGTTGCTGACAAAGCACCAATTAAGTAACCTTACCATGCAGATAATTTAATAACTGAGCAGACACTAAATACATGGCCTTAATACATTACAAAACATGTCTGAAACGGCGGCCGTGACTTTCAGTGAAGCCCTTGCATCACTGTATGAAACTTCGACGCAGCCTCCAAAATTCTTGCGGAATCTTTCGGACCTTTCTATGTCGCAAGTTTTACCGCTCAAGGCTTTTCTCTTTCACTTACTGCTGTATTTAACGCTATGGATGTTTCTGATTTTCTCAGGACGGATGCAGTAAACTCTCATGCCTAGGATACTTTTGTTTTTATAATATTGTAGAAAAAACCGGTTTTGTACCAGTCCCATCTCACGCAATGGCGCTAATAACCTTAAAAGATTGGCGAAAAAGACACTGCCTTACCTACGACGTTGCATTTCCATAAAAGAAAAAGGGGGATTGTGTGGGAACGAAACGTTCACGACAACCTGGAGCTAAAGTTATAATTTAGAAGGTTGAGGAATACCTACAGATTATCCCATTGTAAAACAAACTCAACAAAAGTATGTAAATTAAAACTGTCACCGCACTAAAGCGGTTGAAGGTATGACTGGACCTTGTCCATGGTAGAGGACTCTGCAATGAAATTTTTAAAAAAATTATTAGATGAAAACGAAATTGGTAGGGCATCAAATGACTCAGGATTGCATTAAATCCATTCACTCAATTAACAGCTATGTAATCATTACTACCCCATACTTAACAAGTACGTAAAATTTAAGTCATCTATTAACAGAACTATTACTCTTTGCACTTGTTGGAGAGAGTGATGAGGGGATGTACGAGAGAAGTGAAGGAATTTGGTCAGACCATTGCTCGAATATGGTAGTGTAGTATGGGATCCACATTTTTAGTATCAAATACAGGGGTTGGATTGGGTTCAAAACAGGGCTGCTAGATTTGTTTCTGGAAATTATCGCAGAATGCAGTCAGTAACTGATATGATAAAAGAGCTGGAATGGGATTCATTGCAAGACAGCAGGAGGGTGAAGAGGATCATGGGAGTGTACAGGGCGTATATTGGCGATGAGGCATGGAAAGATATTATTGTAGGTATTAGAAGTAGTTCATGGAAGGGAAAAGATGACCATGACCAAAAGCTGGCGCTCGATTTCAGGCACAATGGTGTGGGAAGACAGGTAAGGGTGTAAGGGATTGGAATAAGTTACCATGGGAAATGATGAATAATTTACCAAAAACGTTGAAAGAATTTAAAGTTAAAATTTGTAGGGGGCAAATGTGGATGGGTACAGAATAGGGGGAAGAGGGGTGTGTAGGGAAATTGCCACCGGAGCCTGTGCTCCATTGCAATTAAATTAAATTAAATTACAGTGTGCTGTAATTATTGATGTAGCTAATAAAGGAGGTAGGTTAACTAAGGGATGTAGATTGTATGAATAATAAATATTAAATCATCTCACTGAAGAAAATAACAAGCAGAATTACGAATAGAATGTGGATGTACTAGCTCTATGCTTTATATCGCCAAAATGTTTAAAATAAGCAACACAGCAATTCATACATTCACAAACATCATCTCACCAGTCGCAGTCCAATCCAAGAAAAATGAAAACTCATTGTTTTGCTTGTAGTTACCAAGTATAGCAGATTAGGTGTTTTTAGCAACCTTTGTTTAAGTTCAGATTATCGTCGTTATTAAAGATAAGTTTCAAGTTCAAGATAATATTAGTTTTGAGATAGATGTAATGAACGAATGTTCTAAAATAGCTTAATCTTTTTTTTTAGTTAAAAAAACTAAAAAAAAAATAGATCGTAGTCTTTAACCTAAAAAAGTCTAAAAGATCCCAAAGGAGAGGAGGAAACGAAACGAAAATTCACTGGTTGTTGAGGTGTGCGATGTTATTTCAGTGATTACAAAACCGAGCCATATTTAGAAAGAACTTGGTAGTAAGAACCCACTTATCAGTATGACGTTGTACCCCTTTTTGACCTGGATGCATGCACTAATTCGGTTGAAAAAAGCGTCATAATGCCTAAAGCAAGCTGGCCCGCTAATGTTGTAACTGGTCCTTGATATCGTGGATAGTGGCACTGAAACGGGAGTTGCTGTCCCAGTTGGTCACACACATTTCGGAATCTTTCGGAATTTTGTTGGCCATGGAAGTACCTCAACATCACGCATACAGTTCAAAGAGACACATGGGTGGACGAGCCACGTATGGACGAGCATTATCCTGTTGAAGAATGTCAGCACGGTACCGTCGCATGAGTGGTAACACAAGAGGATACAGGATATTCGTGACGTATCAGAGTTCCCTCAATCACTACCAGCCGTGACCTGAAGTCATACCCGATGGCTCCTCACACCATGATGCCAGGAGTAACACTGCTGTGCCTCTCCATAACATTGGAAGAATGAGACCTACCCCCATGTCGATGGCATAATCACCGATGGTGGTCATACCAAGCAGAGCAGTACTGCGATTCATCAGTGAACACAATGTGACGTCATTCAGCAGCAGTCCAGTGAATCGCGGGTCTGTAAATATTAATACCGGTACAGGTTGACAAGATTGAAATCTGCTGTAAGCACTATATCGATTTAACTTTAACTTTCCAACTTTCCATTTGTCTTGAAAATCATTGCCATATTCAGTTCTGTTAGAAATAGGATACTGTGTAGTGTCAAGTACATTGATTGGATTTCAGCAGAATTATCAAAGAAAAGTTAGAGCAAACAGTCATAATTTTAAGGAAACTACACAATACGTAGATTCGTTAAATCCTTGACACCTAATTTTAGAAACTAAATATTTCTGTACGTTATTGTATATGAAAACCCGTCTTGGAGACGATGTTGTTAACACGCAGTAACTATCCCTCTCGTTCGACACAGGTTGGCTGGTTTGAATCCTGGTGATGAAACAAATTTTTTACCCTCTCCTGTTCGGTCAGCAGAGAACGAGAAAAGTAGGTGCGCAGATTCTAATCACGGATTTATACCAAAGGCGTTGAGAAATCGTAAATCATCAAAACTACGCATGTACGACATTGTTTATCTTGATTGCTGCTTCGGATAGAGACTTGAAACATGCTGGTCCGCGGTGTGTTTCCGAAAGAATAAACCTAATATGCGATACTGAATCTCACCTCACTATGTCCCTTCTTTCATCTTTCTCATACACAGTACGAGCAACACTCTACACCTAAAATACACACAGACGCTCACTACAATCGTCAACAAATACACTGATGTCTTAAACATGAATAAAATGGAAGAAATTGGGTAGAGATAAATTATAGAGGGAGATGTGCAGATGGATTTTTTTTAGAGTATTAGAAGCCTGGCTTGCGGTAGGAATGTGCCCAAAAGAGTAAAGGAGCAATATAACACCTACTTTGTGCCGATTTTGGCAAACGGATCGGAAAGATGGGATATGAAGGACAGAGACAAAAGAAGAATACAGGGGAGTAGAGTAGGCATAACGGGAATGACAGAATGAGGGAGTTAATCAAGGACGAACTATGAGAAGTCAGCGTTAAGCTAGCTTCCCACGGCGCGTGGATTTGCCGGCGAGGACGATCCATCAATCAACAGCGGACCGCCTGTGCTGGCAGGGGTGGCGCGCCTCTGTCCGTCACCCAGTCGTAAACATCAAACGCCCGGGTAGCTGAAACGACACTAGGTATCTTGGTGGGGATATGGCTGTGAGGTGGCGAAGGCTCGACTGTGGCGCTTGCTTGTCCGTACAGTTCGGTCCCATGTCACAGCCTACAAAACCACGGGCCATGGGAAGATAATGTGGTATGGTTATGTGAAGAGAATGGGAGAATAGAAGATACCAAAGAAGATGCTGGACTTGGAGCTGAAGGGGAAGAGGCCCAGAGGAAACTGAGAGACAGATGGATGACAGGTGCAAAAAAGTGAGTTGGGAAAAGGGAGGAAATAGGCTGCCAGCAAAAGAAGGGAGATAGTGGATGGACAGGAGGCGTCGGAGAGACAGACTCGGGCAGCGGTTGGAAGTTGATCAAGATGATGATGAAATATGCTGTGGAATGGAACGGGAAATCACTACACTTAAATTTCGATGGGAATTTTATGTGGAGGCGTGGAGAAACTGTGCATAACATTGACTACGGGTTTTAATAGTGCATGGAAAAAATTGGAGCTCTGCATTGAGTATACTTAATTACGTGTAACGAAATTTATTGATCCAGTGTTGAATTTGGTAAACGGAGACAGTGTTCGCAATATTGCACACTGCGTCCATCTCTATTTGCGTCAGGTTTCGTAACCCTGCCTCGGTCGGTGTATAGGCAGTTTTGTTGCTGGAGTGTGTGATCTGGCGAGGGTAGTGAACTCGGAGGCCCGGGGTCACAGCAGACCGTTAGTTGGCGAGAGCAGACCCCGCGGTGAAAGCGGCCCTCTTCCGGAAGTGGCAGCAGGACAGGAATTTACAACGCCACTTCCTCCAGGAGTTCGCAGAATCGATGCAGGTACAGTCGTCTCCCAGTTCCCACTACCTGCCCAGAATCCGGGAACTAAGCAATAAAAACTGACATTCTCTGAAACGCCGCGATTTCTCAATATCTACGTTTCAACCCGCCTAGTTGCGCAAGGTCATTGGGAACACATGACAATGTCGTGCGCTCGACACGTAGTAGGCCGGCATATATTTCTTTTTGGGAGGGAAGGGGGGCTTTACACCTCTGCGATGTCAATGTCATTAGAGTCGAGATTGGATGTGGAGCAAAGAACGTGTAACATTTTTTACCACCCCAATCAGTTTTTTTCTACTGATTTAATTACTATTATTATGACTACGTTATTGTCTTAACTGTTCAATAATTATAGAGATTCTGAATGACTGTACAAATGTTTGTAATCAAATGTATATCGTGGGTTTCCACAGATAGTAGCGTGATTTAGTGATCGTGGTAGCTTTAGTATAGTCTGTAATAGAATCTTTGGTGCAACAGATGACTAGCAGATTGTGTGTGGCGTTATTTGGTATTGTTAGTATACCCAAGCTATAATAATTTACCAAATTAAGGTAAAAGCAAACATGTAATGACGCGATTGAAGGAGAGAAGTATTAAATCTAACGTGTATGATTAGAACTGTGTATTTTCTTTGGCGATTCAATAGTAATATCTCGCGCTTAATTCGAATGAATGTTTCATCAGCTGTAGTAATTATAAAAAAAACCTTAACGAACTGACGGCTTGCATGTGTCGGAGATGGTGATTGCGCCAAACTATCCAGAATACATCGTACAACCGTTTAACGTGGAATCCTAGAGGTTGCATTGGTAAATTAGAGCAACAGGTTAATCACGTTAATTAGGTCAACAGTTTACAATACACTTATCAATGCGAGGATAACGGTGGGTATTTCACAAACGGGAAGAAATTCGGCCATGGTGTTATCAAGAAACCATCACAGCATTCGCGTGGAGTGATTTAGGGAAACCATGGAAAACCGAAATCTGGATGGCCGGATGGGGATTCGAAACTGCGTCCTCCCGAATGCGAGGCCAGTCCAGGAGGTTACCCTCACACACCAGACTCCACAGTCTCGAGTCGCAGTGGTGGACGGATTTTCATCATTCGAGACTTGTTCTGTAGGGTAGGAATGATGTTGGTGTATAGTTCACAATCACTACATTATGTTTCAAAGACCTGCGTTAGTTCCAAACTATTCCGCAGTGTGTATAGAGCAGCCGTGGCCAACCCAAATGGTCCTGCGGGCCACTTTGGAAATGCATCGTAACTCCGCGGGTCGCATATAAAATTATATATCCCCATATTAGAGTTAAACCCACTATAAACATTTTTTTTTTGCAGCAGATGTAATTTAATTATTCTGCGAACTCATAGCCGTATACTCATAAATAAAACAGGCAGTATCTGTCATATATTCCCAAGTTAATTATTTTAAAATCAAAGTTAATTTTTTCTCATAATTTCGACAGTTAATTGTTGAATATATGGATGCACAAATACTGTATTTTTTTAATACATTGGTTTTCACTACTTTGGCCATTATAAAATAAATATATTTTGTAAATCTGTCATGAATCTCGCGGGCCACAAAAATGTTCAAGGCGGGCCTGAGGGAGTTGGTAACAAGTTTTCCGTTTCCTTCACAGTAGCCATGGTCAAATTCCTATCCACAGTCTTTGGACACAATACTCTCTGACGTTTAGAAGAATAAGCAATAGCTCTCGAGTAAAAGAAATGCGTTCGCCACTTATCATTTGAACAGACAGTTGATGACACTTGTAAGTTACCTCAACGTTTATCTGACTTGCTTGTTAGCAAACTATATTCGATTTTTAATAATGACAATGGTGTAGTTGAATGAACGATTGTATCAAAAACTTTCTATGCAATGCACTAACCAGACAGACCTTTTGGGGTGAGGGGGACTTATTTTTCATTTAGGGAATCATAGTTCAAGACCTTATATTGTAGTCGTACATATCAAAATCATCTAAAAACGGTTTTACAACAGTCGTAAGGGAGCGCCCATAAATTACGTAGTTCCATTTTGGCATCCTGTGAACCCCTCCTTCCCCCCACGTAGCTGACGTGACTATTGCCTACCCCCCCTCCTCCCCCTGCGTAGCACGTAACTTTTTTTTTTTTTTGCCTATTGAGTCCGGACGACATTTTGTATCGTTTTCTCTTGTCAGACTGTTACATACGGATATAATTAAAGGACGGAAATAAATATTCACATGCTGTTTTGTGCTCTAAACCTTATTTTAACTGTGACAAATAATATGAATGAAAAGCTACGTGGCCTGGCTCGGAAACCCCCCTCACCCCCACGTAGCCCAGCGTAGCTTCCAGCCAACCCTCCACCCACCCCCCTAGACCGAACCACGTAGTTTATGGACGCTCCCTATGTAATTTATACAACCTGGTTCACTATTGTTTACGATACTTACCTAAGTTTTTCCTGGTAGTTCATTATATTTTTTACGAATTCTCCATACTTATAAGGATCAGATTCAACTGACATTTTGACGCCCTACTCGTGAGTATTATTCTGAAATCTCAAACCTCGAGGTTGGTATGTTACTTTATCATTTACGGGAAAAAGTAAATGAACCGAATGAAAGATTTCATACAGATTATATTCTTCAAACTTATTTCTAAAAAAACATTTATTTAGAAGAAAGATCGGAATTGGTGATGTTTAGATCTTGATAGATTTAGTACACGCAGACATGGCGATAATAAGACGCTGTGTTGTGTACGTAGTTACTTAGGGAACATTTCCGCTTAAAGCCAGCAGAAAATTTTTACCCTAACACGGATATGTTCCCTTGAGTTTATTTTATTCTCTGTAAACTGATGTTACCGTGAGGTACACAACCTCACATTCTGTGATTTTGACATTAAAAAAGCTATTTTTATTTAATAATTGTAATTGTACATACTAACTCTGAATTTTAAGTTCCAAGGTCAAAGTACGTCAAGATGAATATAATGAGATCTCTGGAAAATAAAGAACAGTCGAGATAGAGTTGAAGAAAAGATTTGAAAGGAAGAGGACGAGTTGGTTTTGGAAAGAACATGTTTTAAGAGAAGAGATGAAACAGAATGGCTAGATGGAAGCCACGAATAATCCTGGCGGGATTAAGAAGAGGAAAATATTAGCCTGAGGGCAGAAGGTTTAGGGTTTTGATAAAGATAATGGAATATGATTTTGGAAATCATAATTGTTTGTTTAATATAAAATATAGGAATTATGAGATAAGTAGAAAGTGTTTTATTTGATATTGAGGTTGAAATATAGATATAAGCAAAGGAGTTGATTTAAAGTTTGTATGGTAAGAATTTGATTAATAATAATTTGATTTACAGCGTGAGTATCGAAATAAAACCAGCAACGGACAAAGAGGGATTAAGGAAATCCTTATGTAGTGGTCTGGTGCAGGAAATATAAGCAAAAGTATTATTTTAACAGTATGATAAAGTAACACTCACATGTGTTCCCTACAAAATAAAAGGAGCGATAAAGTGGTACGTTACATTACCATTAGAACAGACGATCTTTGGTACAGAGATATTCGAAGAGCTATAGAATAAAATTGTGATTACTGATTAGCGATCCAGTTATTTCGAATTAGTGCCATTCGTTGTTTCGATGCAAGGAAAATGGGCGATTGGTATCCTTTAAATAAAATACAGGTTATACCTCTTTTCATCGTGATTGTATAACAACAACCTTATCTTGTAGCTGTCAGATTCTCAATGAACGATAAAACTAATATATATAAACTTGAAAAGGTACTATAAGAAATTTAATTAAAATTTTATCATCATTGTGGAAATTAACACGTTAAAGATAAGTCATCGTCGGCTGCGGTTATATAAAGACCAAAATAAAAACATGGCCAACAATTATTTGACACAAAGCAGCGTTGCCCCTGTCTGTTATTTGTGCGAAGTTTTCAACTGTAACAGATTAATGATTTCGGAAGAAGCAAGATTTAATGAGGCGAGTTAACGTGAAAAAAAAAAAAAAAAAAACTCTTGTAGAAATCACGCACCTGTGAAAATAAAGACGGATT
This sequence comes from Vandiemenella viatica, assembly GCA_031002005.1. Classification (NCBI taxonomy): domain Eukaryota; kingdom Metazoa; phylum Arthropoda; class Insecta; order Orthoptera; family Morabidae; genus Vandiemenella; species Vandiemenella viatica. The sequence continues at coordinate 169,702,726 of JARYHS010009186.1, read as the reverse complement.
GTATGTTAATGTTGATAGTGAAAATGATGGAGAAGATAGTAACCTTCGAAACAACAAGTTTGTAACATTTAGATGTGGACTGAATTTCGAGAATGTTCTATTTTCACTAAATTGCAGGAAATCATTAGTTTTTACAATTCCGATAGTCGTTGTTTATTTGTTAAGTTCACACCTTTTTATTAGTGTAAGGTAAATTGATCTTCCAGAATCTTTAAGAATTAAAATTGATAGTATTCGAAAAAGTGTCCTTCACTCGTAAAGTTTGAATATTAGCAATTCATCCGCTGTTATCTTCTCAGCCAACCAAGGTAATTGTTCCCTTGCATGTGCTGTCGCAATTTATACAGCAAACACGGCGAGGCAATAAATGTCCAACCATCGCAGTGGCAGAACCAGTGTTGCAGTGTCGTCTAACATGCATGACTGATGCATTTAAACGACTAAATCGTGACGATGCGAAAGAACGTTATCGGCCGTGTATCCGGAACCTTGCAGATCTTCCCACGGAACATGAATGACGAAACGCGAGGTGATTGACGCTTCGGGTAACGATTTTACATCTACCTGCCGAGTGATAGATCACAGTGGGCAACGTAAAAGTCAGCATATCCCGTCGTAAATGTCTGCGCTTTGCCGTCGTGCTTACTAAATCTTCCTACGAATGGATAGTTTGTGCAGATTATTATTAAATTTTTCATCGCTCATTGCCTGCATAGTTGCAATGCGGTCACCTAGTTTAATGCTTAAGATATGTAGAGACATTCGAATAATTTTTTGTCGTTAGTCTGGTGACATTACAAGCGGGATCAGCATTGTACTGTACCTAGAGGTGACTCTACTAGATAACTTGTCAAGTGCTCAGTGGCGTAGGTAGGTTAACAAGGGTCCCGGTGCAAAAAAATATTTTTGGCCCTCAGGCCGGAGGGTCTCTTGAGCTGAGCTTGGGGGCCCCCTGAGCTTAGGGCCCCGCTGCACGGCACTGCCTAGTCCTCCGATTGCAAGTACCTAGCACATAGAATATCTGAAAAACGAAAATATTTGTGTGATCTGTAATAAATAGTTTTTTTTAATTGATCTCTTGATGAAGTTTTTTTTTTTCTTTTCAGGGTGTAATACCCACTGTTAGTCAGTTCCAAAAGTAAATATCGTTTTTAAAATTTGGAGAGTTCAAGGGGATTTGGAATTTTTTTTTCTCTATCCTAGCGTGAAGTACGATGTTTAGGGCTTGTCCTGTAGAGGATTACTACTTTGTTGTTGTTTTTTTTTTTTTTAATTCTCTGTAGCGTAAAAATATGAGTAGCCGTTCAAGTTTTCTGTTTGAGACCATTTTTGTTACCAGGTGTAGCTCGAAAACGTTCTTATTTGGGAACATGAATTTTTTCTTCAAATTTGACTACGTTCTGTATGCGAACAGCAAATACTAAAAAGGAGGTTCCGTGGTTCCGACTCCATATTAAACCGCATGCCCCCGAGGAAAGGAATTGGCCTTCCTGCCTCTGATAAATTTTTGAAGTGAAAATTCCTTTAGGTGCGTTGGGAGATTTTTGGATGGGTAAATTTTTATTAGTTCGCATCACCGACAGGTTAATGTTAACAGTATACCTGTAGCGGTCTGTTCGCTCACTGGTTACGGTGTCTTACTGGGAAACGAAAGATTCCAGTTTCGAATCGCTATCGCGTCGGGTATTTTCACAGACCCTTAACGTGAGCTTCACCTCTGGCTGTGTAATGTGAAGTACACCAGAACGCTTCCATGGTTAGTTAAACTGTAGGTCCCCTGTACCTGGTAACACTACCGGGTTACGTAAAAGCGGCTACGATAGGTATGGAATGAGCAGCCAATAGAAACCCTGTCACCAAGTCGTTACAACCAGGCGGAATTATTTACTATATCTGTAGTTATAAGTATGAAGTTGTTAGATTGCTCGTGGTCTTAATTACTATATTAAATAACTAGTCCACGATCCAGTTGCAAATTTTAACTTGTTTTATTGCTAGTAAACTATCGGACTTCTAAACACAGTTCATATATAAACACAACACTCCAACGATTACAGTCGGCATTTCTTCCAAAGACAATACTACCAAAACTGTTCATTCAACACTGTCCGTGGCCGACGTAAATTGAATGGCAACCTTTTAAAGCACATCTGCCTTCCTTGGAAGACAAACGCAGTATATGGCTGGCACTCTTCATCTAGTACCACCTGATTGAAACCTGACGTTACGTCTAGAGTGGTCAGCCAGGGCTTCCCGTGGAACCGCGTCATGAGGTCCTGAATTCGTTCCGTTCTTTCCCCGTCCGCCTCTATCCTTTGGTTAAGTAGTCTGGCGTCGAGACAAGGTCGAACCGACCCGTCCTTCTTAACAACAAAAGTGACCGGGTTGAGGTGCACGGAAGGACGTGGGGTAATGATCCCATTCCGCTCCATTTCCGCAACAGCTACCTGAGCTGCCTGCCGCAACTTGTGTGGGATACTATACGTGCGTCCCTTCAGCGGCGCTTTGTCCTTGACCCGGAACTTGTGCACATAATTGCGTATCTCCCCAGGACGGTACGAAAACGCCTGCAAGTTCTCTTCCAAGACTTTACACAGCTCACGCTTTTGTGCTACTGCCAAATTAATTTTTTCTTGGACCTTAGCGGTCAAATTCTCAAGAATGAGGCTTCGTTCGTCAGCTAAAGCGCTTATGGCTGCTCCTTCCCCGTGAATACGCTCGCTATTTTGTTCCGCGGGATCTTGCACTCCATCGGAAATCTTTATTTCCAGATTTTGCGAGTGAGCCTCGCTTTTCCAGTGCAATACCTCTGGCACCAAATGCTTGATGGTTCCTTCCCCCCAATCCAGAATTACCCGACGCTTTTCAAGTTGGTCGCAACCAATAATCACGTCTTGGGTCAATCCGGGGATAACCAGCATTGAAAGCGATAATTCGCTGTTGGCGATTTTCATCGGGATGAACACCTGCGAGCTGACGATCTTTTCTCTTTTCCCGAGGGCAGGCACCACCGTAACTTGAGTGGTCGGGATGACTTTCAATCGCGGGTTTTTGCTCTTCAATTGTAACATAAATTTTTGCGAAATTGCGGAGATAGATGATCCGGAGTCGACTAACACGTTAGCCTTTATTCCGTATGCTATGATCGATATTTGGGGGACACTTGGTGCATCTGCTTATTTCGCCTTGGGAATCCATATTAGCGTCGTCTTCGCTATTTTCCGGCCCCTCACCACGCCAGTAGGCCAAATTGTTTATATTGATGCATTCCACCATTCTAATGTCCCCCGGAAGGCCTCATTGCGGCGCATCGTTTCCGGGTGCAGCCGTCCTATCGCACATAGTCTTTTCTTCATTTTTCTGGCCTTGGACTCTGGAATCCCCGTATTCTACGGCAACTGCATTAATTGTAGCCCGTTCCTTGCCGAAATTCTTACCATCTCCGCGGTCATTCCCGTTCTTCCAAAATGAATTTCCCGGTTTTTCCTCCTTTTGTGAATTAATTTCCTGCATTAATTGTTGATTCGTGCTCTTATTTTCCTCCTTTTGTGAATCAAAACGCTTGTTTAATTCCAGAAATTGCTGGCTACTTTTCTGGCTCGATTGCTCTATTGCAGCCATCAACACGTTTAGTATTTGCGATGATACGGGTGGTGATTCTACAGGAATTTGGGTCATTTGTTGTGTCTGTTCTGAATGTGCGGGCGTATTCTGTGTCATCTCACCTACAGGAAACGAAAAATTTTCCATATTTTCCTGTGGCGACAAAGTAGACTGCGAACTATATGAGTGGGTCGGAACTTCAGAACTTACGTTCCCCTCCCCTGCAGCAAATATTTCGCTTTGTTCCGTTAAATGAACCTGATCGTTCATGATTTCGGGAGATTTTTGCCTATCAGACTGATCTTCCATATCGAAATCTTTTATCGTACGAGATCGTAGCTTCATATGAACCCACAAAGAATGAATTTACACCGCAATTGTGCAATGACGAAATCTAGATTCATTAACAACAAAAATACCGCGAATTTCAATACACACAAATACATATACCCCTCCAAAATACGGCAAGAGAAAAGCAACGATGAATCATGCAACACAACACCATTAAAGCAGACTTACTTTCAAACACATGGGCAAGACATGCGTGTCTTTAATTTTCTTAGAAGCTATCATGCATTAAGAAATCAACACTGACGTTACTCATTTAAAATTTTTAAACTGATCACAAAATTGTTACAATACAAAGTGTATTGCATCTCAATTGAAGTGCACAAATGAACTTCCTTTTAATGCGTTGAAACAAAATAAATTTTATGCATTGAAACAAAATGAACTTTATGCATTAAAATATAAGTGAAACATCAAAATAAAATCTTGTATGAATATCTATTGACTACAAGAATAATAAAACTGCCAAAAGCCATGCATGTGCAACATTCCATGAAACTTTCTGAATTTGGGCTCCAAATTGTATTAATTTGAATTAGTGCCACCAAGTTCGCAGACATTAAGTAGTAATGTCTCATCTGGCACCAGCGTTGGGCGACATTATGTGGTGGGTGCCTTGGTGGGCAAACCACATTACAATTATATTTCATACCTTTATGATTAATAATTGTGGATTTTTAATTTTAATTTTTATGAAGGAGTGAAAATTATTTAATTTTGCAAGAATCTCGACGTTAGTTGGAATTTAGGAAAAATTGTCACAATATGACATTTATTTTCTGATCACTGGCGATTACAAGTCTGAGCGAATTTACCGTTAACATTAACACAAATTGGCAAAATCATAAAAGCAACGCTCAGAGTTACAATTAGCCGTCATGAGCAAGCAAACAACTGTATATTTACTTTTAAATATCTCAGAATCAAAATGCAAGAAATAATGACAGTTGGAACAATAAAAATACAAGTTATGATGACCTCAGACAAAGGTATCATAATACTGTGACTTTACAGTTAAACAAGAAAATCATGGGCGCCAGAATGAACAATATATCATTCGAAAATAACTAGTTCTGGCAAATTATGCCGCTAGCTCAGGGGTTTTTACAATTACAAAGTGAGAACATGGACCTATCCTCTCAAAGTCGCTTACGGGTTCTGTTTCACGGAATGCACAATCACATGGCTTGGTCGTAATCAATTACCATTGTAGTTCTGCGTCTGATGTCTGTGATGAGTGTAGCGGACCCACGATATGTGAGATTATCTCACAAGTCGGCTATAGGCATCTCTGGTCTGGCAATGCGCATCATCGCATTACCGGCTGTGTTGCGGTGATAACCTTGCTCCAGCAAGGCAAGCTGCGGTTAGCGAAAGAAGTCAACTTTCCAAGTCAACCTCAGACTGGTGCGATCGAAGTTAGAATATAGAATCGCAGCTCCTCGCTCTTCGGTCCACGAGGAAACTTCTTGCTCCGCCCATTTGTAGTCTCGAAGCTCACATACAACAAAAATTCCCAGGATTTTGAGTTATACGCTCATTTTGATTGGACCTTCAGGTCGGCACCTAATGTCACGTGATATCCTCGATATGTGATTTGGCCAAAGAATCCAACAGAGTTCGGACATATTCGGCTAAGTTCGCCGGGGCGAGAGAACATTCGGGTTTCGGACGGCAGGCTTTTCCCGCTCGGTGAGTGACCCATCCCCAGGGAGCAGTGTGTGTGGTCTGGCAAATCCCAAATCCGCGACGTCCTGTCCCCATGGCTCGGAAAGACCAAGATTAGCTTCAAGCCTACATAGCTCAATAACTCTTTAATATTCGCTTTGCTACGATACACTGTATAAGTTCACCATTTCATTACAGTCCTCACTTGGAATCTTGCGTACTTTATAAAATTACCACAAAAATCTATTCACGTGGTCGCCCAAGATTTATGTAAATTACTCTTATATTATTACATATATAATAAAAATGCACCTTGTAACGTGGCGACAGCGCGGCTCGTTACAATATATATATATATATATATATATATATATATATATATATATATATATAAACTTAACGAACTGACGGCTTGCGTGTATCAGATATGGTGATTGGGCCAAACTATCCAGAATACATCGTACAACCGTTTAACGTGGAAGGTTGCATTGGTAAATTAGAGCAACAGGTTAATCACGTTAATTAGGTCAACAGTTTACGATACACTTATCAATGCAAGGATAACGGGAAGAAATTCGGCCATGGTGTTATCAAGCAACCATCACAGCATTCGCCTGGAGTGATTTAGGGAAACCATGGAAAACCGAAATCTGGATGGCTGGAAGGGGATTCGAAACTGCGTCCTCCCAAATACAAAACCAGACCAGGAGGTTACCTCTCAAACACCAGACTCCACAGCTGTCTTGATTCCCAGTGGTGGAACGGATTTTCATCATTCTGGACTTGGTTAGTAGGGTAGGAATGATGTTGGTGTATAGTTCCCAATCACTACATAATGTTCCAAAGACCTGCGTTAGTTCCAAACTTCTCCGCAGTACGTATAGTACAACCGTGACCAATCCAAATGATCCTAGACCGAACCACGTAGTTTATGGACGCTCCCTATGTACTTATTTCTAAAAAAAACTATTATTTAGAAGAAAGATTGGAATTGGTGATGTTTTTTAGTCGGATACCAAGCGTTTATATAGTGCCAACAACTAACTTTTTTTATTTACAAAATAAATTCGTGTTCTGGTAATTTTATGATACTTCCAGCTGTGTTTCTAACCAAAATACACATACGTATTTTAAGATCTTGATAGATTTAGTACACGCAGTCATGGCGATAATAAGACGCTGTGTTGTGTACGTAGTTACTTAGGGAACATTTCCGCTTAAAGCCAGCAGAAAATTTTTCCCCTGACACGGATATGTTTCCTTGAGTTTATTTTATTCTCTGTGAACTGAGGTTACCATTAGAACAGACGATCTTTGGTACAGAGATATTCGAAGAGCTATAGAATAAAATTGTGATTACTGATTAGCGATCCAGTTATTTCGAATTAGTGCCATTCGTTGTTTCGATGCAAGGAAAATGGGCGATTGGTATCCTTTAAATAAAATACAGGTTATACCTCTTTTCATCGTGATTGTATAACAACAACCTTATCTTGTAGCTGTCAGATTCTCAATGAACGATAAAACTAATATATATAAACTTGAAAAGGTACTATAAGAAATTTAATTAAAATTTTATCATCATTGTGGAAATTAACACGTTAAAGATAAGTCATCGTCGGCTGCGGTTATATAAAGACCAAAATAAAAACATGGCCAACAATTATTTGACACAAAGCAGCGTTGCCCCGTCTGTTATTTGTGCGAAGTTTTCAACTGTAACAGATTAATGATTTTAATGAGGCGAGTTAACGTGAAAAAAAAAAAAAAATCAAACTCTTAGTAGAAATCACGCACCTGTGAAAATAAAGACGGATTGTATGTTAATGTTGATAGTGAAAATGATGGAGAAGATAGTAACCTTCGAAACAACAAGTTTGTAACATTTAGATGTGGACTGAATTTCGAGAATGTTCTATTTTCACTAAATTGCAGGAAATCATTAGTTTTTACAATTCCGATAGTCGTTGTTTCATTTGTTAAGTTCACACCTTTTTATTAGTGTAAGGTAAATTGATCTTCCAGAATCTTTAAGAATTAAAATTGATAGTATTCGAAAAAGTGTCCTTCACTCGTAAAGTTTGAATATTAGCAATTCATCCGCTGTTATCTTCTCAGCCAACCAAGGTAATTGTTCCCTTGCATGTGCTGTCGCAATTTATACAGCAAACACGGCGAGGCAATAAATGTCCAACCATCGCAGTGGCAGAACCAGTGTTGCAGTGTCGTCTAACATGCATGACTGATGCATTTAAACGACTAAATCGTGACGATGCGAAAGAACGTTATCGGCCGTGTATCCGGAACCTTGCAGATCTTCCCACGGAACATGAATGACGAAACGCGAGGTGATTGACGCTTCGGGTAACGATTTTACATCTACCTGCCGAGTGATAGATCACAGTGGGCAACGTAAAAGTCAGCATATCCCGTCGTAAATGTCTGCGCTTTGCCGTCGTGCTTACTAAATCTTCCTACGAATGGATAGTTTGTGCAGATTATTATTAAATTTTTCATCGCTCATTGCCTGCATAGTTGCAATGCGGTCACCTAGTTTAATGCTTAAGATATGTAGAGACATTCGAATAATTTTTTGTCGTTAGTCTGGTGACATTACAAGCGGGATCAGCATTGTACTGTACCTAGAGGTGACTCTACTAGATAACTTGTCAAGTGCTCAGTGGCGTAGGTAGGTTAACAAGGGTCCCGGTGCAAAAAAATATTTTTGGCCCTCAGGCCGGAGGGTCTCTTGAGCTGAGCTTGGGGGCCCCCTGAGCTTAGGGCCCCGCTGCACGGCACTGCCTAGTCCTCCGATAGCTACGCTACTACTGCAAGTACCTAGCACATAGAATATCTGAAACGAAAATATTTGTGTGATCTGTAATAAATAGTTTTTTTTATTGATCTCTTGATGAAGTTTTTTTTTCTTTTCAGGGTGTAATACCCACTGTTAGTCAGTTCCAAAAGTAAATATCGTTTTTAAAATTTGGAGAGTTCAAGGGGATTTGGAATTTTTTTTTCTCTATCCTAGCGTGAAGTACGATGTTTAGGGCTTGTCCTGTAGAGGATTACTACTTTGTTGTTGTTTTTTTTTTTTTTAATTCTCTGTAGCGTAAAAATATGAGTAGCCGTTCAAGTTTTCTGTTTGAGACCATTTTTGTTACCAGGTGTAGCTCGAAAACGTTCTTATTTGGGAACATGAATTTTTTCTTCAAATTTGACTACGTTCTGTATGCGAACAGCAAATACTAAAAAGGAGGTTCCGTGGTTCCGACTCCATATTAAACCGCATGCCCCCGAGGAAAGGAATTGGCCTTCCTGCCTCTGATAAATTTTTGAAGTGAAAATTCCTTTAGGTGCGTTGGGAGATTTTTGGATGGGTAAATTTTTATTAGTTCGCATCACCGACAGGTTAATGTTAACAGTATACCTGTAGCGGTCTGTTCGCTCACTGGTTACGGTGTCTTACTGGGAAACGAAAGATTCCAGTTTCGAATCGCTATCGCGTCGGGTATTTTCACAGACCCTTAACGTGAGCTTCACCTCTGGCTGTGTAATGTGAAGTACACCAGAACGCTTCCATGGTTAGTTAAACTGTAGGTCCCCTGTACCTGGTAACACTACCGGGTTACGTAAAAGCGGCTACGATAGGTATGGAATGAGCAGCCAATAGAAACCCTGTCACCAAGTCGTTACAACCAGGCGGAATTATTTACTATATCTGTAGTTATAAGTATGAAGTTGTTAGATTGCTCGTGGTCTTAATTACTATATTAAATAACTAGTCCGCGATCCAGTTGCAAATTTTAACTTGTTTTATTGCTAGTAAGACATCGGACTTCTAAACACAGTTCATATATAAACACAACACTCCAACGATTACAGTCGGCATTTCTTCCAAAGACAATACTACCAAAACTGTTCATTCAACACTGTCCGTGGCCGACGTAAATTGAGTCTGTAAAATTCTGTCGAAAAACTGTTTCTCTGCTGATCGCTTTATATAAGTTCTATCGAAAGTTCTAGAACACTACAAAGGCTTCCAACAGATATTTCTCGAAAATTAACAATACTTAAACAACTGAAAACATATTAAAAACATCAGAATTAATACATAATCATTACAGAAATGCTTAGAAATGAAAATTAAACATACTTAAACACAAAATTATCCACTTAAATAATTTTAAACTGTAGTAAACCGTCCTTTAAACATCATAGCTCACCTTAATACCTACAATTACAAACATTTAAGTAATTCTCTTGCATAGTTCTGTCCTTAAACATATTGAATGGTATTTACATATATTCTTTTCAGAAACAAAATACCTTTACACTGATTTACAATAAATTACAAGACAATCATACAAAATTACTTTCAATCACACTCTGGCTTGCTACAAATGTTTCATAAAATACAATTCCCGTTAAAGTTTAGGTTTGAGGACTGTTACAAAGTGTTGCGCGTATGATATTCATAGTTTTAAGTTTATACTTCCGTCGGCAGTTCCAAATGACTGCCAACAGTTTTTTTTCTGTCTTTACTTCTCGCCGAGACGACATCATTAGAGACGGGAAAGGACTGCGACAAGGAATGGGAAGGAATTCTGCTACGACATTTTGCAGGAACCGTGCCAGAAATCACCTGAAGTGATTTGAGGAAACCGTGGAAAACCCAAATCTGGATTGCCGTACGGGTATTTAAACCCACGTCCTCCAGAATACGAGTTCAGAGCGTTACCACTCTGTCACACTTAGACAAACCTATCCAATCAGCCGCTCCCTATCTGAAGGTCTGCCGAGGGTGGTGCCCTTGATCCGGTGCTACTTTCCCGTCTGTTATCCGCCTGCAGTCTGCAGCTGTGTGGGCGGAGCGGCCACGCCTCGTCTCACTGCAGCCAACCGTGTCAAAATACAATGCTCCGGCCCCCTCTCCTCAGCATCGGAATATGCACCTATCCCACAACTTCTAAATAAATAATATTTAGAGGCGCCTTGTGTTGCTGTGTGCTGATTGGAATGCTGTATTTCGCATCACCAATGAACATACAGGATGATACACGAAGATATGTTATTCTACAAGTAAAACTAAAGAAAAACGTTCATATAAACATAGGTCCGCAAATGTTTAGTTGATGAAGCTTGCAATCTAGCCACACAAGCAACCAAAGAAAGGTTCTCGGCGCTTAAAAAACAGTTTAAACTGACGGAAACACTTTCAACCGACAGCGACCGAGCAGTGATCATTCCCGAAGAAAGACACTCCCAATGGGTCGAAGGAGGACACCTCTACTTCCAAAAGTCATCTCCTGAGGGAGGTAAGTGACTCCGAAGTGGCTGTGCCGGGAGTAAATGTTTTAAAAGTGTCATAAATATACAAAGTGAGAAACAGTGCAGTAAATGATTTGTGTATGTGAATCTTTCTTTGTTTAATTATACAGGGCGTTCGCCGGAAAACGCTACCCTCCCAGTCTGTTGCCGTCGGCAACTTGCTCGGTCAGTCGCGCCAGCAGTTTCCGCCACACGGCACCGTAAATCACCGCACTGTTTAACACCTCCGCTGCCCCAACAGTGCAGTGCAGTGACCCTTACATTGATAAGAACGGTTTCTTTGCATTGTAGATAGTTTGTGACTTCAGTCTCTTATTAATCAGTGTTGTGAATAAACGTTTCTTTGCGGTTTGGCTGGTTTGGGGCTTCATACTCTTATTAATCTGTACCGTGTTTGAGTGTGAGTAAAATTATGGTACGTTACAGTTTGCAACAAAGAATATTTCTCTACGATACATATGTGAAGAAGAAGTCGTTTAAAAAGTGTCGCAGTAAATTTCGTCGCGAATTTCCTGGCGCTTTACTGCTAGCTAAATCAACAATTCTGCGTCTGGTTAAAAAAGTAAGAGAAACGGGTTCATTTTTTTAACAAAAAGAGACTGTCGGTCAACCGTATTCTCACAGAGGAGAAAATTGACGATATCGCTTTTCGACTAGAACAGTCACCCAAAAAATCATTAAGTCAGTTAGGGCAGCGTGTGTCTCGAAATATGTTCAGAAGATGTGAAATGTGCATTACACAAGAGGGTCAACACTTCCAGCATCTTTTATAAGGTAAGCTAATGAATTACGTCACATTTAAATGCTTAGCACACAAGTTTATGAAGTTTATGAACCGTAATTATTATGAAATAGTCCGCGGCCGACGGTCGAACAATGCCGGAAACTGACCGCTCGCTCGCCGGGAGCAGTTTCTTCCTTGTAGCGCTAACAGTGGGTTGCGTTTCCCGGCGAACGCCCTGTATATAGCAGTATCTGTGTGTGAACGTATGTTACTCAAATTACTAATTTACAGTATATATCCATTAAAAAAAACCCACTAGCACCTATTAAATACAGTTTTACACATTGTTAATTTAATTATATAACTAATTTTTTGTGAAATTTGAAAACTTTATGTGTTACAAACTAGTTTTACATCCTGAACAATATTTAGCTATTATTTTCAAACTATAATTTTATCTTATGTACCTCTTGTAATATATTAGAAATATGGGCCCAGAGTAGAATCTAGGTGCTGGGCTATTATGTACCAGGATATATATATATATATATATATATATATTTAAAAAAAAAGTTACGGAGTTACGGCTAATAAAAGATTTTGCCTGAAATTTAGCAACCTCGCTAGTACGAAGCCATCGTAAAACTGCACGAGGTTACATTAAAGCACGATTTCTACTTATTTTGTTGTTATTGATCTGGTGAATGTAATAAAACAAGTCCCAGACGTGTATCTGCAGTAGTTTTCCAGAAATTCCTGAGAAGCAAAGAAATAATTTAGGAAAATTTGTAATTTATTAACTACTTGGACCAATTTTTTGTTTTAATTCCAGGCAATTGCACAAAGTTTTCAACAGAAGTTGTAGAGAATTTAATTTTGGAAAATGATGGTAATAAAGTTAACTAAAACAGTATGAATGTGTCAGATAATTTGTTTATATTAATACCATAGCTCAGTCTTTTACAGTGTATAATTTCAAAATAAATTCATAATAAATGTTCAAAAATGTCTCCACCGAGTTCAATGCATTTAGCTGCACGTGTATGAATAAATTTTGTTGCTCGTTTCAGTTTCACAGGGTTGTGTTATTACATTCACCAGATCAATAACAACAAAATAAATGGAAATCGTGTTTTACTGTAACCTCGTGCAGTTTTGCGATGGCTTCATATTGCGAGGTTACTAAATTTCAGGCAAAATCTTTTATTAGCCGTAAATTAACATTTGCGGATCTATATTTCTTAAGTTTTACTTGTAGAATAACATATTAAAATATTTGCGTATCTTCGTGAATCACCCTGTAGTTTTCAACAGGTCAAATGACAGTGGTGTAAATTGAAAATAGTAAATGTAGTGAGATGACTATAACAGTACAATCTTGGTAGAAAAGGACAGAAAAAGAACAGCAAACAGTTTCAATCCCATTCAATCGCAAGACCAAGGAGCCATCTATTTTATTAATAGATTCGAACCACAAATATTTTGCTGTTTCCTGACTAAGAAACCAGTGACACGTTAGTTGGTAATTGCCATACAAACACATTTTACTAATGTTGTTATTTCTTTTTATAACTTAATTAATCTTTTTTAACCAATAAGTGACTTCTCTTTCATGACTTCTCTTTCATGTGACATTTCCTTTTCTTAAGTTCAAGGTTTTATATACAAGGTGTCTGTGTCATATGCTTGTCATTCCGTTCATTCCGTCAGTTAGATCTGTCTAAATTGCAGAACTGTACTAAATTCTCAACGATTACGGGTGTATGGAAACGATCACATGCAATGAAAAGAAAAAATGAAAAAAACTTTTTAACTAAATTAATGCAAAATTTTGTTAATCTTGTAATATAAAACATCGTTGTAAATCTTGTATACCTATTTTTATTATAATTTATAATTATTTGTTCTGCAACGGATTCTAGTTGTCTCTCGATACTTCAATTGCCACAATTGCTTTTTACTTGGGTAATATTATAATATTTGATCCCCGTCATGTCACCCAACTCATTCATCTGCTGTGGTAAACTATCATTAATATTCTATCTAACATACATATTTATTAAAATTATGTTTAATCTCTCATTTTTCTAGTCATTATGAGAATTATGCAAGCGATGGTTGTTCCTTGAACTAGCTTCAGGAGTGTTTAGAAACACTCACTGTGGATCACATCAGTAGGAGTTCCTTCGCAGGCGAATTGAAAATAATTCGAGGTGTTGAAAGTAGGAAAAATATTCATGAAATCTAAGAGCCAGAAAGTTACTACAAAGTCAAGAATATTTTACAACTTCTCATTCCACCAGTATCTTAACATTGCAAAAATCAATTGAGCAAGTATATATACAAATTTTTACAGTAGCTGAACCTTGGTAATACATACTGGAGGACCATATTTCATGTCCCCTAGGATGGCTTACAGGAATCGGCCAATGTAAGAGTTTGTCTTGACCAACACCCTCCATGTACAAATCTTGCTCCGTTTCAAAAAATTATTTTCATTCAGCTAAAAAACTAGAAGACTTTTATGAACAGGGAGAGTGCATTTAAAACAATGCAACAACCTTACATTTTAATTCGTCACCGTCTTAAAAACATGTTACTTATGCTTCTTTTTTTGCAATAGTAACTTTGATTAACACTCCATGCTCCTGATTGTTATCAAAAGTAGAACATTTTTAGTCTGCATGTGCTGGTCTGTTATTAACTCCTCATATCCAAGCAGCAGCACTTTTTAATATTATGGGGCGTCCATTACTTACGTAAACTCAAAATGGGGGACGGGGGTGGAGGGTGATCAGGAAAAGTCTCATCAAATCTTATTCAGAGGGAGGGTAGTCAATAAAAATTTAACGTCAACTTTTTAGATATTTTCTTCTCTTATTCACGGAAATAAATGTTGTACAGTACATAGAAGACATCAGCATGAAGCAAAATACATGAGCACATCAAATAAATTTAATTATTTGAAAGTTAAAATTATAAGGTAAATGTCACTTGAGGGTGGAGATCCCACCACAGCTTACCAGATCTCACCAAAAGAGAGGGGGGGTCCAAATTTATGAAAAAGAAACACCTTATTTTATGAATGGGCGAACCCTTATAACGAGATTACAAATTAGTTCTTTCGAAATTTACTATATGATGTCAATATTAAATGAGGATATTAAATTTAGTTGAAAAATATTAAATTTTAGCACAATTTCTAAGCTGTAGACCAACATTTAGGAGGCAATTACGAAATACTTTTAGTTTAAAAATAATCCTTCATTATCCTTCATAGTAAACTATGACTTAGCATTTAACTCCTTTCGCTGGCATCTGACTGTGTGATAAGGTGATGCCTCATGGGAAGGAGATATTTATCATTCGAGACAGACCATCTTACTTAACAGTAATTTGACGCAATATTATAAATTGCAACTCAGAATAGCAAACGCTGTTAATAGCAATTAGTATGCAGACGATTATGATATGCAAGTACATGCGATAACCTTAAGCAGTCATCTGAAAATTACCAATACAAACAGCACAACTCCTTCGATTGCTGATATACTGTTTACTGGTGGCAAATGTAATGCTCGTCTGCCTACTGTTCGGGGGCCACCCACAGTCGCTACAAACAGATGTCAAACTCTGCGTGAATCATGGTCATTCGTTATGAATGAATTACATTTTTTGTTAATATCTATATAAATAACAGCTTTCTTGCAGTTCAACTTCGGAACCTAATTATAGATTGAAAGCTAAGTAACACATAAGTATAAAATATAAAACTAGCAAAAAAGATAAGACGTTTGCTATTATAATCATGTTAAAATTATTTAACATATATATCGCTATAGAGCTATATACTGTTGACATCACTTATGTGCTATCCTTGCTTCAGAAACAAACTGAGATATAAAAGACAAGCGTCTATATTAATATGGCTACTAGTGTCTGACTATTGAGATGTTTCGACTGAATTTATTAAAAGGAAACATAAGGCTTAATACGTTAACATAATTAACCGATCAATTGATCTTCAAGCGTTTGAAAATGTTTTTCACAAAGTTTCCGCGTAACGAGTTGATCACACACGTTCGATATTGTTAGTGAGTTGGTTCTCTTACTTACAAGCAGCAAATTTCCGGTAGTACCAAGACGGATACGACGAAGGACTACCTACAAAACATGTCTTTTGTTTCGCCTCGCAATGCAGTGAGAAATCCATTAGCAGCTTGTGTTTAGTAATTAGTATTTCCAACACTTCATGCAAATTCATGAAAGTAATATCAAAGCTCGTTATCTCTTCTGTCCTTCACCCTCCGTCATGACATTGCTACCTGCAATACAGACATAATTACACAGACTTTATTGCCGTCGGAAATTAGATGTAATCTCAATTAAAATGCTGTGAAGGTAACTGCATTGTACACTCGTTTTACAGACGTAACTACCAGTTGTAGTTCTTAATATGGTACCATTCTTCCTATTCTAATTATTCAAAGAGTTCTCGGTATTCTAGACCCTGAATAGGAAAATGTTAAAAATAGTTAAAAACGTTCAGGGGTTCTCTATCCTTACAGTCATCATGTGTATAAGAAACGGTTGAAAGTTTATTAGTTACCAACGAAGTAAATGGCAGATACCGCACATGCTTTTAAATGGATTTAAATTATTTTAATCTGTTCTTAACAATAGCAAGAATCGTTGAACACATTATATCATAGAGAGAAAAATCGTTACATTCAACGTTCTTTAAGTGAGTAATGTGTTAAAAGGCAGCTGTTCCATCATCAAAATAAGACATCCATACTTAATAATAATGCTTTGCATATTTACTACCACCGTAATGGAAATGAGCGGTGGAAAAAGCTGGTAACATTCAGTTCTTTTTCATATGAAAAAACTTGTAATGCCTAGAGAGCTTTTTAAATATAAATCATTGGTGTTATTTTCTATGAATGTTGCAATAGGTAGAAGGTTTGGAGACATTGCTCCACAGGTAGGAAGTAATGAGGAAACATGCTATTCACTCATCACATGGAAGTGATGGCCCGAAAATCAAGAAGGGAACATTCGGAACTACAAAATTATCTGCAGAGGCGCGCTCGGAAAAAAGTTTCCGGAGGGAGATTGTCTCAAAGTTTCTCAAGTTTTCCCAAGAAGTGTTAGTCAAGAAGGTTAGAAGAAAACAGAAAAAAAGTGTTAACAGAGGCTGTTAAGTATCGGTCTAAGCGACGAATTAAAAATTGATACGTTAAAGAAAGATAGAAAACGTCGGTCTAAGAAGTTGTTAATTTAAAGAAATAGTAGGGCCAGCGTTGAATATGTTGTAAGCGACAAAGGCGAGGTTTTTCGGCTAATTGAATATGAAGTTGATTGAATATTCTGCAGTAGTGACTAGAAGTTTCGAAATCCAATTAAAGGATTTACTCTTGAGTTTGATGATATCTTCGGAAATTTTTAGGCAAGAAGGTTGATTGTTACAGTTTTTAAAAGTGTCGTAAACAGCAGTTGTTAGACAATAGGCAGCTCTTATTATTTAAAGCGCTAAATCAGAGATATTTTCAGGTGAATTGAGTAACATGAAGATTGCGCCTTACGGAGTCATAGGGGTCGAGCTGTGGCCCAAACCAGTGTGAACACCAAAATTAAACAACAATGACGTATGTTTTTTTTCATAGCAGAATAGTTTTGGAAATTCTGCTTTGGGTACTTACATAAAAGTTTTTTCTTTCTGTCACGACAGCGAGACAGAAAAATTTTGTGTCTTACGAAAAATAAGTGTTATGAATGATAATTTTTTCATATATTTCTTTTCGATACAGGTCCGCTTTATTTTCCAGATAATCGAGGAAGTATACAAGCGGTTAAAATGCCTTCAGGCGTCATTAAACCGTAATTAAAGCAGCGTTTGATCGTCGGCCGCCTGACATTTAGGGCGTTACAGACGTTTGAAGTACAAAAGAGTTTTAAATAGCGCTGCGTGTAATCACACAGTCTCGCGCTGTTCGTTTGAGCGGCGTGTCTTGCCCAGTGGTTTGCGCCGCTTTGTTCTTAATGAGGCGGAGGCGAGACAGTCACTTGCTGCTGGGGCCGACAGTTCTATGTGCTGTGCATAAGGCATGTTTATCTCAACAGATAAATAAGTATTCACTGCACCTATAATTAAATATAGAGGCCCAGACGTTTTCTGCATTGATTAGTAATTACAGGTTAATTTTCTAAGATATCGTTAAACGACTATGAGACGAAGTGACAATCGATTCCCTACAGTAAACTTATACCAGGTTACTAATTATTTCTTCTCTGTTCTAAGGTTTCAGTGGGTTAAGGAGTAGCATTTTTCTGCCACATTCTTAGTTTAAAAAGATTTCTTCGTATTCCCGGGATTTGCTCATTTAATACTGGACATACATACATCGTTTCAAAAGCTATTTTTTTTAAAAAAAAACTCAGACTCAGTTATGACCAGTTTCTAAAAATAATGTTTGTACTTTTCTTATTATCAGCAAAAAACATTTGTCAAGAAAGTATGGATTTACCTTTCTCAGATTTGTGCTATCCCAAATCATCACTGATTGGTAACCAGATAATTGTGTACTTTCAATATGATGGCAATATAAAACTACAAATGCCATATAGCTGATTTCTGTAGCATAAAAACCATTTTAAATTGTTTCCTCATGCTTTTTGTTGTTACTGTAAAAGTGAAATGGATAGGATTTACACCACCAGCAACCTATTAAAATGTACCCCAATTTCAGAAGCTCTAAAACTTGATGAGTCTGGTGGGTGAGCGGTAACACTCTGGTGCCGCATTCGAGAGAACGCAGGTTCGAATCCTCGTGCGTCCATCCAAACTTCGGTTTTCCATGGTTTTCCGAAATCACTCCAGGCGAATACCGGGATGGTTCCTTAAAAAGGCCAGGACCGAGTTCCTTCCCGTTCCTTGCCCGCCTTTAAGATGTCGACGTCAGGAGCCGTAAAGCGATAAAATAAATAATTTATTCAACTCCTGGCCATTCTAAAACGAATTGTCCTTCTCTATTGTTTAAACACTCATTGTTGCTTAAATATCGCTTTTGCTCAAATGTTGTTTTTGCTTAAATATAATACTAGACATTTGATAATTCTTATCTTACCAAAGAAATTTTAATTCGGAATTTTGTTTCAATTTCTATTTAGAATTATTTTTTTATTTGTGTACTAGTGTAAGCCCGTGACTGTTTTTTGCATATCGTCACAGGTCTAGAATAGTTCCAGTTTTTACGATGAAAGATTATGACAGGTTGATCTGATCTGGCCAAATACAAGCTTGACCTGTGTTTCACCCTTAGGATCTCTTGAGCTTGAAGAACTCAGAAGCATTAATATAGGTAGGTATTAAACACGGACAGGAACGATGGCGCTATCGTGTAACTGTTTCATAGGTCAGACCCTCCAACTTGCTTAAATACGAACTTCACTTGTATTTGACCCTTAAAGTTCAATCTACAAAATTTAAAAAAAATAAATCCTGTTTGCTTCGAAAGAATCATGTTGTTTATTACTGAGACTGGGCAAACACTCATAATGGAAACATTGGTCATAGTATCTGTGACGGCTAGAGAACTTAAAGTTCATTCCATATTATGAAACAGTTGAGCAACTCCACAGAAATAAGTTGCCAGAATAGTCGATTCGGTGACACATTTGGTCTGATATCCACTTAAAATAACCTAATAACTCGCATTTAGCGAACATGAATAAAGACCAATAACCAAAGTGGTCAGCAAAATTCCTAAAAAGCAAATAAACCGTAATGCATAAATTTTGGTCCCGCAACATTAGTGAAAGTTGTTATTAAACTGAAATTTATCCTAAGCCGAAATGACAATTGGCATTCGTGGTTACTGCAGAGACTGTGAGTAATTTATTTTTTTCAAGTAAGTTTTAAAGATTTTTTTTTTTAAGTTGCTTTAATTAAAAACATGTACTTAAAAGCAGATCCATGTTTTTTCAGCCGCAAAATTTATTAAAATTTTTTTAAAGTATGAAACGCTATGAAAAGCAAACATAATGAATGCATTATGCCAATTAATTTGATAGCAGTGCTTGGTTATTAAATTGTAGACATAACCACGAATTCCTTCTAATGGTATCTCTGGTCGCTGTTTTGTGAGCGAAGGCTGACACGTGACACCGTTCTCCAGCCAATAGCTATCGAGGTGAGTGGGTGACCTTACGAAATTATATAGTAGATGTTTATTTTTACTGTGGAGTATGTTTAAAAGGCTGATAAGGTTTTTTACATCGTCAGCTCATACTAATTCACTATTCCTATTTGAGGCAGTTTTGAATATAATTTTGTGAACAGTAGTTCAGTCGCAGTGACATAGACATTGATAAACCTTGTCGAACGGAACTCTGAATTTTAATTAAATGGCATGGATGCCACGGAGTAATAAAAATTATGATCTAGAAAAATATTGCAAGTGTACGGCGTAGAAGGCGGGACGAGTGGGTATGGTGGTAAAAAGTGTCACTGCAATCTGGGCGACCGAGATTCGATCCCCGACGATTCGGAGAATTTTGTTCGGTATTAAATGTCCGAATCGGCTCCCCTTGCCCAGAGTCTTCTATACGACGATTTCAGACACATTCACAAGGGGATTTCTAGAAGATCTGCAGAGATAAAAGTAAATGGATTCACACGGATTTTCAACTGCATAACGCACAGCAGAACTACATGTTGCGCATGGTGATTAGAATTAGAACAGCTAATTTAAATTACACAGCATACAAGATTAAGAATTCCACCTTACGATGCGATGAAAACTCATTCCTGTGAAATTCAGTGCATTATGCGCATTAAGGTTGCAGCAATTTTTAGTTTACGCCTTTTAACCATTTAAGAAGTATTTGATCTTACCTACGTATCCTTTTGCAAGTTTGTTTGTCGTTATGCATAAAGAAAAGTACAGTTGAATTGAACTGTTCTCAGGATACATCCGCCAAATTAAGTGTTAGTCCATCAAATTCTAGGCAGGAGTAGTACACAGAATTCATAGGACTGCATTGATTATTCTTTCCTTCTCCCCTTGTTAAGGTAAACAGGGTTTCTAGATTCCTTGTATCTATGACGTTATGAATTTAAAGAAACTTGGAATAATGGAAGTTACGTGTTGAAGAATGTTAGTCGCTTGAAGCATAAAGAAAAACTAAACACATTGCCAGAACGGTAAAATAAATCAGTCACTGAGATTTCTGTCTGCACTCATCGAATGGTTACAACAACATTATTTTTTAAGAGTTGATACTTACTTGAGTTAATGCCTGAGATATTGTTTAAAGGATTATAAAATCCAGTGTCCAGATGGAAAGTCTTATTACTAATCGATCAATAGTTCACTGATAAGTTTACTGTATCGTACTATAGATACAGATAGAAAATCACTGGAGGTGTTATTACGTATGTATTGTCAACATATCTACCCAACCGCTACGTTGAAAAAACTTCCACTATTGAAAATACAAATACAATATGTCTTCTGAGCATTTCTCATTTTATCAATAGTGCGTAACTCCGGCTGCCGAGGAAGGAAAAAAGCAACTTTGATCTTCATCTAACTCGCTGTGCCTATGAACTACATGGTAATGCTGGGTATAACGGATAGCTGTCATTATTATTGTCGTGGGCGCTGCTAAGTTAATCTGGCGTCATATCTCATGGTCCTATTTACGACTGCAATTTACTTGTCTACGCTCAGTTCATAACCTTAAATCTCTCCACTCACTGTTCGCGAGAGCCATACAGTCTACCCTTCAACTTATTATTATACTCGGGTCAGAAACAGTTAAACTTTATACAGATTAAACACATTATACCCATTTTGACCAATATTTTGCAACATCAAGTGCATTTTGAGTTGCTAGAAAACAGTTCATCCTCGTTGCAGGAAGAAAGGTATAAAAGGCTCTGGAGCGTATGTTTAATAGTTTGATCTACATCGCAATCGCATTTAATATTGTTAGTATCAATGTAACCTCATTTCGCTAAGTTAGCTTTGGAGTTACCAGCTCCTGTCGTCAATCGGTTCAAGGATTTAAAACACTTGCTTTTTTTTTTTTTTTACTTATGGCTTTACGTCTCGTCGACGTCGAGGTCATTAGAGACGGGATGGGACTGGGGACAAGGAACGGGAAGGAGTCCGGCAATGGCCTTTTGTTGGAAGCATCCCGGCAATCTCCTCGAGTGATTTGGGAAAACAATGGAAATCCCAAATTGGATGCCCGAACGGGGTTTCGAACGGCCGTCCTCCCCAGTGCGAGGCCATAGCGTTAAGCACTCACCGACCACACTCGGTACTTGCTCTTCAACTGGAATTCGAAATTACTATTTTAATCTCAAGCATTTCTAATTTGTTCACAAATCTTCTAATTGTGAAAAATTAGATCAGTTACGACTTGCGTAAATGACCATTTATCTTGTGATACCAATACATTACTAAGTTCTGCTAATTTTGGCCATTAGGAACTTTTTCTCGGAGAATCATTATTTGATAATTGATCATTTAATAATTTTCAATTACTAGTCATCGAGCTACTTGTGTTGATTTAAGTTTAGGTACCGTGCGTGGTGGGTGAGCGGTTAATGCTCTGGCCTCGCGTACGGAAGGACTGCGGTTCGAATCCCCGTCCGGGCATCCAGATTTGGGTTTTCCATGGTTTCCCCAAATCACTCCAGGCGAATGCCGGGATGCTTCCTTCAAAAAGACCATGGCCGAATTCCTACCCGTTCCTTGCCCCAGTCCCATCCCGCCTCTAATGACCTCCACGTTGACGAGGCGTAAAGCCGTAAGTAAAAAAACAAAAAAAGGGCGATTCTTGCTGAAGTTGCAGAGAAAAAACAACGAGTAAGAGAAATGTTACGATACAGCAGGAATCAATAACAACACATTAGTTTATCGCTGGTATTTATGGAACATGCAATTTGATTCTCCAACGATATAAGTGTCATTACTACATTGCGCGATGGAACTACAGTGTGAGTGAGATTCAAGCATCTCTGGCGTTTGACTCCCCCCGTTGGCTTAGTTTGCTGTGACATTTTTCACCACCAGGACTTGGCCGACAGTGTAGGAGAGATGGTGGTGCACAATTCCTAATCACCAGATTGTGTTCCAAAGTCCTGCGTTAAATCCCAAAACTCTCCACAATACGTATGAAGTGAGAGTATACTACATTGTTGATGGTGATTCATTCGTCTAAAGGTGCGTTCCCACGGCGCGTTGTTTGGTAAGCCACTCAAATGAGCTGGCCGTAATCACGGACGCCACGCCTCTGCCCATCACCAGGCGGTAAAGATGAAAGGTGCGTCTAGCAGTAACTACACTGGGCAAGGTGGTGGGGAGGTGTTGAGGGCTAACCTGCGGCGCGCGCTGATCCGTAAACTTTGGTTAATGATGTGCGGTCTGCCTTACAACGCGCCGTGGGAATGCAGCTTAAAGGTGGGTTCCCACGGCCCGTGCATTTGCCAGCCGCGCGGTCTATCTTTCAACCTCGGGGTCAAGGGAAGGGAGCCGCCTCTGCTGGCAGGGATGGCGCGCTTCTATCCGTCGCCCAGACATTAAACATCAAACGAATGGGTAGGTGAAATGACACTAGGAAACTTGATGGGGAGGCTGCTGCGAGGTGGCGAAGAACAACCTGTGGCGCTAAAACCACGGGCCATGGGAAGCAACCATAACTGGGACGTTAATCTTGGCAGTCCACTTGATATCATTCGGAACAGTATGCCCAAATGAGTCGGCACAGGGTTTCAGCCGCCCCTTCTTTCAACTCACATCCATAGCACAAACAACACTTTACACTGAACATGCAAGCTATCACAGCCTTCCACGCTTTCAGCGACACTTACGAACTCTATCGCACTGGGGAAGACATCCCAGTTTATCTTCCCTGATGTTTCCATGGATGGGTATACATCCCCGTGGTAACCGCTTACTTCCGGACAAGGGGAAGGCGTTCTGGAGAAGTGGTAACAGTCCACAACAGACAGACTTACTTTCACGCGTCTAGTAAGCAGCTGCGTGGTCAAGCATCTAATAAGAGCGAAAGGTTAAATGATGTACTGCTCATGCGGCTGCACATAATGAGGCCCCTGTTTCTTGTGCAAACACGCGCGGAATGAGCAATTTCATTAGCACTGCACTGCTGTCGAGATGAAAGGCCCAGATAGAAAGGTATACCCTGCCGTCACTGCCGCAAATAGGAACAACGTATCTCTTCTGGTCTCTACGCTGACGTGCCAGTTTATCAGTAGTAACAGGCCGCGTGCGGCGACATCATTGCTCACTCTGATGTTCTGAACGTCCATATTTTTACCAGCTGAGATCTCATCCATAAATTACGCCACATGTTAAGGGGAAGGGAGGAGACCAAAAATTGTGACATGTAAGTCACGAGAGGGGAAGGCGGTTATCGAAAGATTCTTGATGTCATATCACTGCAGAACTAAAAAATCTGTGCCTATACATCTTTGTTGTTGTTGTTGTTATGGAAACGTGTCCATAAGATTTAATTAAGCTGCCCAAATAGTTTCATTTTCAAGATTATATTCCTAGATTCCTAGACGTTATTTGTTTCTCTACGACGTGTGGAACTTGTGTTAATAAAGTAAAAGTGCACAACGTGAGTGAAACTGTGAGGATGCAGATAGTCTGATAATCTAAAATAGTAAAATAATTAAATAGAAACCGGGTTATAATGTGACAGCTTTGCGCCACATTCTATGGCGTATTTTATTATAATAATGGCCATGTATTGGATTAATTTTCCATAATAATCTTGGGCGACCATTATTTTTTTTCTTTAGATACTTTTTTTTATAACATGCGCAAGATGGTAAGAAAGGATGTGACGTTTATTTTAATGTAATGGACAAACAACTTGAATACAGTGATATTCAGTTTTGTGCTTGCCTCGCTATAAACGTGTCCTCGAGAAGACAATGACCACTAGATGCTGTTACTATGCCGGGACAGACCGACGCCGCTACGTGTGTGGTGAGGTGGTTTTACCTGCTCTTTCAGCTCCTGGAGTACCTTGA
>JARYHS010009186.1:169635809-169676974 GCA_031002005.1 Vandiemenella viatica | reverse complement strand
CTGGAAAATCGCGCAAGTAACTCCGATTTTCAAAAAAGGTGATCGAAGTGATCCTGGGAACTATCGTCCCATATCTATAACATCTGTTTGTAGTAGAGTTAAGGAGCATATTATATGCTCGAACATTATGAATTTTCTAGATTATAATAATTTGCTTACAACAAATCAACATGGATTTCGGAAGAAAAGATCATGTGAAACACAGCTGGCCCTATTTACACACGACGTAATGAAAGTTATCGATACAGGTTCACAAGTAGATGCAATTTTTTTAGATTTCCAGAAAGCCTTTGACTCTGTGCCACACAACCGCCTTTTAGCGAAGCTTCGAGCTTACGGTATATCGGATCAGCTTTGTGAATGGATAAAGGATTTTCTAACTGGTCGGTCGCAGTATGTTGTCGTTGAAGGAGAAAGTTCTTCTAATCTAGATGTTACATCGGGTGTACCTCAAGGAAGTGTAATAGGACCATTTCTTTTCTTAATTTTTATAAACGATCTCGGAGACAAAGTGAAAAGCCTTTTTAGATTGTTTGCTGATGATGCGGTTATTTATAGGGAAATAAGAACTTTGGCCGATTGCTTAGAAATTCAGCGCGATCTGGATGTTATTTTGGCTTGGTGCGCTGAGTGGCAACTTACTCTAAACTGTAAAAAGTGCAAGGACAATGAGCATAACTAACAAAAGAATCCGATTGTTCAGAAATACGAGTTAAACAATACAGTTATTGATATGGTCGATTCTATTAAATATTTGGGAGTAACAGTACAAAGGAACATGAAATGGGACATACACATTAATTCTTTAGTATGTAGAGCAAATTCTAGGCTGCGATTCATAGGTAGAATCTTGAAAAATTGTAATGAACAAACAAAGGAGATAGCGTACAAATCTCTTGTGCGTCCACATTTGGATTATTGTTGTGCCATTTGGGACCCGTTTCGTAAGGGATTGATCGAAAGTATAGAGAAAGTACAGAGAAGAGCCGCTCGATTCGTGACCGCTTGCTACAGTCCTTATGAAAGCGTCACAGAACTGATTAGTAGATTAGGTTGGGAGTCTCTGGTAGATAGACGGACACACGTTTCGTTTAAACTTATTGGAAACCATGCGTACTCCAACTTTCACTCATGAGTGTAGTGAAATACTTCTTCCACCAACCTATTTGAGTCGGAAGGACAGGAAAGATAAAATTAGAGAAATAAGGTGCCGGACTGATTCTTATATTAATTCTTTTTTCCCTCGTACCATTAGGGATTGGAATGCACAGCAAAGAGATTAGCTTTGGTGCTGAGCACCCTCTGCCACCCACAATTTTGTGAATTGCAGAGTATATATGTAGATGTAGATGTAGATGAGTAAGGGTGTATGACATTACTAAGGCTGTAGGCATAACAGAAGAAATGTTACGGTACAATTTTCGTCAAGAAGGATATGAGAAAACTTTCTCCAAGTATGAATTGTTGGTACATCCATCCTGTTCACCAGATTTTTTCCTATAGACTTTTAGAAGCGTTGAGGAAAGATGCCTGTTAAAATCCTAGCATAATAAAGATTTTCACTGATTATCTACGTGGAGTGTTGCGAGATTTCTTGCCAACAGCCGTCTATCCGGTTTGCCGTTAGGCTCGCTTCCAAGTAGCGGCTAATGGATAAATGTAAAAACAAGGCTCATGCGAAGTCATGTGATTCTGACCACAGTGAGGAGTACACCAGCTACTGCGGAACATCGACCAAGGCACGACCAGTTTACGTGTTTCATGCAAAATCTTTGACGTGGTTTATTAGGTATCAGCAGTCCTCGATTATAAGATCTGCCTTATTCCAACCTTTCGTTTTTTAACCCTACTTACTTCGTGCTGACGGTAGCGAAACAATTAATCTTCGCAGTCTTCTTTTCTCTCCTCAGAACTGTTTAAACCAGAATGAATCGTGGTGTTTGAACTGAAACTGGAGTGAATGACCTCTAGCTGTGGTACGCTAGTGGCTAGGCGGAGACTTCATACTTCGATGGTCATCAGTATGAGTCTTAAACTCGTGAGAGG
Organism: Vandiemenella viatica; assembly: GCA_031002005.1. Classification (NCBI taxonomy): domain Eukaryota; kingdom Metazoa; phylum Arthropoda; class Insecta; order Orthoptera; family Morabidae; genus Vandiemenella; species Vandiemenella viatica. The sequence continues at coordinate 169,674,928 of JARYHS010009186.1, read as the reverse complement.
ATTCACTACAACGAATGGTTATGACATCGTGCATGGCCTTTCAGAGGAACCATGATGCACTCATTCGGGCATGGCATGTCAAACCCTGACGGCTTTCGCAGGGAGTAATTTCGGAAAGCCGCAAAAAACCGAAATCTTGATGGCCAAACCGGGATTCGAATCCGCGTCCTGCCTAATGACAGGTTAGCAGCTTTCCTGGCAGTTTCTGTAACTTCATGCTAATTGAGTGTTATGTTCTTCTAATGGAGTTTCCAATCTGCACACTTGTTAACACCAAGACAGAACGAAATGGAAGGTAACCATTTATTCGTAAAATCGAAAAGGCTTGTTTAAAAAGAAATGTTGGGATTCTCTTACGAATCGTAGATGGCTCATTCTAATGCCAACGCATTGGCAGACTACCACATATTTGATTCTGTCATCGACACGAGAAGAAGAAGAAGAATGCGTCCATGATGGAAACTACAGGTGCCAGATTCAATTATCGCTTTGGTCCTCAGTTTTTACTGATACTTCAGATGCATTTCCCCTCCGAAAATTTTGATTTGTGTGTGTTCTTCATGATTCAGATTCCATTTTAAACTGTACTTGTAGTCACAACAAAGACAGAGTGTGCAATCACTTGAAGCTGTCGTCGTGTTTTTAAGGTCAAACGAAGTTATTTTAGTTACGAATGGTTTCGCGTTGAGACTATCTACAAAATCACTTTGCCGTAACACGGCAGATAAAAGTCTATATAAACTGATTTTATTTTTCATGATATCGACATAAAAATGTAATCAGTTGAGATTTAAGTAAGTTAATGACGCCCCAAATAAACGGAAAATGACACTGTTGAATGAGTTTTATTACCTAATAGAATTCAAGTGCTTTAAGAGATCGATGTTTTGACCCTTTTAGAACGTTTATGTCAGAACATTAATTTTTTTTTCAATCGTTAGGGCTACGTTAGACAATAATGCATATTTATTTATTAATCTATGAGAACTCGATTTGTGGTACACCAATCAATTGGCACCTAACGAAGCATCTTGAAAATGTTTAAAGAAGCTTATAACACGTAACCAGGATCTTACAAGTTACACTATTAGTGGAAATAACTTTCTAAGTTGCAATTCTTACGTGATTTAAACTTCCATTAATGTTAAATACTTGATTGATTTATTAAATGATAAAATAGATGATTATATCTTGATTAAAATTTAATAAAAAATAAGATCACTACAATAACAATAATACATTAGACTTATATCCGAAGTGATCGACGCACATACAACCTTATTCACTTGACAGCGGCAATGCGCTGCCCTATAGCCAACGCTGCGCGCAAAAAACGCTACTATATCTACATACTTGTACAATGTACAGCGATACTTCTAGAAGACAGAAAAAAGATCCCCTCAGCTAGTTTGCATTGTGGCTAGGAAATGTACCAGAAAAAAGCTTCAATGACGGTAGATCAGCACAAACGCTCAGTTATAATTAAATTATTTTTTAAGAATCTAAAAGTACTTAATTTAGTTCGAAATTGAAATGTAATATTTTAGAATAAGTATATAGATAATTGTAAATTCTTGACATTCACTTTAAACATCATAAACAATTGTTAAGGACTATTAATAAGTCGCAGAATGATGCCCCCGTTGGCGCAACTGATTACGATTTTTTAACTAAATATTCAGTATTAAAAATAATTAAAAAGTTAATTGCTACAAACACAAGTTCACATTTACTAACAGCCATTGTCCCATAACATATTCTTATATATTAACAAGATAATCTCCCAGAAAAGTCATTGCAAAGAATAAACTTACTGTTTAAGTGAAATTAATTAATTGAAGGTGAGATAATAAACAATAACAACACCATAGTTAAGTAAGAAGCTCCAACGAATTCTGGACGAGACTAACACTGTTGTCATCATGACAGGCACGTTGACGATTCTCAAACCTCTCCTCCAGGATTCCCTAGTAAACAAAGGAAAGAAATATTTCGACTGTCCTAGTTAACTGCGCGGTCGTGGTGAACATATCTTGTTTCAGAACCCAAGTGGTTTCGCAAGCAGGTCGGGACAAAAACAAAATAGCATGGAAAAGGCATTTCCTGATGCTGTGGGCGTGACTGAAAGTCGTCCAAGCTGCTGCAGAGGACGATTCGAGAAAAACAACTGTGTCACACTCGTAAAGTTCAGGGTCACGTGACGCAGAGCTGTATTGCGTCCTCCTCCCGCCTTGCTCAGTTTGAAAGCACTGCGGTGAGAAATTCCAGAACACTGCGCGCACGCTCGCCGAATCTAGCCGAGTCTAAAGCCGCGTTCCCACGATCTCTTGTAACAGAGGCGGGACGGGACGAATACTCAATAACACACCATGGGAACAGGGCCGCCTCTGCTAGCGGAGATGATACGCACCTACCCACTCTGTGTCGGTAAACATCACAGGCGTGTGTAGAGGTGCGCTGTTGTCATCGGTTTGCAGCAGCGGTGCGCACCCCTTCTGTTGCTGTAAAGTGCTCTGTGCCAAACGACACTAGGCAACGTGGTGGGGAGGTGGCGGCGAGGTCAGCGAGTGCTAACCTGCGGCGCGCTCTCGTCCCTACACTTCGGATAATGAGGTCCCGTCCCGTCCCGCCTCCGCTACAAGAGATCGTGGGAACGCGGCTTCAGGCACACATAGTCTCAGCCAAGTGATTTGCCTGTACAGTGTTTTCTCTCTTAAGTACTGTGATGTTAATAGCTAGCAAAATTAATGTATCGAAACAGTTACTCCCCTAAACATTATTCACAACTAGCTAAGGCTGTCATATTGACAATTAGAAATCGAGTGTATTGACAAATCATTTCTTCGTTTTCTCAACTAAATACAATTATTATCAAACTAGATGAACCGTGCGAAAATTTCGCGAATACAATGAATAGTAAGGTTGATGGTTTGAAATAGGTTGAAAGAAGAACCGCCTCATTTGTTTCAATTGTTTATTTGTTTAGTATAATAGGTTCGTAACAAAAGTCGACGCCAGTGAAGCAGTTTATTAATATCTCTGTGATACATGGCACTGCTATCAAGCGGCTAGGTTGTGAACTATCTCATACGCGCGACTTTCACAGTTATTACTTTTGCCCTTAGAGGATCAAATTCCCAAAAATTTAGTTCTTAATAAATTAAGTGACCGAAGCAGAGACCTTAACCTTTAATATGATAACTCATTTATCTCTTTCGGTTAGATATCAAGGGAGATAAATGGCTCATGGTAAAAATAATACGTTACGGAAATAATGATAATTTTGCCCTTTAAGGGTCGATTTCAGACAAATTTCTTGTTTAAAATATGATATGACCGCGGCGGAGACCTTAATCTTTAAAATGATACCTCATTTATCTATATTGTTTAGATATTAAGAAAGATAGATCGCTCGTGACACAAAAACGCGTCGCAGAAACATCGATACTTTTGTCCTTGAAGGGACGAATTCCGAAAAATTCATGTCGTAATCAAAACGGAGATCTTGATCTTTAAAATTATACTTCATTTATCGATTTAGGCCAGGAATGCAGGGAAATAAATGATTTGTAGAACAAAAAATCGCATTTTAGAAATTTTGACATTTTTACCCTTTAAGAGTTGAATTTCGAAAAAGTCATTTCTTAAAATATGATTTGATTAAAGTTGAGATAGTAAGCTTTAAAATGATACCTCATTCATACATTTCGATTAATAGTTATCAACGGAGATATAGGCTTGTGACAAAAAAACACATTATAGAAATAATACATATGATTACTCTCAAACCTGCGATTTCGTAATGTTGTACGCATTTCGACTGTCGTTTACATTGCGATACAGTTGAAACTATTTACACGAATCTGAAATGATAACGTCAGTAATACTGCGTCAGTGAAAGAAAAACAAAATAAATTTTAACAACTATGCTGCGTAGTATAAATTTTATTACTGGTCCAGGGCGCATAGATTGCGATAAATGGGAAGCTTTTGTTGGCAACAAATAGTTTTAGCTAGCAGCGAAAAAGAAACTGATGCAAAAAAATAAGATTTTGAAAAAGCAATCGTAAATAAAAGTGTTTTTGCTGGAAGTTTTCTGGTTACGGTTGTAAATCACCGAAAAAAAGCTTCTGATTTAGGCACTCGATTGCAAATATAAGGGCGCGGGAAAATTTTCTTTAGTAGTTAAGACAGTCATGGATTGGAATAAATTAATAAGAGACGTAAGGAATAATCCACGAAAAACACTGAAAATTTTAAAATTAAAATTCGTAGTGAGAAAAAGTAGGCGGGTACAATAGGGAAAAATAATTGTGTAGGGAAATTGACATCACAAATAAATTAAATTAATTAATCCTAATGATTTTTTTAAAAAAGAAATTGTACCAAGTGCTTCATTGAAAGCGTCTTAACATTAAATGTGATGTAAACGGCTTTTAGGAATGAAAAAGACAGAAGTAGACCTTCTCCATTGGCGAAATGAATTCTTATTGGCATCCTCCAATTGTCATATTGATGCAGATTTAATCAGATTTTGTTCGTTTTATAATATTTTGCATGTAACTTCGACACATTAAAGACGATTTCTATTTCAGATGTAAATGCCATATGTGAATGAAAAAGAGAAGAATACACCTAACTCATTGACGAAATGAAATGATTATAATATTATGATTACTATCCTCCTATTCTAATATCAATGCAGTTTCTAAGAACACATGACTGAAACTAGCGAATGTCATTTCGTTCTTTTGTGTATTAATTCAACCAGGGCTGCCAGATTGTATAATTGGATACGTATGTTTAAATTCCGTATCCTGTTTGTATAGCAGATTGCATTGTATAATTCAATACAGAAATAAGAAGTTACATTCTAGTACCTTTTTTAATTAAAATTAAAGTTATGAAGTATGTAGAATAATAACGGTGAGTCGGAAAGGTGTGTGATATATGCATAAATGTGTGTATATGTGTATTAATAATATAAATTTTTACTTATCTACATATTTCCGTTTTCAAATTCAGATTTTACCACCAAAGTATAAATTATTTCCTTGCAGCTAGACTGATCTCTTGACATTTTAACAATCAATACAAATAATTTAGTTTTATTCCTATTAGACTGGCAACATGGTTGGGAGCGCCTTTTTTGACAGCACTAACGATGTGGAAAGGCTGTTCAAGCTACGTGCGGAAACATCCTCCTTTACAGCTGAACTGTTTGCGATACTTGAAGCTTTGGAATACGTGCTAGAGATGCGGATTCCGAATACTGTAATTCTCGCATTTGCAAATCGGCACTTCAAAAGCTGGGTAATTGAATCAAAGATAGAGGGAGGACTCCACTTCTATATAACATATTTGAGTTTTGACCAAAATAAATAAACAAGGAATGAAGACCTCCTTTCTCTGGGTTAAGGCACATGTCGGGCTTCCTGGCAACGAGAGAGTGGATTCTCTTGTAAAATTAGCTGCACAAAGAGAAAACCATGCGGAACTTTTGATAGGAAGTGACTTAATATCATTATTTCGCCTCAAAACAACTGAGGCCTGGAATGATATGTGCCAATCCAGTGAACAACACAAGGGAAGAGACTACAGGCGCATACAACAGCAAATACCGACAACACAATGGTTTCAAAAAAAAAATATGCCACCAAAAAAGCTGTGACTATAATATCAAGATTAAAATTCAATCAAGGCAGATCCGGAAGCCACTTGTACAAAATAAATTTAGTAAACTCCCCACTTTGTCAGTGAGACGGGGAATCCGAGGCCGATACAAACCACCTATTCTTCGGCTCTAATTATTACAAAGAAGAAACAGACACTTTCTGGAAAGACCTAAAACATTTGAACATAAATTATACAGTTAATGTAGGCCAACTCCTTGCTCTAGAAAATATCGCAATATACCAGAGGATGGTGCACTTCATAACAAGAAACCATATAGAAATATAACCTCGGAAAACCCACTCTACTACTCAATCTGCAAACAATTATTGTTTACAGAGGTTACTGCTTTATTGTTAAAAAGTGTTAATGAACAGTGACTTGTACGTATCTGTAATGCGTATATGTAAATGTGGGCGCATGTATGTATTTATATAAAGATACAGCACTAAATATAATGTATCTTGACTGTATGGCCAACAGGCCAAGTGTCAATAAAATATCTTTTTTTAAAAAAGTTAAGTAAAACAATTAATAATTGTATTTGTTACTGACTATATCTTAGCAGTTTTGTTGGTTTGTATAATAATATTTGATTTTGTGTAATTTCTAGGACCCAGCGGTATAAAATAAGTTGGATCGACAAACAGCGCTGGTTTCAACAGCTCTCGAATGTTTGAGACCTGTTTTCAGTTTCCGACGTCCATCCTCCTTGATGGAACGGATATTACATTTGCGAAATCTAAAGACATTTCATAACTAGCGCACAACGTGGGAAGCTTATTATACATCCGGACAACTACTGACAAAGTTATTCTGTGGAGCTTAAGTGCTCCAGTGATTATCTTTATGGCCTTGTCTTTCTCTTTCGCAAGTCCTTTTAGTTCAGACCTTGACCGTAGTTTTTTGTGGTGTGGAGATTTCACTACACGGCAGCCCGTATTTGTCTTCCAACTGAGTGCAAACCAGAATGTTAAGCATCGTATTTACAGTCCTCTTTATGGATTCGAGACTCACACCGCCATAAAGTTGGTACATCCTGGGGAAGATCACCAACGCTGGGTTTGATGTTATCATTCGTTACCAGCAGAATGATAAAGTTGTAGGAACTGTTGCGTATGTCGAAATCAGTATATAAAAATTGAAAGGAAGGTCTAAAAGAACATATTACGTCTGCTTTCACGAAACTGAATGAACATAGGCAAAAGTAGCCTACACTATCTGCAGCTGAGCGTTTTTGTTTTGGTCGAATTTAGGTTTAAATACATCTAACATCATTCCTAATTTTTGAAATTACTAATTTTTGTTCCAGTGGGTTTAATCAGAAGTTTTTGGTGGACTGTTCGATTTTTGCTTGTTTATATTTACCGCCTCACGTTTGAATATGGATGTAATTAATGGCTACAGCGATCTGGTCTTAGTAATTAACATTACCTTTTTTTTACTTACTGCTTTACGCCTCGTCGACGGCAAAGGTCATTAGAGGCGGGATGGGACTGGGGACAAGGAACAGGAAGGAATTCTGTCATGGCATTTTTGAATGAAGCATCCCGGCATTCACCTGGAGTGATTTGGGGAAATCATGGAAAACCCAAATCAGGATGCCCGGTTGGGATTCGAACCCACGTCCTCCCGAATGCGAGGCCAGAACGTTAACCGTTCACCCACCACGCTCGGTGCAAGTAAACATTCCTGTTTATACTAAAAATCAAATTGGGGGAAAAAATGAAACCAGTTGTGAAAAGTTTAAGGTTCTTTGTTTATACTTAGCAAATTAAAGGCCAGTTCCTATTAGTGACTGCATGAAAACGTAATTTAAATGACGTATGATTTATTTCAACGAACGTTTTGTATTTATAAAGTAGAATACAGCTGTGATGGAATTATATTGGTAAACACAGAACATCATCTATAGCGAAAGTAGTAGCCTTCAAGCAACATTTGAATACGATTTTCTTCTTCTGTGGATGTTGCTTTGCGTGAACCACAATAAGCATGAAGGCCACATCGAGGCAACAGCACACTCTTTTGGTGTGAGAAAATATAAACAAGGCATTACTCGGCTGTCATTAAACACTGTTGCGTTGCGCATTCTTTATTTTTTGTGTCCACGAAGGACTCGCAGATGTTCGCAACTCAAGGCTGTGAGCTATACGGTTCTATTTAAGCTCGTTCAAGACCTGTCACTAGCAATCCGATGACGGGAAGCTCGAGAGGATAACCTGCATTTTTTTATTGTAAAATTTAGGAGTAAATTTTAAAATGTCAAAGAATAAAAACCATTGGATAATTTTTTAAAGGTAATTGCAGTAACACTCAAAAACTCTTTATTTACCAATGTTTCTTAGAGACAAGAAATTTTGTGGAAGAACAACTAGATGAGTACATTAATTACCATTTATTATTTTTCTTCGACATGTTAGCATCTGTAAGATCTAAGTTTTCACGGTGTTATAAATAAATAAATTCTCGGGCTTCCAGCCGCGGAAAAATGCCACTCATTTTCAACCATGGAAACCGCGGAAACGGTGGAAGACAAAAGCCAACCCAGTGCGATGACGTCATCCACTTTTCTACTCACTATCGAGGCGAAGCTGTTTGAGCATTTTGATAGCCGGGTTCCAGGCCGCACTGAGTTGATAACCAGTGTCCCTGTTAACTAACGAATCAGCTGTTCCGATTTCTATAGCTTCTGTCCAAAAAATCACCGACTGGGACTAAAATGGCAGTTTTTTCGAAATTAAACGCATGTCCTTCTTGGACACTGTGTTCGACCACAGCTGATTTCTCTTCTTCCCCCAGACGAAACAATTCTTGCGTGTTCGACACAACGCTGCACAATACACCGCTGCGTTTGTCCGATAAACCTAGGTCATATTTAATACTGCCTACCTATTTTAATTTCTGGGGGTGGTCTGAAAATTATCTTAACTCTGTGTTGAATCAACATTCTACCTATTTTACAACTTAGGGCACCCACAAACGGCAGAAAGGTAAGGGCCTTGGTATCAATACGATACGTCCCACTGGTGTGACTTTTTCGCGCGTCTGGAAGCCCGAGAAGACTTTATTTATGTTAGCACTTGTACTCCTGAAATATTCCTCTTACTCCTGCGCTCTGTAGGATACACTAGAAGGTCCCTTTCAGATTGTTGTATTTTTAAAATGAATTTTAAGACTTCTTCCTGTACGTAAATCTAATTAATACTTACCAGTTACGTTGATAATGTGAAAAGAATTTTCGGTATTCTGATTCGTTATTTGTTTTTACCTTCATAATGATATTAACATACTTTTTATCGTTAATGTTTTGACTGATTTGATGCTACACTCCTCTCTCCACATCAGGGGCCACACTTTCCATTTCGTATTGCCTATACAAATAACTATCTTATTTCTGTTTTACATACTTTATTTATTCTTCCTTTCTCTCTAAGGTTCACTACTCTACGCTACGTCAATTAATAAATCTTCTTATATTCGATAACTTTGACTACAATTCCTATCTCATGTTTTTGTCAGATACTTTAACATGCTCATTCCTTCTCCCGTCAGTTGCATATTTTTCGTATAGCTTTACGCGACTTCGTCAAGGTGATTAAAGTCGGAAAAAGACTGCAGGCAGGGAACGGAAAGGAATTCGGTCATGGTCTTTTGTAGTTTTCCAAGTACATGCCGGAGTGATTTCGAGTAACTATGGAAAATCGAAATCTGGATGGTCGAGTGGGGATTGGAACCCTCGTCCTCCCCAATGCGAGGCCAGAGCGTTAGCCCTTACCCACCACGCTCGGTACGCCACTTCCAGAAGGCATTCACCCCACACGTTTTCGGCCAATAATTGTTTGACTACCTTTTATGGTCTCCTTTCTTACATACAACTTATTTTCTTCTTTCTGGTCTTCAAAATGTCACAAAATACTGTGTCCTGCACAAAAAATTTGTTTATGGAATTTTACTTTCACTCCGATGGACTATATATGCTTTTGAACCGTTTCTACGTATTATCTTCAGCAATAAATCTGTGCTGTTATTACAAGTTGTTTACAGATTTTCAGTGTTGCATACTTGTTTCCAAGATGATAAAAATCATTTCATTCAGCAACTGCGGTAACCGAAATGATCCACAAAACAAGTTGTGATACATTTATCCTTTTTGAAAAGACGAGGTACTCACCAACTCCCACTCTCTGTCCATTCCAGGTACTTAATGGTTTTCGTCGTTCGGGTTCCACGTTAAACCGTAAGACCTTCCACGACAGAGGTGAAACGCTCGGAAAGTCGAAGCTATGTCACCAGGATGCACGATCACACGATACTTTACTTACAACTCAATCTATTTATATCTATAAAACGAAACACGTTTATGTTGGTTCTAGACAAACTCAAAACCTACTGAGCAGATTTCGATGGTGTTCTCATCTTTTTAAAGCTTAGAATCTGGACCGAGAGTGGTGGTGTAACGGTTAGCGTTCTGACCTAGCATTCGGGAGGACAGCGGTTCGAATCCCCATCCGGGCATCCAGATTTGGGTTTTCCATGGTTTCCCAAATCACTCCAGGCAAATGCCGGGATGTTTCCTTCAAAAAGCCATGGCCGAATTCCTTCCCATTCCTTGCCCCCCATCCTTTCCCGTCTCTAAAGTCTTCGCTGTTAAGAGACGTTAAGAAGATCAACAAAAAATAGAATCTGAATTTAATCGTTTGCTATATCTTATGCTTCAACATTGCATAATGCTGAAACAGTAAGTGAAAATTTGAACGTATAACGTGAAATACCAAAGAAACAACACCAGCTAGATATTGATGCGTCATACTTCGTAAAAAATAATAACTACATGTATCGGTTCATTCTTGTAATTTTGATTTTTCAGTTTTTAAATTCCATAGATGGCTGTATTGAATGCGAATGGAACACGAGGAAACTACCTAAGTTATATAACGGAAAAAAACTTACGAGAGCTATAATCACTGATGTTTGGAAATGAGATTATATTCCCTGTTAATAGCAAGTAAAGCGTTTCTGATAGATTTTAACATGAAAGTAAACTGTTTAAAACCTTTAATGTTGGCATTAAAAGCAGTTTAGGAAAATATTGCTGCATATTTATTATTGAACTGTAGCTTTTTGGTAGTAATGCAGATCGTTACACATTTGCATTATATTAGTCGTCCCAATACCCATGCAAATGGAGCGATTGACATGAAATTTGATTCACGGGAGCAGAACAATGAAATATGAAGTTTAAAATTTTTTTAACAAATAATCTGACATAATTTGAAACTGAACAAACCTTACATTCTAAATTAGAACCTGTCGTATGTCTTATGATGTTACGTGATCTACCACCAGCGCAAGAAATAAAAATGTGTATGTAATCTCAGTTTTTTAACGTCATATTTCATTATTATCTTTTCTTTCTCTTCTGGCATCATAGACGTTAAGCTCTTTGGAGACAAGAAAGGACTGGGGGCACGGAATGGGAAGGAATTCGGCCACGGCATTTTTGAAGGAAGCATTCCGGCATTCGCCTGGAGTGATTTGTGGAAACCACGGATGACCCAAATCTAGATAGTCTGACGGGGATTCGAAATCGCATCCACCCGAATTCGAGATCATGGCGTTACTCCTCACCTACGACGCTCGGTCACTCATGTCAATAAGATCACAATGAGAGTCCTTCAACACGGACATTGGATACGGTATGACACCTCACGTTTCTCGACCTAATGCTCTTCGTCACTGTAGATTTTTTTTATGCAAATATGAGGGTTAAAAATTGTAAAAATCTTTCTTATTCTAACCCGCAGAATGACAACTATCACCTCACCCCTTCTAAACTTTCTAAAAAGTTTTGTTGTTTTTTCGGAAAGACTGTGAGGAATTTGACAAATATGTTTCAAATTGTGAGACTAAAATTGCTGTGCGGCCAAATCAACCTCAATCATACCGAACTATACAAGTGCTTCCGTGCGACACTAATGCAAGTTGACAACTATTTTTATAACGCAAATTTATACGCATAATGTCACCACAAAATTAACGTTTATTAAGAGCAGCCGGATGAATGAATATGCTGCAACAAGTTGTCGATCTGTCAGGATATGCTTAATACTTGGTTAACCGGTTTTCGATAACCTGTTACGCAACTTCTTTGCTACATTTTGTCACTTAGGTTACAAGAGAATCAGATATAGTCCGCGTCTCCATTACGGAATGAAACTTAATATTCACTTGTTATCTTCCACTATTCATCGGTTCGTGGGTAATGCTGTAATATTACCGCAGCCAACCCAGGTACCGTAGAGGTTAAGAACGTTCGCCTAGGGCAGCAGAGTTCGCTGGTTCGAGTACAGCCTCAGGTATTGGCGCTTCTATATATGTGTTATGTCCGTCTTGTGTTAACAGTTAAGTGGTGCAAACGAATTTAGGAATAATACACATTAGAAGGAATTAGCAATACACAGTTGGTGAATCAGTGAGACTCAATCATCTAAATCTCAGGCAGTCCAAAGCTGATGGGCAGCAACTTCACATCAAATCTCCCAAAAATAAAGCTTCAGGGAACAGAGTTAAACTAAAGCGATTCTGTAAAAGATCTGGGAGTCCTAGTGGATAGTAATTTAAACTGGTTTGAAAATACTGTTTCAGTATATCGCAAAGCTTTCTCTTCTCTTCACGCTCTATATAAACGTAAGAAATTCTTCCGTACTAGTAAGAAAAAGCAATTGGTGCAGACCCTTGTGCTTCCCCATCTCGATTACTGTCACGTTGTTCAGCAGAATTTGAGTTCGGCAGACATAAGGAAACTTGAACTTGTTATGAACTTCTGCGTGAAGTTCATCTGTGACCTACCACTCTACGACCATGTCTCACCATCATATGATCGCTTACAGTGGTTGCGCGTTTGGTTTTTTTTTTTTTTTTTTTTTTTTTTTTTTTTTTTTTAAACAGTTTAACGTCCCTTTTTAACAACGTGGTCTTTAGAGACGGGAAAGGATGGGGGCAAGGAATGGGAAGGAATTCGGCCATGGCCTTTTTGAAGGAAGCATCCCGGCATTCACCTGGAGTGATTTGGGGAAACCATGGAAAACCCAAATCTGGATGCCCGGACGGGGATTCGAACCGCCGTCCTCCCGAATGCGAGGCCAGAACGCTATCCGTTACACCACCACGCTCGGTGCGCGTTTGGGATCGACGCCGATTCCACACTATGTCTTCTTCACCGCCTCTTTTTTTTTTTTGCTGTCGTCAGTCATTAGACTGGTTTGATGCAATCCTCCATCCCTTCCTATCCTGTGCTAACCTCTTCATTTCTACATACCCCTTACAACCCACGTCCTCAATTATCTGCTTCATATATTCTAATCTCTGTCTACCTCTACAGTTCTTACCTTCAACTGTTCCCTCCACTAACAAATTAACCAATCCAGCATGTCTCAAAATATGACCTACCAGCCTGTCTCTTCTTTCCGTAAGCTTCTTCCATAAACTTCTTTTCTCACCCATCATTTCCAAAACTCTTTCATTCCTTACTTTGTCTGTCCACCTAATTTTCAGCATTCTTCTGTAGCACCACATTTCAAATGCTTCAAGTTTCTTTCTTTCCGGTATTCCTAAAGTCCATGTTTCGCTACCGTAAAGTGCTGTGCTCCACACATAGAGTTTTAAGAAGTTCTTTCTAATTCCTAGATCAATATTTGAAACTAAAAGGTTTCTCTTTTTCATGAAGGCTCTTTTTGCTAGTGCTATTCTGCTTTTAACATCATTCCTGCTTCGGCCATCGGTTGTAATTTTGCTTCCCAAGTAACAGAACTCACTCACTTCTCCTATTGCATCAGATCCTATTTTTATATTTAATCTGCTAGTATTGGTATCATTTCTGCTACATTTCATCACTTTTGTTTTACTTTGATTTATATTCAGTCCAAAGTCTTCCTTCAGTATTTTGTTCATGCCATTCAATAACTTCTCAATATCCTCAGCCCTCTCTGCTAATAAGACAATGTCGTCAGCAAATCGTAGCATACTGATTTTTTCTCCCTGAAAACTTATGCCACATGGAAATTTTTCTTTGACTTTCTTCATTGCTTCTTCTACATACAAGTTGAATATTAACGGGGATAGACTACAACCTTGTCTCACACCCTTTTTAACTGATGCATGTCTCTCGTGATTCTCTACTTTTATTACAGCCACTTGATTCTTATATAGTTTATAGAGTATTCTTCTATCTCGATACCGCCTCATACACCTGAAAACTCCCGCCTACCTTTGTTCAAACATCTCATACCTAGGACTTTCCCATAATAATACACCAGATCCCTGAACTCAAACATACTAACCATCCACTCCCACAGCACGGAAACCCGAGCCAACTCCTTCTTCATTTCAGCTGCCAGAATGTGGAATGATCTTCCCCTGAAAATTAGAACTACCAAAAAGATCGGCCCATTTAAAATTCTTTTGAGAAAGCATTAATTATTCCGCACTAGCTAAACGATCTCTTCTTTCATGCATAACTTATTTTTAAATTTGAATTATATTGATTTATACTGTGTCCACCTGTTTATTCTGCCTTCCCTATTATTAGTTTGTGTCTTGTTTCTTCATCTTACTAGTATTGAGTTTGTGTCGTTTACTTCTTTAACTTTCACTAGCATTAGTTTATACCATTAAATGATTGACTAGTTAACGTGAATAATATTAAGATTTTAGTTAGTATTTTACTTATAAATATTATTAAGTTTTTTCTTAGTATTAATCTTGAACTTAATTTTGGCCAAATGTTAAATAAGTGTTGTATACTGTTAGTTTGCGTGAGGTGTAAATTATTTATTATAAACACTTTGTATGATGTAAGAGAGGGCTTGGCAGCCCTAATCTTGTCATGCTAAATAAACCTTTAAATAAATAAATAAAATAAGCGGTAATAAAAATTACAAATGTTGGATCTAGCTGTATGGTTTACCGGCCAAATGCTATTAAAAAAAACGAGCGTGGTGGGTGAGTGGTTAACGCTCTGGCCTCGCAATCGGGAGGACGCTGGTTCGAGTACCCGTCCGGGCATCCAGATTTAGGTATTCCATGGTTTCCCCAAATCATTCCAGGCGAAGGTCGGGATGCTTCCTTAAAAATGCCATGACGGAATTCCTTCCCGTTCCTTGTACCCAGTCCTTTACCGCCAGACCTCGACGTCGACGAGGCATAAAGCCACAAGGAAAAAAAACTATTAAAAAAATTAAAAAACTGCAGAGACTTTCTTCACCTTTTTGGTCCAGCGAATACTACAAAAATCTTCGCGCTCTGTATCTGAATGAAACACACACGCAAGAACTATTACCCACAGTATTTGTATGAATTACCAGGGGCAACTTCATCATTGAATGCGAGATCAGAGAAATAACACTTGCAAATACAAATGTGTCTTCTCTGCAATATATGTTCCATGGTTTCTCTGCGTAGTGGATTAAGATTTAAGGTGGTCTTACATTGGATCTGAAGGGTTAAGATTGATGTGAATTTAAATATCACCAATTTGTTGAATATTGTGGTCGACTTTTCATACCAACCCAGTCGAACGCTGGGAATGGTTAATATTGATTTCACAGAGATAACATCGCAACCAACATCTGGTTAATCTTATATATGCTTCCAAAGGTCCGTGGTTTTGTAGGCCGCGCCTTTTAGCCGAATTGTACGGATCAGCACGTGCCACAGGCTAGCCCTCGCCACCTCCCCACCACGTTCTCTAGAGCTGTTTCAGCAATCCGGGCTTTTGATGTTTACCGACTGGGTGACGGATAGAGGCGCGCCATCCCTGCCAGCAGAGGCGGCTCCCTTCCCACGGCCCGCTGTTGATACCGGGTGTTTCAATAATGACCGGTATGTTTGAAAAATCAATAAAAACTAAACGTGCAGCGATAGAAATACACCGTTTGTTGCAATATGCTTGGGACAACAGTAAATTTTCATGCAGACAAACTATCGAAATTAGTTACAATTTTCAACAACGCAGTCTGTGAGTTCGCCATTATGTAAGTCGTCTTTCTGCTGTAAGCGTGTGCTGTTCACAGATTGCAAGTTTGCTGTGATACAATGGTGGATATGTGAAAAATATCGTACTTTAGATTTTACCGGACTGCAGCGCCATCTGTCTGCCTGAAAATTTACTGTTGTCCCAAGCATATTGCAACAAACTGTGTATTTCTATCGCTGCCCGTTTAGTTTTTAATTGATTTTTCAAATATACCGGTCATTTTTGAAACACCCTGTAGCTGGACTGTAGCTGCCGGCAAATACGCGAGCCGTGGGAAGACACCTTTAAAGTGTTCGCGGACATACTCACTCTCTTCCACTTTGGTTCGATTATCTTTATTGCAGTCATCACAGCCGTAGACAAGGAGTTAAATCCCAAGTGCAACCACTTGATGACCAGAAACGCAAATGCTGTCCACTGTGGCGTTGTAGGTAGCGTGCTGGATTGGCTAATAAGTGTTTCGAGGTTCGGTTCTGCACGTGAGTCACCTTGAATCTGAATAGTGTTTTACTGCGGCTGATTAGTCGCTGTAATATAAACTAATTGCAGGATCGTACAATAAAGTTGGAGCAGCAGAAATAAATAAGTGGGGGTATGGTCAAGGTGAGCCCCCCAAGGAGACAATGCAGTGTCTTGTTGAGTGCATGCTTGAACGCATTTTCGCAGCTGATAGTCGCTCGCAAAGTGTTTTCCCACGGTGTATCCTCGCCGCCCACTATGTTTGGGGGCACCTTGGAGGTCGCATCGCCTCGAAGGCCGACCTCGAAAAATAGATGACGGCATTGCGCGGAATGTAGCTCAAGCACCGTCACTCAGAGAGCATAAAAAGATAAAAATCTTTAATTTTAAATTACGCGCAAAAATTATCTAAAATGACGATCAATTTCACAGTTGACAATTCAAATACGTCGCAATTAAATTTGGAGGACAACACGGAGGAAAATTTTCTCATTTGTCTGTGGAATATTACACTTCTGCGGGTCCTGAAAATTATAGTGAAGGACAGTTACATGCGAAGGAAAGATGCTGTTAGTTGAATTTCAAGTTCTCTCCAAACAGTTCAATGAAATTTCAACAGTGAAACGGGAACAAACACTCGCAGAACGAAATGTAGTCTTTTTATTTTATTTTAATGCCTGCTTGAAGGTGGTAGTGGTAGAGGGCTATAGAGAAAATAGGTAAACAAAGAGACGGAAAGAAACCTTAGCGAGAGAGAAAGGGAGACGAAAACAGACAGGGAGAGAGAGAAAGATGAAGATAAGAAAAAGAGTCAGACAAGGCGAGGGAAAACCGTGGAAATTTGAATATTGAATTATGTTAGATGAAGAAATAAAAATACTTTGACACATAGCGAAATCAATTTAACATTATGTTAATAAATTTCTGTTGTACTTTGATTTATCATTTATTAAGGATCACTGTCAAAGTATGAGCGATCTGATGGCTCAGTGGTTAAAGCATCTGATTGCAGATCGAAATGTCTCCGGTTAGAATCCAGGTCTCGATTGGGATTTTCAAAGTCCCTTAATCTGATTTTTGCCTATGGCACAGCTTATTCTGTAATGTGAAGTACGCCAGAACGCTTCTGTGGTTCGGTTTCTACTTTATTCTGTAGGACTGCTACAACCGGTACGATTACCAGGATTATGTTAGTTAGCCATGCAGACCGAGTGTGGTAGGTGAGCGGTAATGTTCTGTCTTCGTATCCGAGAAGATACGGGTTCGAATCCGCGTCCGGCCATCCAGATTTGCGTTTTCCATGGTTTCCCCAAATCATTTCAGGTGATTGCCGGGATGATTCCTTGAAAAGGCCATGGCAGAATTTCTTCCTTTCCTCCAGTCCTTACCAGCCTCTAATGATTTCGACGTCGACGAGGCGTAAAGCCACAAGCAAAATAAAGGTGTATTGTGCGACGAATTTTAAACTCTTGTCACTTGAATGCCAAATAGTCCTTCGGGATCTCCGTGCCAACAATGGGATACGATGATTTGATTTTTTTTGGTCAAATTACAGCGAAATTAAGTTTGAATTAGCTATGGCAGGGATTATAATAACAAACAAACAAAAAATACAGGTTAGTGACCAAAATTTATTATAAATTATTTTTTAGTTTTTCGATAATTATGTAATTCTGTTGCGCAAACAGTTATCCTTGTGTGAAGACACTCCTCCTAAAAGCTTCCACGCATCAGCTACAAAAATAAATCCACTTTTCTTATTTCATTTGAATCTGGTATTCCATATTTCTGTTATTTTTTGCTCTGCCACTCTCCAGAATAATGCAAAGGGAGAGGACTCAATGCACTTAATAAATTACCAGCCTACCACGTACCAGTGGTGTTTGGACAATCTGAATGATGATAACATACGTCTTTAAAGACTTCAATGAAATGTATTATGCTGCTTTATTTGGTAATGCGTCTGAAGGCCAGTGAATGTGGCAAGTGGTTTGTTTATTTTGTTTGAAGAGTACTCTTCTACCCGTCATTATCTTTCATCGCTAATCAGCCTGTTGTGTAAGCAAGATAAATTTTTACTGCTTCTGAAACCTTTGATATCAAACAACTGAGGTGAGAAAAATAATTGAAGATATCAAAATTTATCGTGAATATTTGATGAGGTTAAGACTTCGGAGGAACGTTGAATAAGTTTGTGATGTCTCTTGAAGAGTTCATTTCTCAAAATAGTCCATAAAATAGAGTTATGAAAAATCATAGAATGCAAGCATAATCTGAAATTATCGTGCGGACAAGTGTTTTGTGGTAACTGTAGACATGATTTTTGGATATGATGTTCAGTAATTCATTACGCTAGAAGTTTGTTTAGAGCTAAACAGTTATCTTGAAAGTAGTTTGGTGTGTTGTAACTGCAGTATAGCGAATACAGTATTTGGTTTACTTAGCACATTGGAGGAGGATTGGTGCAGATATTGCAGGCTGCCAGAATGAACGTTAAATCTATTTCTTGCAATGAACATAGAAAAAAATGTAAATAAAGAGACTGACCACTAGGAAAATTTAATATCGAAAGAACAACAAAAGATTAATTTGTAATTTTATCAATTTAGAACATTTACATTTAATGCAATAACAGACAAATTCAAATATATGAACTATGAGTGTAATGGATAGTCACTGAATATTTGCTGGAGACCACTAAAATTAAAAGGCTCAGAATGGCTCGCGAAATTCTTGCAGAGAACACAGAAATAGAATTTTCGTTTATGTACTACAAGCGTGCCTTCATTGATTCCTAGACATCTGTTTTTTTTTTTACTATAGGGTGGCCTCCATTATAATTGATACTGAAGTTCGAGCAAAGGGTGATATCTTAAGTATATACTCGTACAAACAACAGCAGCAGAACAGTGTCTGCCTTATTTGATTTGCTCTCAGAAGAGGAGTTGTTGAAAAATCAGGTATAATTAATTCTCCAGTGAGCTGCAAAAAAGTATAAAGAACTCAAATTCCCTATCGCTACAACAGGCAGGTTGCGTCGTTTCCAATCGTAGCTCGGTACGACTTTTCCATCGAATCTCTTCTGCGATTTATAGTTTTGCATAAAATGTTACAAGTCAAACTGTTTTATCTCACAACATTCATTGAAATTCCATTTAACCATATAACTCTAAAATAACATTTATCACGTTATTTTCACTTGCCTTTGTACTTTTGGGACTGTGTTATGTTTCTGTTTAGGGTTGTAATATTAGTTATACATCTCTTTTTCGTTCTAATCATTGCATATTCATTAGCACTTGTGAATATTTGTGAAATCGTGTATGTAGATGATGTCACCTAGCTTTCAGATGATTGTTTACAGCCGTAAGCAAATTTGTAGGCAAATATATTTGTTAGTAAGTTTAATATAGAGTTCAATATACCAGTTCTTTCTTTCTTGTTTGGTTGTTCACCTATCTAAAAAATCAACTAATTTACTCTCTGTTCTTTGAACTCGTACTTTAAACAGCGGTACGTAATAAGAATAAAACTCTGAGAACGTTAGTGGCTATCGAGACTGATGAAAACTATCGAAGCAAAACTCGGTAATTGAATCCATTGGAGACAACGATTTAACTTGCTGCCGGAAGAATTATTTTTATTTCATTTGAAAGCAGAAAAGAAGCACTATAATGTGCAATTTCTGATTGGTTGTCTGTCATTTATTAAATAATTATTTGCCTTGACAAAATATCAACTGAAACGGAATTTGTAATTAGGTAAAGAAAAAAATTTACTGAAATTTAAAAATTTGTAAATTAAAATTTGTTAAGAACAGTTTATGATCTGTGAAAAACACATGAAGCCTCAGAGAATAAACACTGAGAACCTTTCAAAACATCTGGCCGATTAAGGGTTGGCAACTTTGGAACTGTTTGTGGATTATGGTAGTTAATTATTGTTTATTGCAATACTTACAGTATCACAAGCCGACTGTCAGGTTCGTGAAATAACGTTCCGACAGCGGTTCGTGTTACCACGGAGAGAGAGCTGACTGCCTTCGATATCACAGAATAAAAGCCAATGGACCTCTAAATTTTGTAAACAGCTTGCCTCAGGGAAGGCAACGTGTAGGGCTCATGTTGAGACTAAGCTGGTTCTGCCAGATTGGTGGTCTCCAGTCCATAAACTGCAATGACCGGAGAACTAAATGTTGATTCGCTAGTCAGCCAGCTTCTTTCGCCACCGTATTTCCGAGTTCCTGGGTGGAAGACATACCCTGTTCACACCATACTGGCGGCTCAATGTCATGTTCCACTGGTCCCGCTTCTCACTCACCACCCTCTCCCGTTCCTACCTCTTCGAGCTGACCGGTGCTTGCAGGTGGGCGACTGCAAATTTCCCCTTTAGTATGTAGGGTGAGGGCAGCGGAGTGGGGATAGAATAGACCGACCTTGAGCCGCCTTTGTATAGTCACGCCCACGGAGTTGTAGATGACTGACTGGTCCAACATAAATGCCAGTCTCCATCCCTATAGCTGTGGCCAGATTAATTGGCGGGTCAGTGTGAACGCGCTGTTGCCGTACTTGGGGACAATCCCGCGATGCGCACTCTTTCTATCACCTGAAAATTGCAACGCTGTGGGGCCTGTGTTGCCTAGTCCAAGCGGCAGCTACCCACCCCCAAACCTTCCACCTCCCTTTCAAAAAAATGTGTGAACCTGAAAATCGGAATTAGAAAGTGTCAGTGTGAGTGTGAGTGTGACCTTGCTCGAGAGAGGATATTTTGATTTTTAGCGATTTACGATTTTTACGTGCGATTTAAATAATTCCTTTTGGTTATTTATTAATTATAGTAATTTAGTGTAATAATTTTACCGATCAAAAAGTGCAGTAACTTATAATTAGGGAAATTTAGCAAGAGAATCTTGCTACTAAAATTGGATACTTAGGAACAGACTTATTCTCCTATTCCAGGTGTTCCCGAACTAACGACTCTTAACAAGACGCAAGTCATCGACAGCAGAACCACCGCGGCTGAAGCAGACAACAGAGTAAATCTATCATTCACAATGTATATAAACATATACAAACTGAAAATAAAATTTAACACGTAGACTTTTAGCCACAAATAAAAGAAGAGTATTCCATAAGTTTCCTTAGTCTGTCGAGAAAGTCTTAATTTTTCTGCGCAGGTCTTTTGAAACATCCAATTATATTAAACGCACCTGCAATGCATAACTTTCTTAACGAAATGACATGCATCAATATTTTATGACAGAATAGTGATCATAAATTACTTAAAACACGTTACAAACCATTACTACAAGTAAAAAGGTGAATACAACTGTTACGCGCATGGCTTGGCTACGGCGCATTTGACGCCACCCACCAAAAGATTTGGCCAGAGCTATAGAACACACAGTTCCAATGTTAGTAACTATTACAACAGAGTTGGCTCGACAGACGATGGATGGTAACGGCCAGTCGAAACGTGCCTTGTTCAACATTTTTCTACTTTAACAACTATTTATAGGAAAGGTCATAAGGAATTTCGTGAACATAAGGGGCACCACTCTTTTATGCCTACGTATTATTGCGAGTTTTCGGCTAAAATAATGAAAACAGCATCCACCACTTACGAGGTCCCAAAGCCGAAAGTCGCCAACAACCTGCTGTTAGTTTTGATTCCTCCTCGTCTACTTTCGTGACCAGCCAAACTGTTACATCACAGTGCAAAATGGAAAATTGTACTAATATATCTTCGATATCAGTGTTCCAATGAAAATCCTGAATTTGAAACACTTTAAACAAAGCAACTAATAGTTGCTTAAAGATAGCGACTTCCCTAATTTTTGGCCTCAGTATTCGATTATAAGCAAATTTAGATACAAAACAATTTCAAAGTTTAGTGGAAATTAAAAATGTAGATTGTTCGAATATTATGATAGTATAGAACTGTAAGCAATGGTCACTAACATTCAGAAAATTCCGCCCTAAAAGAAGGCATGTGCTTAGTAGAGCGTGTGAAACACATCTTACTGCAATTTTTACCTCGAAGACGGCCGAAGTAGATTGGGCGAAACGTCCGAATTTAATACACCCGGGAAGCATGGACACTAGAAAAATTTTCTCATAAATGAGGTTAAAAAACACAATTTCTCCGAACTGGCAAGGTTACTAGAAGCAAGGGTACTAGAAAAGAGGGTTAAAATAATTTTTTTTCAATTCGGTTATTCAGTTTTGAGGAGGTGAACCAGCTCTCTTATTTTATTTGAAAAAACGTAGATGCAAGAAAAAGGTATTAAACACCAGTTATGTTACGCCTCGATGCAAATGAAAATTTTGTTTTAAAAAAAATCGTTATTGCAATTTAAAAAAATACATGAATGACTCCCCTTATACTCACTTTGTCACTTTGTCTCGATCATGCATAAAACGTTACTACTGCAGAAACAAAATTGTAAACACAGTCTGCGTGTAAAACCGCACACTTACCTCTAATTCCTTACTTTACCCAAAAGATCACGAATACACGTATGAAAATGATGTAAACGTAAAATTTTATTAAATTAACAGTTGTGAGGGAGTGAAAAATAATATTTATTCGCACTTACACGCAAGTGTTTTTAGTATTGAAACCTACAGAGAATTAGAACTGAAACCTTTTTATGTCTGTGGCTTTTCCGGTGCGCAAATATTTGCATGTGCAGTTGATTTTATCTGGTACCATCCTAGATTGAGAGAAATTACAAACTCCTTCTGAAAAGAGTATGTGTACCGCAGAGTACTTACAGCTTAATAAAAAATTTCTGTGCAAATAATACATGAGAAAAGGCAGCGTATGAAATATAGTGGAGTTATTGAAATCGCAAAAGTTACAATATCTCTAATCACTCTTAATTACCCGCAAACCTTCGCTTTGCTCCTTGAAAATATCACCGATGATATTTGAGTATTCGAGTTGAGGTAATTGCATTGATGTGAAGGTTAGAGTTACCTGATTTCGAGCGGTTGGGAGAAGTTATTAATGTAACTGACTGTGAACTGTTTGAATTGTGGCGTGAGTACCCTTGATATAATGGGCGTTTGACGGTCCATTACAGGCCTGTTCGTGGCTTTTATACTTTCTGGCGTATTACTTGTGCCGAAGCGTGAGTTCCCTTTTATTTAACGAGCGGTTGGCAACCCGTAACATTCACGCATTACAGCTTTAATGACTTTACACTGTCTGGTGAGCACACAACTGCGCTTTTTCACGAGCCGACCTGTGCGTTTTTATTCTCTCTTATAAAAAAAAAAGTTACACACTACGAGCAGGAAAAAAGTATTGTAATTCACTACAGCTAGCTGCCTTTTTGGTGCTCCGGTACTTCATATGGAACAGAACAGTGATCACCTTTGTTCTTATTGTAAGATTATCATCATCAGCCAATTCAATTATTAAATGATGTTATGTGTTCACGTAGAAACTGGGCAGTCTTCTTCTCCAGGTGGAACAATCCTGAGCTATCCTCTTCCAATTGACTCCAACAACCCTGTCTGTGTCATTGTCCCCTGGTCTGGTGGTCTTCCTCTCGGGCTGTGGTGATCTCTAGGGATCCACTCTAACACTGTTTTTGTCAATTTTTCATCTTTCCTCCAAGCAAAATAACAGGGCCACTGTATCCTCCTAGATGTCTGGACTGATCTAATGTCGGTTGCTCTCTCCGTGTTTTTTTTTGTTTTTTTGTTTTTGTAGATAAACATAACTTTGACCTATCGATAGCTCGACGTGCCTTTTTTATGTATTACTGGAGAACTAGACACATCAAAAACTAATTTGGACTAAATATGATATTTACCGAATCTATACAGTTTTGCACCTATGTTTGGATAAAATTTTCCTTAAAGTACCATTTGGATATAGGTACCTTCATCCTGGTGTTTTGATTAATATTTGACTCTCTCCTTGTATGTTATCTATCTCTGTGCAGTCTTTGCGTGGGTACTAGAGATTGTTGTTAAAGACTGTTCCGTCAGCTCCCATTTGTAATAAGATGACTAGATGGGTCGTACAATTTAAATTAATTATTGTTTGATTTAATAAATATAAGAAACGAATGGATATTCTTTTTTTTCTTTTTTGAGTTGGAGACAGAAATCCGCGTCTAGCTAAGGGTTGTGTTAGCGTGAGCGACACTTTGACTTAAGCCGGAAGTGTTCGGTAGGTCGAGACAATGAGGGGATTATCTCTGAAGCTGATATCGGTGAGAAAGGCTGGACGCTGGGAATTTTGAGGATGGAATCCTTGAATGGGCGTTTGCACGGTATCGTGAGAAAAAGTTATTCCAAGTATCCTCCATAACAATCCCGACCAAACCCGAAGACTCTTAGCAAATGAGAGGCAATGTATTAGCCGGCGAGAGGGGATACTTTTGCAAAGCCAATCCGATGTGTTTATTTCCTCACGTGATTGGAAATTTACAAAATTTGTGTTTTCCATGTTGCTCGCCGAGGAGAAGATAGAGAGACGAGCTCTGAGAGGCGAGAAGTGGTCACTCCGTCCAGAACGATCGCGCTGGCAACTGCCTGCCAGAGGACTGCAGATGATTTCGTTCTGGAGGCTTTGATGACTGAGCGCCAAGTCCGATCGATGTTGTCACTTGTGCTGGTTGACGTGACGAGTGCCTAGCATTGCCTGGACCGGTGCGCTGTTTGAGAGACGATAGCGCTCTTGTTGCGACGCTTCGTACAGCCAGACAGACACGGTAATTATACCTCCAGAAACAGTGTGTACTCAGACGAATTATTGAGACAGCCCTTTAACGGTCTAATATATAAGAGTTCTTATGCCGCCGGACATTAATTCCTGAGCTGGTTGTGTCTAAAAGCCCAGTGCTTTTTGGTTTTCTTTATCCAGTTTGAATTGAAAGTCTGACTTCCATGTTTGGAAACTTTCAATAACTGTTATTTGTGGGAACAAATCAACTCCCTAGCGCCCTATGTAATCCAGTTAAATCTGATGTTTTCTTGTTATCGTTGTAATTCAAGAATGGCTCTCATTATACGTAAGAGAGTATATGGAATTTGTAACTCTTTGTGATGTACATGTATTGCAATTTCTTAGCTTTAAATACGAGGGCTGTCCAGAAAGTAACAGACGTTTTGACCTGGCGCAACAATGGGTGCTCCTAGCGCCGCCATCTTGGCGTCAGACTGTTCATACATTCAGTACGCAACCAGCCGTGGTAGTTTGCACATCGTTCCTATCGTACTTTGAATACATTAGAGTGTTAAAATGAGCGCTGCAATTAAAAATCCCGCCAGTTGTGAAGTGCGAGCTTTTTGTTGGCGAAAAATCACAAACCAATTGAAATTTATCGCCAGATTTGTGATGTGTACGGCCAAGGAATAATCAGTGAAAGCCGAGTGAGGCAATGGTGCATTGATTTTAAAAATGGTCGAACCAATGTTCACGATGAGGACCGCATGGGTAGGCCTATTGTTGTGAGTGATGAACTGGTGGTGAAATTCAACGAAAAAATCCGTGAAAATCGTCGTTTCACGATTACGGAGCTTTCAGAACATTTCCCCCAAATTTCACAGAGTTTAGTTCATGAGATTGTGGTTGGTAAACTTGGTTACCACAAATTTTGTGCCAGGTGGATTCCGAAAATCTTAACAGAAGACCACAAAAAACAGAGACTTGCTGCAGCACTGACGTTTCTGGAAGACTACACCAAAACTGGAAACCAAGTTATCGATCGTATCGTAACTGGCGACGAGACTTGGGTAAAGCACGTCACCTGTGAAACAAAACGGCAGTCTATGAAATGGGGACACACGCATTCGCCCAAGAAACCGAGGAAGTGTCTGCAAACGCTGTCAGCAGGAAAAATTATGGCTACTGTGTTTTGAGATGCTAAGGGTGTGATTTTCGTTGAATTTCTTGAACGTGGCCAAACAATCACTTCAGAAAGGTATTGCGAAACACTCAGAACATTAACACGCGCGATACAAAACAAGCGTCGGGGAAAACTCAGTGAGAAAGTTTCGTTTCTCCACGACAACGCTCGTCCACACACGGCCAATCGTACCCAAGAGCTCTTGGATGGTTTTGGATGGGAAGTTTTCAATCACCCGCCGTACAGCCCGGATTTGGCACCTAGCGACTACCACCTGTTCCCGGCGATGAAGACGTGGCTCGCAACACAACGGTTTGAAACTGACGCTCAACTGCATGCCGGTGTAAACCAGTGGTTGAAGTCTCAGGCGGCAAATTTCTACAGAGGGGGTATCGAAAAGCTTGTACCACGTTATGATAAGTGCCTTAATTTAAATGGCGATTATGTTGAAAAATAGCCTAAGAGTTTACCTCTAAAATTTATATAATAAAAATCGTTTTTTTTCACTTTGTTTATTTTTTATTACAAAACGTCTGTTACTTTCTGGACAGCCCTCGTAACTATAATTGCTTGTTTGCTATTTCGCTTCTGTAAGGCGAGGTATTGCATTGAATTGTATTTTGCACAGACAGATGTTTCAGATTTATGTATGTATACTATTCTCGACGTCAGAAATTTCTACTTTAGTATTACAGATCGTTTTCTGCTTAATGAACATTTTGAAACTTATTTGGACTGTGGAACAGAAAGTTCTACCACAGTGCAGTGTGAACATAGATGAAAAACATTCAACAAGGAGAAAATGATTTTTGATTTTACAGCTGATCAAACCTCGTTGACACTGGGAATAGATGAAAAATTCTGGAAAATAAAAACAGCCAACTATGTTTAAGAGAATAAAGCAAAACGCAAAAAATAACTAAAAATAAATTGTATTGACAATTATGTTCTATTATACACTAGGATAAAGACTGTTACACGGGCAGCGTGCGTGGTTATTAATTTTTTTAAAAAAGTTTGTACCGACCACCACCTTATAAGTTAAAGTAAAATCCAGATCTGCCCTTCGTTTTTTCGCCACTTTTTCCACAACAAGCAATGGGAGGTAAACAGAAAACACAATAATTAAAGCAGACTCAAGTGAGAAAATGAACATCGCATCTCTGCCTGGCATCATAATTTTTTTATTATCTCTGACCTCCGTTTTTGCACTAATTGCAATTACTTCTGTAATGCCCTTCAAAAATGACGCAAGTTTTTAAGGAATTCTTAATTTCAAAAACGATTAACGACCGTTTATTTGTTTGATTTATTTAATGATTTCTTATGTTTCGTGTAAACTTTATCTAATTTTGAAATAAACTATGGTTATGTTGTGACGTGGCTCCAGTAACTGCTACAGAGAACAAATCGTAAAGATAGGATGATCTTCTCCTTAGATTAATTTGTAAATGAACAAATAACAACGTGTAAACTTAAACGACCGCATTATCGTCTTTAGTAAAATGCGTTGCCTGAAGACTGAGCGCTCGCCTCCATGGATCGGCAACGCTCGGCGAGCCTCGATAATGGCCGAAGTGTTAGTTACACTGGCTGCCACCACAGCGCTGCTTTGTACTGTTAAAAACGAGTGTAAATTTGAAATAAATAATTGAATTTGATTTTTCTTTCACTTATAGTGTTAAAAGAAAGTGTAATTGCGATGCCAGATGAAAGGTAATTAATTGTCTATCGAGAAAGTAACTGCACAATATACGAAGAGCAGGGATAAAAAAAATAAATAATGCGAGGCAATCATACGTTTCAAAGTTACAATCGTATGGTCATTTAATTTTACATGTTGCTTTTTGTTTATTTCCGACAACTACATGCAGAAACTCATGAATGATAGAAGAATGGTATTCGATGTGTACGCTAAATTATCTGTATCAGTTATTAGAACTAGGTTAAATCGATTTTTATTTTTTATTTTTTTTACACAAGATAAGAAACAATGATAATTATTAATAACTCAGAGAAAGTAATCGTGAAATGTGTCAGTCAAGTAA
Source organism: Vandiemenella viatica (assembly GCA_031002005.1). NCBI lineage: Eukaryota > Metazoa > Arthropoda > Insecta > Orthoptera > Morabidae > Vandiemenella > Vandiemenella viatica. Next base: position 169,646,844 of record JARYHS010009186.1, on the reverse strand, counting down.
ATAACAGTTATCTGTTTTTGAAATTATCCTTTCTGTTATTTAAAGCAAAATGAATGTATTTAAAATAATTCTAGCCAAATACGCAGATAATCTAACCAGAGTAAGGTACTGATATCACGAAAAAAATAATTTAACTTATCGTTATTCCATTTTCCGTACAAGCTTTTTTTACAGAATAAATTTCTACTACCATCATAGATGATACCCGTCGTATTTGACGGGTGTTAAAACTAGTAATTATGTTTTGGTGGTTGTGTGCAGCTACCTCCTCAACAAACAATTACCTTTTAGCTGGTATCACGGTTACATTCCCTTTTAACAATATGAGTGCAAATAAAATAAAATGCAGTTATTTATTTGAAATCTCCTGTTTAGCCAAGCAGCGCTGCGGTGGCGTCCAGTGTAACTAACACTTCGGGCATAACCGAGACTCGCCGAAGATTCCCGAGCTATTTAGTTTATGTCTAGTCTCCAGGTTCAATGCATTTCATTAAAGCGGATTTCTACAGTATCCAGTTGGTTGCCGCAGCGGTGAAACTGGATGCAGCGGAAGAGAGTCGCAATTTATTTGCAGAGGCGTGAGCTAATCACCTCGCACAGGAGGCACGGGCGTCGCGGCGCCGGCTGAGGGCCGCCGGAAATGCCTGAATGTTGACTGCAAGAGGCGCCGACGGGGATCCTCCTACACCAAGTGCGAGACAACAGAGAGGTGTTGCGCAGCCAATAGAACCACGACTCTCAGCTGCAACAGTAGTGAATTAGCCTTATGGGCGGTCACTTCACGATTCAAAACAACTAGTAGTGCTGGCGTTTAGAGTTTTAAAGCTAAATAGGGAATTATAACATTGAGGTAGTGCGAAATCAGTTACAAATGGAAAGGAACTGGCTGAAATATCAACGAGTCCTGAAAAAGTGCGCCAAAAGTGAAGTTAGGTGTCCTTACAAGTGTATAATTAACCTTATTTCCTTCTTCTTTTCTGAAACGTGGAAAGAGTTTAAGGAGTGGGATATCGGACATTTTAAACAATTCATAGCACAAAACAATTTCAAACTGATATATACTTTACAGTTTACTGACCCATGACACACTAATTCATCGTTTTACTTGTGGAAAGGCTGCAAATATTTGGAATGCGACGAAGCATGCAACGGCAACTCTATTAGGAACTTCTCCATCTGAGGTTACATGCGAGATTCTAATACGACCAGACATCAAGACCATGCCACCAGAAAAACATAAATCGATGGTTTGGATATTAGGACAAGCAGTGTACAATATTCTAATAAAAAAACCTAAGGATCTAGAAGATTATTTATCCACACTTAAAATAACACTTTGGAATTTAACCAATTCAACGAGGAACAAACGCCTCTTCGGAGCATATCTGGATGGACTTCTTCTCCGTGACCAATCTTGATGACGCATATATTCAGCCCATATATTTGATCAGAGTACTCATATGATGTTTCTGTAACGTAGAGTGTATTATGAAACTTTAATCTTGTAATGTAGAAATGTTGTAAGGTTTCAATAAACCTATATTAAAAAAAAAACAACAAAAAAACTGAAAATATATTATCAATTCAAAAGCAAGACCAAGGTGCGGTAAGTATTTCTCTTTTTTCTCTTTAGTAAACAGGTTCTCGTTCTTATTACAGTTCACCTCATGTGAACGTCTTATTCCCTTCAGTTCATACTCACTGCCGTTCTCCAACAATGAATATATTATTAGTAATTTACTGTATAGAGTACAGACTCTCTGGCCCAACTTATCTCACTCGATTAGTATTTAACTTCTTTTATTGTTATAGAGACAAACATTAAATTAATTCATGTTATCAAACAATGACCATTGGAATCATGGTTTGTTATCTCAATCGCTTTCACACCATCTTTTCTCCACTTCTTGCTCTGGCTTCTCATACAATTTTTCGACAAAATGTATGTATTTTGTTTTAAAAAATTGCACCTTTGAACTGAACAACCTGGTAACTTCCTAAGCTTCCGTGCAGACAATTTGTGATTTTATTTGTAGCAGTCTCTCAAGTAATTCGTTTTAATCCACCGAATCTTACTATCCTGAAATCTAAGCTCCCAATTATTTGCTGCATAATCTCAATCACTGCCTTCCTCCTTTCTTTCCTTTATCATTTGTTCCTTCCATTACTTACTGGCCACTACCGCACATCTTAAAATGTCACACGGAAACTTCTCTTTTATTTCAAAGAGAGTCTTTCACAAACTTCTTCCTTCACTCATAATTTCCGTAACGTTCATTTAGTACTATGCAAATGCCGGGATGCTTCCTTCAAAACGCCATTGCCGAATTCCTTCCCATTCTTTCCCCCCCCCCCCCCATACTTTCCCGTCTCTAAAGACCTCGCTGTTAGAGAGACGTTAAGCAGATAAAAAAAATTGTACTATATTTATCAAATTCACTTTCGGTATCTTTTTATGGCATTACTTTTTGAAAGCTACGAATTCTCATCCGTAAATCTGTATGCCCCATATATTCAGCTTCGAGAATGTCTTTTACAATGTTAAATACCAAAAACATTGTGCTTTTAACAAGATTCTTTCTGCCACTGACATGGCAGTGATATAAACCAACACACATTAGATTTTCAGGGTAAATGGATTTGTTAGCTGGAATGGACATGACCTGGTTGTGAATATGTAGTGTTCCTAACATTTGAGGAATTTCGAATACTGGTATTTTACTAAATCTTACAGTTACTTTCTCCAATCTGACGGCAGCACTAATTAAAATGAAGCCTACAAGTAATGCAGTTACCGATTGTAATTTACGTCATCACTTCCTGAGGCAGTTGCTCTAGGAGCGCTTGAACTATTGTCTGGTAGGTGTCGCCTAGTCGCATTCCGTTTGCTCGCCGTCTGTGTCCCAAGGCCGGCTCCATAACGGGCACGCCCCTCGAATTTCCTGTGGGGCCTTCGCTAGGCGAGGCAAGACTTGGCCCATAAACAACAAACACACACTTTGGTTTCAACACTGCGGATTATCAAGAAAATAAATCACAGTTGATTTTAGGAGGGAAACCTATTAATTGCTCAAACAACCAAGATCGCGATGCATTTTATTGATCAGGCTTTCCCTGAATCTGAAAGTTTCTCTAACCACCATATGGGAGATTGAAGACATTCAGGAGCGAATTAAAACTCCACAACAAGCTTATAGGCCTATGTTGTTAAGGGTTTTTGGAGTTTTTATGTATTCTTTTAGGCAAGTTCTTTGCTGATCTCCACTTCTCGCCTCAGAAGTATACTTTTCATAAAAGGACTAACACAAGAAACACTAGCAAAAAAGTTAAGCAGCTTGGAGATAGATGGTCTCCCGAATACCACGCCATATTATTATAGTACTCCCATCAGTTGAGCATAAACAACTATGACTCCGAATCTCATTCTGCATTCTGCTATGTTTCGAACATGTTGAGCCGGATGTATTTGGTAAGGTACGGAAAACGGTAAGTATGCCTATAATTTATTTTGAGAGAAAGGAAGTGACCACAATTTTCATTTGATCAGTTAAATATTGTGTACACGTCACATGTATAATGAAGACTTTTGACAAAAGCAGAAATAAATATGGTCAGTGATCCTAATTATAACATCTTAATGGCAACTGTGATTACACAGTTTGCAGAGCATCATTCTGTCGATAATCTAAGTATTCAATATTCGTTTACGTGAATGTACGATTGATATACCGAAAGACAGTTCTCTTCAGAAAGCCAGTTAAATATGAAAGAATTTGGAATAAGCGGACAATATTATAAAGCGTTATTAATACTTCAAAAGCAGATATCGAAATCGGTTCTGTAATGTTTCAACCAGTGAAACGGACGTTTTAATGCAACAATCACTAATTTTTCCCGTTAACGCCGATAACGATGGACCAGAAATGTTCAAGTTGACATTTATACTTGGGATATGGATGGCTTCTTATCCTTAGTCCAATAATTACAGGAAAACTGTACTTTTGGATCATTTTGATTCCACACAAAGGATTCTGATATTTACAAGAACATCATGGGTGCCATAACTAGAACAATTCTGATACAAACAAACAATAAAACACTCGAATATAACAGGTACAAAAGTGAAGATGTGGCGAATATTGTTTTCAGTCAAAGATATTCCATGACTAGCTAACACGAACTGTGGGCGAGAGCGTGAGTCCTCGCGTAGTACGGCGTCGCAAGGAATAAAATAATTCGGAGGCCGTCTGCTATTTGGCAATGCTAATAGGCTCAGGGCGTTTTTTGGGTGGGGCACACGAATCACAGCGGACGTCCCAAAGCTTACATCACCAGGACGAGGCGGCAATTAAGTCCGGCGTCCCGGATCAACCTGGTATGGCAGCGTGGTGGTTGCGCGTAATGTAAGTTCCCAAAGCTTTAACATAACAACCCGGATAGGCAGTGTAAACTATCATTGCACTAACACTAGCACACACACTATAGGGAGTGTAGTCGCGTTCCTGGTGAGGTCACGTGGTCTGGACTGGTAGAGCGTCATGTGGGACTCACGTCGTCCCACGGTGAGAGTCGCCCGACCAGTAATGTCTCGTGGTCCTGGCCGCGAGGTCCCGGCGAAGGCGGAAGTTACCCTTTGTCACTCATGTTGACCCCGGCATGGAACATCCGAGACACATGCGTTAGTGGCCTCACATTCAAACAGACACGCGCACGAAGAATTCGGCGCTACTAATATAACACTGACAAAAAGCGTTTTATCGAAAAAAGAGAGCGTACAAATATGTAAATCGATAAGCGATATTTTAATTGTACAGTCGTAGTTATTGCATTCTAAGGAGTGAAGCCTCCAGTTAACTAGACGTTAAATCGGGCATTTATCAAGGAAGATTAATAGAACCATTCTTTCTTGAATTTTTGTAAAAGTTCGTGAATGCAATGTTTAATATAGCAGTTTTAGTTTATTCATTGATGATACGGTTATATACAAGGAGCTATGTGATACTGACGGAATTTAAACAGTTCAATTTTAAAAATTTGTTTTCCCTTGTATACAAAGTATGTTGTGCAGTACAGAACGTGAATTCCTTGAAGTGTTTGGGTGACATAGCATAAATAGCATAACCACTGTTGTAGGTAGAGTTAATTAACGATTGCGATTTATGGCTTAACATTCGAACATTCATTATTTTTACGGCTGCAATAGAATACTTAGTTGACCACTGCTTTTCAGTCGCAATTGTACGAGATAAGGCAAATAATTTGCGGTTCTGATGCCTGAATGTATTCATTCTTCCTTTGTGATTTGGAATACACAGAGGTAAGATTAGTTTTGGTGCAGAGCACCCTACAGCTACATGTAGTTTTGTTAACTGTAGAATGTAGATGCAGAGTTCGTGATATTATTTAATATAGGAGTTCAGCTGCAGCATAGGTAGCTGTAGATATAGAATTTAGAGAGCAGAGAAAGGAAATAATCATGATGGATCAGAGCATTTTGAAGACTAGATACTAGTTACACTACTATTGCACCACATTGCACTGTGGCACGTTATATCACGATCAAACAATAGAAAGTATCAGTTCAGCTTGAGTTCCGTTTGTAGATAAATCTTTCTGGTGTAGACTTTAATCTAGTTTGCACTTGTCACTGATGAGTTGTTGACGAGTCTGACAGATTTGTTTGTTATTTAGTGTTTAACCGGACTTGGTGACGAAACCACGTACATTGTTCAAGGCTTCTTCAGACATTCCACGTGATTCTGTGAGTGCTCTTTAAGCTCTGTAGATTAAAACTGAGTGATGGAATTCACCATGGCACATCTACTAACCACATCGTTTCTCATGTTACATGTTTATTGTAATAGGATGGTAAGTATCATACAGAAAGATATTAATCACTGCAGTAAAGTAATAGAATTAATGGCTTATTCGTTCCATGCACTTGAAAAATTCCGCCACTTTGAATCTTTAGATCCTAAGAACCATTACTGTTCATGGCTCACTGTTAAAATGAAGGTTTATATTTTAACCATTTGAAATATCCACACGCAGTTTGTTATAAGTTTTACTTCAAAATGGTGGAACGGTTCCATCACACCCGGTGTAATGACAAATTTTGAGATATAATTTTATTTGGATTTCACAGTACTGTTAACTTAAACTTTACACTCCGTGTTGTACATGTGTACTATAAATTTTACAGTCTGTTGTGTATTGTTATAAGTAAAAGCCTTTAATTTTTTTTTTAACGAAAGTGTTTTGTTATTTGTAAATAGTTTCCAACTAAAATTAGAAATTATAATTCTCCCATAATGTATAATGTTGTATTTATTTCACTGCAGATTAAAAAACAGATAAAAATATTTAAAACAAATATAGCTGTTGCAAAAGGTTGTAACAAAGTGTGTACGCGGGAGCCTAGATTTAGGTTTCCCACGGTTTCCGGAAATCGTGCCATGGCAAGTTGCTTCCACCTCATATATTACGGACCATTTCAATCACATTTTTTTCAACGATCTCCTAACTGAATTGTTGATACCATCAACGCCGTGATAACCTAAGCCAATTCAGTGCTGAGTATGAAACGAGGTTGGTGGTGAAATAAACTTATCAAGTGTAAAGATAAACTATTTACTCGTACAGATCGTTGAGGGAAATAAGATGAACTGGTGAGGAAAGAGTTCCACATTCAATTCCACGACCTCGGTACTGAAAACAGTGGAGTTGTCTTCCGAGGAGATTCTCTCGGTACACATTATATGTCAGACGAAGTGGGCTTTCGGACAGTTCATAAAATTTAACCGTGAGGAAAAGTTCTTTGCTTCATCTGAATTTTATCCTACCACCCAATCAATCTCTCTGCCAACTGAGTTACGATCAGCACAAACTATAATCAATGCTAAATATGAAGCACTTATCGAGACACAATTTATAGACTGATGTCAGCTACTGGTAGACTTTTTATCAACATGCTATTCTATCGTTCTTGTGAGATTTCGTTGCTGGTATTTACGTAGTGACATTTCAATTCTCACAAATAAACAAGTCACCATCGGGATTTGGATATTGTTCTTGCTTTATTATTCGTATGTCTTCTCGTTCGTTGGTGAATGTTGATTTCGTCGGAGCACTTCATTGCAGTATTTCATTTTCTAATCCTAGCCGGAAAAAAACACTGGCTTTCCTAATTACCATACAAGCCTGAGCATATACTTGTGTCTGCACTGCGAAATAAGGTTGTTGGTTTAATGGGATTAAATTCTAGCAACTCACTAAAAAATCTCATTCAACTATTGGCAGATTCGAATATAAATTCCGAGTAGTCATTACGGTGGAAATTAACACCCACGAAAGAAACACCCGACAAGGTGATATGTCTTGAGAATCTTTGGCTTACGTAATTAGAATGATCGACCAGTGTATTAATGGCATTTTAATCGTTGTTCGTCGCTTATCTTAGAACTACATCCACTTGATGGCAATCACCGGACTTGATTTGTAAACTAGATTAGCTTCTCCGCCATTGTTATTGTATAATTATAGCTCAGATCCTGTCACCATAGGCGGACTACATACAGTCAGCAAAGCGGCGCGTGAACAACATTATAGTCACCAAAACGGCACTCTTGACAGCGTTATCGGATATAACTAAGGAGTGGTCTTCAAATGATATTCAGGTGATAGACTGCCAGACAATAACCCCTTATGTGTGAGGAGGAAACAGGATCACGTGTAAGCAATGAAAATTTTGACAGTATGTTAAAAAGTAAAGTTATGCTACTGATACAGAAGTGGCTACTTTAGTCATCTGTTGATGGATCACCAAGCGGAGTCAATGGAGTCACTGCTAACCTTTTACTCGAAGGGATTCAGGCTATTTTTGAATCTTAATATCTTCGGTTTGGAAGACGCTAAATGTCTCAGATGTCTATTATGAGTAGATATCCGCAAGCTTAGTAAAGAAGCTAAATATTGTTTCGTCCTCAGTTTGGAAATTATTCATGCACAGATTTAACCTATTTTATCGCTCACTGACTGACTGACAATCACCAAAATTCTAAAGTACCTTTCATAATCGCAGAAATTGTTCACTCAGTTACCATTTTTCTCAAAATCATAAGGGAATGTCTAAAATTGGCGAATTTCCGTATCTTCACCCCATATCTCTCTCTTTCGCTTTCTACCCTAATATAATTATACTCCGCAGATTTTCATTGCAGATGAAGATTATCAAGTTTAAGTAATGTGTTAATTTTTCTTCGTTCTTCTCCTTAATTTTGAAGTTAGAGAAATTGAAAATTTCTAACCGTCTAAGACATTGCGCCATCATAATTCCACTGTACCTCCCGTGGTCCTAGAAACAGACAGAACGACGACGGATATGGTAAAAACAGTAACAAAATTCACCTCCTTCAATATTTATATTTTACAATTAAGAAGTACAGGGTGAGTCAATAACGACTTTACAACTTTGGAATGATACAGAAATTTATTGAGATAACTTTCAGAATCAGTAGATGTGTCATTTTCTAGCAAACAACCTCACGTTTCACATAAAAGTGTCACGTGTCATTTTGGTTCGATGTGACTACCACTTGTCATGTGGCAAACATCCCACCGGTAATTAATTTCTTCCCACACACGTTGCAGAATATCGGACGCAACTTTGGCAACGGCAGCGTAGATTCGATTTTTCAAGTCGGCCAAATTGTCTGGTAGGGGAGGAACACAAACAAGATCTTTAATGAAACCACAGAGAAAGAAATCTAGTGGTTTCAAGTTTGGGGAGCGAAATGTCCATGTGATTGGCCCTTCACAGCCAATCCACCGACCTGGGAAACGATTATCGAGGAAACCTCGAATTTCCTTGAGGAAATGAGGTGGTGCACCGTCTTGCTGGTAGTAAACAATACCATCTCAGTCATCTTCATCGATCTGTGGAATTAAAAAGTTTTCGAGCATATCTAAATACACAATAATACCGACAGTTTTCTCCATGGAACCAAAACCCATAGCGTCGCACCAGCGAAAGTAGCCATTTTAACTATACCCTACGCTGGCGCTCCTGGTGGCAGAATGGTGTACTGCATCAAAGTTGAGGTTGTTTCCTACAAAATGACACATCTACCGATTCTGTAAGTTATCTCAACAAATATCTATATCATTCGAAAGTAAAATCCTTTTGAGTTGCCCTGTACTTTTAGTGTTACGGTGAGTTACACGGAAACTGTCGTCTCCACTGTGCGTTACAGTCTCTAAAGGCTAAAGAGAAGCATTAAACATCTACATGCCAAGACGCCATCTTGATCTTAATATTTCGATCCATTTACGTCGGTAAGCAGAATAGCATCGTTGCTATCGTAGATGAATGTTGATGTTAACACGTTACTTTAAAAATGCAAGAGGCCAGTACGTCACCGGTCGTCACCTCACAAAATATTCAAGCTCAAATTCTGTTTCAAGGGAATTACACTTTATTTGTGACTGGGGAAACCGATCACAAAACGTACTTTTCTTTTCTGCACTTTCTTCTATGTCGCATTTTGCAGCTATTGCTCCATTTACAATTCTGCTTGTCTTCAGTGAAACAACAGCCTAAAATTATTTCTTTCCAATCCGAAGCATGCGTAGTTAGTACATAACAATTAAAATCATCGTTCGAATGTCAAGTGACTCTCTTTGACTACCTGACCTTGTACTTAGAATTGAGTGAGCTATTCCTTCAGTTTCCGTTTGACATCTCTTAACAGATTGTTTAACAAAACGCATTGTACCTCCGCATAACATTTCTTGCTTAATGTAATACCGGTCAGGAGTACTGGTTTCAAAATTAAAGTATATTTGTGTCATTACTGTAAGAAATCGTCTTAATACGATGGTGTAAACCCGGATCTACATGCCAATCCCAGAATTTGACCGAAGTCCTCTTGAATCGAGATCCAATGACCTTACCATTTCGCGATGATGTGAAAAAAAAAACGATTCTAGGAAATATGAAATTAAAGAGACTTGCATGATTGCATGAAATGTTAGGTGAGAGATACTACTTTAACGGTATCGTATTGAGTAAATACCTGGTATTGCTCCGAAGCGTCAATATTATTGTTTGAGGGCGCCGTAGAAGGAAACAAAACATCAAATATTGTTTATTAAGTTTTTCCAGAAGACTTGGCTTTAGACTAGAAGCTAGTTTTGTACATAATGACAATTAAAATAAGATATAGCTATTTTTTCTTTTTTTGTCTTTCGCTAAACATGAGATCTCCACGTACTACAGCACTGTATTAGTATTTGTGAAAGGACCATTACTTTTGCTGGCGCATGTGTGGTATGTGGTAGAAAGAAATTATTCATCATTTTGAATATTACTAAGTCTGTTGTGGGCTCAAGTTCCACCATCTTCTCTTCTGACGGTTCATTATTTTTGTAAAATATTTATATCGTGGATATGTTCCATCCTAGATTCCTGTGAGTTTTAAAATAAAATTTCTTCTAAGCAATGCCTTACATAATGGAGCTTGCAGCAGAAGTGACTCTGTGCTGTAAGCATACTACAATCAGAACCATCAGCATTTAATTTTCCGCGTGATTTCTCATTTTCACATGGGATGTTGCTATATTGTGACAAAATTTAGAAGATTGCACCTAAAAAGATAAGGATTATCAGAAAAGTGTTATAGTTTGGACTATATCGTGGGAAAACTAGAATCGATTAAAGATTTTTCTAGTGCAGCAAATTATGAGGTTTCTTAGAATAGAAAATGGTTCGTCTTTGTGGGCGCCTCCTACAAACAGCAATGGTTGTCATTTCAATTGGTATCTACCACGACCTCTGCATCGTGTAGTAACATCTCCCTCCTCTTATTAAAGATTAAGAACTTCTCAGAGAATGCATTGTTTCAGTTCATCGGATTTCTTTAAATAAATTTCGCAAATAAAATTAATACTCCACCTGATGTTAACTTTTTAATAAATCATCATTTGCAACACAAACACGTTCTATGCCTGATAACGTTGCTATTAATTACTCAAGCTT
>JARYHS010009186.1:169529816-169634809 GCA_031002005.1 Vandiemenella viatica | reverse complement strand
TGATTTGTTCATCGTTTCTTGTCAGATATCGTCTATGAATTCTAATCGTCCTTCTTTATAGTCCGATTAGAGTACCAATCGCAAACATTTTGAGTGGCATAAATCTTACGAATTATATAAATATCAGTGTTGTGAAACGATCCTAAAAGTTTGACGCTTGATGAACTGCTGCGAGATTCATCAGTAAAGACTTAATAATCACGTAAACTACTTCGAATCACGCTCAGACTTCCAAAATCTTCAAGCTATCTACAAACTTAAAAGAGAGTTCGATTAAAATTTTATCTAGTGATTTTCATCTGGTCAAGGATTCAACAAGAAAATTTTAAGAATAAGCTTACTTCCCACCAGAGGGGGGGGGGGAGCTAGGAGACTCAAGTCCCCCCTCCAAAAGTATCTAGGTCCATCCCCGACATTGTAATTTTGGAGACTTTTTTCTTTTTTTTTGCTCTACGGATTTGAGGCCCGAGTAGGCTGTAAAGACTAACCCATGGCCGATCAAGCCCCCCCCCCCCAAACCAAAAATCCACTGAAGGCAAGCCCTCTGAACCAAAATTCACTCAGGCCAAGCCCCCCCCCCCCCCCAAACCAAAATCCTGGATCCGCCCCTGCTTCCCACGTTACTGCAATGTTGAAAAATGAGGAGTTTGTGATAGTGCTTCAGGACATGGTGACGTGAAAAAGCAGACAATGGCTAAGGGAGCGTGCTCGGTCCAGGGGGGGGGGAGGGGTTGAGCAGGAAGGCTACGCTGGGCTACGTGGGGGGGGGGGGGGGGTTCCGAGCCAGGCCACATAGCTTTCCTTTCATAACATTTTTCACAGTTAAAATGAGGAACAGAACTCACAACAGCATGTGAATATTTATTTCCCTCTGTTAATTATCTACGTATGTAATTTCAATAGTCTGACAAGAGAAAACAGTACAAAATGTCTTCTGGAATCAAAATGGAAAAAAGCTACGAGATACGGGGGGGGGGGGGAGGGGGGAGGGGGGGTAGAGGCAAAAGCCACGTAGGGTTACGTGGGAGGAGGGGGGGATTCACAGGAGGCCAAAATGGAGCTACGTGGTTTATGCACGCTCCCTAAATAGCTGGAACGACTTCTCTGGCATCTCTGTTTTGATTATTTTCTTTTACAATAGTACGATGGAACACAATGTCAACAGAGACTTTGTGCGTTATTCCCCTCCTCACGATTTACAGTAGTAACAGTTGGTCAGTGAAGATATGCTCATTACGGTGTAGAGTAGTGAAAATGGCAATCATTTTCAGATATGTATAGCTTACGTTTGCTGGTTCTATACGGAAGTTCTGACTAAGGCTGACAGTTGCCTTGTAACAATTTGGAATACAAAACTACGAATCATTTTCAAGTATTTTGCATGACTTAGTTATTGCATATGCCATAACTAAGGCAAGGATCGTTAAAGAATTCGTCCATAGCCTTTTGAAGGAACCATGATGCCTGGAATGATTTCTAAAAACCAAGGAAAATCGAAATCTGGATGGTTGGATGGGGGTACGAATCCGCGTCCTTCTGAAATCAGGCCCGAGCGTTACCGCTCACTCACCACGCTCGTACTCTTCCTAGCCACAGACATCTTATTTCAGCTATCTTGTGTCATAATTTCTTATATTCCTTTTGCCATGTTCTTCTCGGTATGCCGATATTTCCCATGTACCCACATCTTTTATCCATGATGTCTATCCCATACGAGCTTGCTAAAAAAATTATCGCGTGTTTATTCTAATATCTATTTTTTTTAAAAAAAAAATGGCTTTTGGCATCTTAGGCCATACAGCCTGATGAGCTTTTACAGATAATTAGACACACCACAGGACGGACATGACATTCACAGACACAACACTTAAACACCCATGCCCGCGGCCGGACTCGAACCGGCGCCCTTCGGCACGCGGAGCTAGCACTCTAGCCCCACGCTACCGAGGCCGGCATCTCCCCTCTTTGTACGAATTATTTCCTGGCAAAATACTGGGTATCGTTGAAGAAAATGACACTAATTCGTCTGCTCGTTCAGGTTTTACAGTTTAAGTCCTGCAGAATCTACCCTCCATCCTATCTTCTATTGTGGAACTTAGTGCACCAAAATCAAGCTTAATACAGACTACAGAGCATCAATGCGTCTCTTTGTGTTCGCGCTGGTGCTGAAATCGTTTCACAACTATTTACGTACTTCATAAGATTTACGCTCGTGGAAAAAGGTTTATGATTAATGCTGTAACGTGGGATCGTTAGAGTGAGCAGAGGATCTCTGACAAGGAACAGGATAAAATAGGCCATGGTTTATGTTAATGAAGCATTTCCCTCATTTGCTTCTAGTGAGATGCCTACATGCCTACTAGTTCCAAAAGTGAATCCAAGGACGCATAAACAATGTTTACGATGAGAGAAGAGGCTGAAGTAACCGTCCCACGCAGACTCAGTGACGTCGTAACAGTGACGTCAGATGTGTTGGAGGAGTCCCAGGTACACAGTGCCAAGTGAATGGGGCAGCCAGTTGCCATTTGGCAGTCAGAGTACTGGCAGCTTGCAGAAAAACTTCTCAGAACTCCACGTCGGCGGTGGCAACACATTCTCCGAAGTACGAAATATCTCTCTTCGAGAATATTTCTGTTAGGAACCTGGAAGTAAATAGTTCTGAGCAAACCACAGTTAGATGAGTACAGAATATTGGTTTTAATTTTCGAAGAAATGCGCTATTCTAAAACATAGTACCATTTTTACCTACACAGGGACCACGTTACAGTTTCTTGCTTAAAGATACATAGCGATGCTTACCGTAACACTTATTCTAAGCAAGCTTTTAAACTACTGTTTCTCTACCATACTCACAAACGATATCACACCAAGAAACAACATTCAAGAGGACAAGGGTTCGAATCTCCGTCACGCCATCCAGATTTTGGTTTTCCATGGTTTACCGAAATCATTCCAGGCGATAGCCGGGATGGTTTCTTCGTAAAACCACGGCCGAATTCCTTGCTGCTCCTTATCCGTAGTCCTTTACCGCCTCTAATGACATCGACGTTGACGAGGCATAAAGCCCAAAGAAATTTTTTTTTTTAAATGATAAGGAGGAATGGAAAATCGACTGTTAGGGAAAGAACGAATATACATACATTTTAAGAAAAAGCGTTTATCAGATGGAAGCGGAATGAATTAGAAGTAATGTGATGAGTCTTTAGCAAGCATTCATGAAGAGCTCTCGTCAGTTTTAGCCAACTCAAGGCACAGATTTACACATTTATTTTATATTAAAGTACGTTAATAACAAAATCTCTGAAGCAGTTGACCATCACAGAGGAAATAAAATTTTAATAAAACATACACAGGTTGTTTATAAAGCATGATAGTATTTTTGCCATACTACCTTTGTAGTACCACACTTCCTTCATATTAAAAAAAGGTCAGCAAAGGTTTGTTATTACGTAATTATAACAGTGTTAATATGATTTATTATCCATTTCTATTGTATTTCATACTTAGTACGGAGTTTATACGCTTCGCCAGGATGAAATAAGGTCAATAATGCCAGTGGGAAAATTGTCGATTATCCAGAATGGGAAGTGTTCCTCAGACCTATGAGGAACGGAAACACAACAGACTTTATCGTGTTGATTTGTGCACAAAGCCTGTAAACGGTACGCAGGACTCTAAGACTGAAAGAGAGATTTAAACTGCCGCCATCTTGTCCAAACGGAGAAGCAATGTGCGCAGATTCAAGGAACGGTCGACCCTGATTACGGTTTTACCCAGCTGAATACTGGAATATCACAACACTAACATACTAGCGCATATCAGATTCGCAGAATCCTCTCATGGTGAGAAGACGAACATCAATGCTCAGTAACCTCTTAGGGTTAGATCGTCTTTAATGAGGCTGGTAGTGGACAGGACGTTACGCGGAAGGAAACGGCAAGTGGCTGTTATCACTCTAGCCACGTGGCTGGCGGCATTTCCTCTTGCAAGTGCCAGCCAGCGTTGCGCCGGAAATGCCGCGGACGTGCAAAGTATTCGTCTGAGTCACTCCAGGCAGCTCTGATTCCGAGGCAAGGCTGCGACAAACATAAACACACAGGCGAGACGTGCACAGGTTAACGCCACCTGGCCGGCCTAACGCTGCAAACACATGAGTGTAACGTTTGAGGTACACGATACAGTTGTAATAGAACTGCAATAGGAATCGTTGATTGCTTGGTAACATTTGGTAACTTCCTTTAAATACCATGCCCGAATTCCTTCCCGTTCCATGCCCCCAGCCTTTTCCCGTCTCTAATGACCTCGACGTCTACTAGGCGTAAAGCCATAATAAAAAAAGGTATTATAACAATATAACGAGAGCTATGGTAGCGATAAAACAACTAGAAGAAAGTGAAATACGTAAAATAATTTATATAACGTCCAATTTAACCTTAAAATCCAAAACAGACAGATAGAGATAATAGGAGGGAAGTGAGTTTTAAGTAGTTTCAGAGGGTTGTGTAAAGTTAGGTGCAGCGATAAAGGAAGAAATGAAGACATTCTGGAGGAAATGAGAAGGGAATTCAAGGAAGAACTTGATACAGCATACTGGGTCACATTTTGGGCACTGAGGATTTGTGGTTTATACAGGGTGTTACAAAAAGGTACGGCCAAACCTTCAGGAAACATTCCTCACACACAAACAAAGAAAATATGTTATGTGGACATGTGTCCGGAAACGCTTACTTTCCATGTTAGAGCTCATTTTATTACTTCGCTTCAAATCACATTAAACATGGAATGGAAACACACAGCAACAGAACGTACCAGTGTGACTTCAAATACTTTGTTACAGGAAATGTTCAAAATGTCCTCCGTTAGCGAGAATACATGCATCCACCCTCCGTCGCATGGAATCCCTGATGCGCTGATGCAGCCCTGGAGAATGGCGGATTGTATCACAGCCGTCCACAATATGAGCTCTAACATGGAAAGTAAGCGTTTCCGGACACATGTCCACATAACATATTTTGTTTGTTTGTGTGTGAGGAATGTTTCCTGAAAGTTTGGCCGTACCTTTTTGTAACACGCTGTATACAGACAGTACGACTACGATCAAAGGAAAGCATTTTAGGGCGAGAAGAAGACAAACTTTTTGAAGAAGAGATAGAAAAAATATGTTCAGTTGCGCAGACAGACTTTAGTATTACAACTGTATCATTAAAACCTATGGATTGAGAACGGGTGCTGTTTGTGAACAGTGAAAGCTTTGTGTAATTGTGTCGTTCTATTAGCAAAGATATACTTTTTAGGCCCAAGAGAGGAAACCATCCAATAATTCGCTAAAATAAGTGTTGAAAACCATCTGAAAATCGATATGAGGAGGGCATACAGGACGAGTTGAACAGTGTATATTGAACCGTCCTGTTCTCAGCATGATTAGGACTCAACGCGCCCGGCTAAAATGTCGAGTGAGGAGATAAGCAGAAGGCAGAAGAAGAGAATAATTATTGCTTGTTGGAGTCTAAAGACTGATGACACAAAAAATAAACGAAACAAAGGCGGCTGGAGATTGAAGCTGATGGCCTGTTGAGGTTGGAATGCGGCCAAGATGGCGAGGCTGAACTTCCTCGTTGTGGGAGTCATTGCCACACCCGAGTTCGCTGCGGAGGAAGAACACTTAGCTCAGTGCCACACTATGACCTTCCTACCTCCGCTGCATGTCTCACTGCGCAAAACACGCAGACAGGCGAACACGTTTACTCAGCGTTTAGCTGCTCGCCTGTTTTTCAGTTACGAAACAATTGCGAATTCGAGTAAAGTAGCAAAAATTTTAACCTGTTCTAAATGACTCCAGGGATTTCTGATAATATCATTTGGAACACATTACAGACTGAAATTTCGAAACAAAATTCGGTGACCTAATATGAGATGCATATCAAGCACTGAATTATCATGAACATTTTTTTTTTTTGCTATCGTCAGTCTTTCGACTGGTTTGATGCATTCCTCCATTTCTTCCTATCCTGTGCTATCTTCTTCATTTCTACATACCCCTTACAACCCACGTCCTCAATTATCTGCTTCATATATTCTAATCTCTGTCTTCCTCTACAGTTCTTACCTTCGATTGTTCCCTCCACAAGCAAATTAACCAACCCAGCATCTATCAAAATACGACCTACCAGACTGTCTCTTCTTTCTGTAAGCTTCTTCTACAAACTTCTTTTCTCACCCATCATTTCCAAAACTCGTACATTTCTTACTTTGTCTATCCACTTAATTTTCAGCATTCTTCTATAGCACCACATTTCAAATGCTTCAATTTTCTTTAATTCCGGTATTCCTAAAGTCCGTGTTTCGCTACCATAAAGTGCTGTGCTCCACACATAGAGATTTAAAAAGTTCTTTCTTATTACTATATCAATATTTGAAACTAAAAGGTTTCTCTTTTTCTTGAAGGCAATTTTTGCTAGTGCTATTCTGCTTCGGCCATCGGTTGTAATTTTGCTTCCCAAGTAACAGAATTCATTTACTTCTCCTATTGCATTCGATCCTATTTTTATATTTAATCTACTAGTATTGGTATCATTTCTGCTACATTTCATCAGAAACATTGTTGCTTTTTTTAAAAAAAATCTCCGAACATTAAGATAAGAAGAAACAGATTTTGTTATGAAGGGAATGAAACTGAATGAACTTCAGTAGTTGGAAAAGCGAACATAAGATTTCCTTTTTATTCATTGCATTTTAACGGGCAACTCCTGTGATATAAATTGTGTAACACAGATTATTATTGTTAAAGTATAATGATGAGAAAAATCAATATCACAGAAGATTAATTTAGGAACCCGGACTGTTTCAAGAAAGAAATTATCTGTCTATTCTGTATCTCAGGAAAGGGTCATGGCTTTCTTGTGGCCTTAATACGGTGACTGCATTTCATTTGGTCGTGCAGTTCACGCCTTCGGTAAAAGGGACCGGCGGTCTTGCTTGGAATGCGAACCGTAGGGTCGTTCTAATGTACATATTTCGTATCAATTAAGCAAGCTTTCCCAGAGGTGAATTAGATGATTAAGCTCTCTAAAAATTTCGGCCTCGGCTGGGGTCAGAAATTCAAAATGGACATTTATTATACAAAACATAATTAGCATGGTTCGCAGACAGCAGGCCAGCAAATCATTTCTACTATAAGATTATCCTACCACAAAAAAAAAGGATGGAATATTGTCAAGAAGATCGTCCGAAAAGTTATCATACATTATTTCACGTTTCCGCGATAGATTACTAAATGTAGTGAGAAATCTAAATTTTGTTTGTCAGCAAAGTGTAACAGTAGTGAAATTTCAGGTTTTGCAGATTGCCGATAACGTGCCTGTCTATGACCGAAGCCATGACCTTTTCGTGCCACTCACTCTCGTATGTCATGAAACACCTTGAAAAAAGCACTTACTGTTCGTTATGAGTTGCAGATTACAGCTATAGATGTGTTTTACCCTCATGTATAATTCAATCGCTATCCTAAATCGGAAACATCTTAACAGCCTTCAATTCGGATATCACCCGGTATAAGGTGTAGTGAAATCGCTGATCTGTGAAATCAGAATCGTTTTTTTTTTTTTTTTTATACTTACTCATAACGAATTTCCCATCAGATCGGCCCAAATGCTGCATTTAGCTCTTATATAATCAAGAGAAACGAAGTAAAATAGTGTGCCTATTGTAGTCAAATCAATGTTGCCACCTTAGCGATTTTGTCGCTAGATTTAGTGAATTTTGAACCTCGAAAGCGATATTCTTAAATATGTTATCGCTAAAAAAATATTTGGTGATTTTGAGTGATATTCATTCTTTCAGAGTTTCGAAAAACTTGATTGGAATTGGGAAAGGTAATGCCCCTGTCATGACTGGGATAAATAATTGCGTACATAATATATTGAAAACGGAATTTGACTTACCCAATACAATACCTTTCTGGAGTTATCTGATTTAGGCATATCCAATCACTCGAAAGCCGCTGTAGAAAGGATTTTATGTACAATGAACATTTTTAAAAACAATTTGAAAAATAGGAGATTTGTAAATACTCTTGTTAGCGTTCTTTATATAAGGAATCAGTTAAAAATTGTGAAAAAACTGTTACAGTTATGATCTTCCGGCTGCTGTGATTGCTGCAATTGGTAAAGATGCTAAATACTCTTTCAAATATAAGACTGACGATTCATCTCACCCTTCCACATCTGCAAGTTCTGAAACTCCAACGATAGACCAAGATGACGAAGAAGAAATACCGATTCAAGAAATTGGATGTTTTTAATACAATGTTATGTTTAATTATATATTATAATTATTAAAATATTTTATATTACTTGCATTACCATTTTCCTTTATTGTATTTAGCGTCTTCTAGCGACTCTTTTAGTTCTAAATATACCGCAATCTAGTGAGTTTTGAGACCAGGTCTAGTGACTTTTATTTTTGTAAGGTGGCAACACAGAGTCAAATCACAATTTTCTGGTTTTTATAGAACATGAAAGTGTAATTGCTCCTGCAACAGCCAACAACAGCAGTGGCATATTTCTTGATTATTTGTGGCTTTTCTCACACAGCTATCTGTAAGTTGTTTCTATTTCTGGAATGAAAAGGTAATTTAAAAAAAAAGTAGGATACAATATAATTTCCTAATTGAGTGATTCGATACCCAAGCCTTTCTGACCCTGAGACATTCAAATTACCTGGAATGTGAAAGGTTTAGTTCATGTAGATCAGCTCAATTACAAAAAACTGAAAATGAAGAATTCTGTAAAATCCTTACAATTCAGTAGACAACTCATCTATTTGCATCAGATCCTTAAAGAGAGTACGATCAAACCGCTTTCAAGCCTTTGATCTTTTCGGCTTAAACTGTTTACAGTATCCCGTACACAGGCTTCTCAGTTTGCACTTGCAGCTCGTAAATACTATTCCCTTCCCACGGCTGTGCCAATTTGAAATGTGTAGGTATACTCTGCTGTTTGAATGTTAAATAATGCGGGACTGCAACGCCACTGCTTGCTGCGACGCAGTCTCGATTCGCGTAGGCGGCTTGGCGCCCGCTGTCCTCTACCAATGTCCGACTTATCTGTCTTCTCCTCCTCCTCCTTCTCAGCAGCGTCTTCTTCCTTTTCTCTACCCCAAGGAGACAAAAGTCTGTAACGTCACACGTTCGCTCTCTGTCGAATGTTACGTCACAAGAGGCAGCGAGTTGGCAGCGGTTTGCTGCGCGAGGCGCGACTCAACTGTCAGTCTGGCGAGCGATGTTGCAACACCGCACTGCTGGCCCGCCACGCACAATTACTGAGCCTGATTGAAAAAACAACTGCCGCGCCACTCGCGCGATATGACCGCCATCTAACGTGCGGCAGATCTGGGCTCAGAGAACGGAAACATCTGGCCAGTAATTAGAGACGCAGCAGTTACACGCTGAAAGAAAAAAAAAATGTTATCCTACTACTCAGTAACTACTGATGAGGAAATTTGTGATAACAGCAAACAGCTCAAATATTAATGTGAATTGTACAAATTATTGAAGAAAATGCGCCGCAAAGAATGCCAGACGCTCTGAAAATAAAACATTCCCCCAAAAGTTATCTATCGGTTACAGGATTATCCTGCATTTTTAGTAAAAAAATTTCTTATCGAGGCATTATTTTTAATTTGGGTTTGATAAAGAGAAACTGGTTGTTGATCGCAGTGACTTTGATGCCATGACTTCCAAAGTGAAAGAGACAGAAAAAACACCAAAAATGAAATTATTCATTCACTATGATTATTATTTTACCTTTGGAAGTAATAGCATTGGAGTATTGGAAGTTGAAACATCAAGTAATTCTGCAAATCTTCGGTTTGTAGATATCCCCGAATTGATTCTGAATACTTCAAGCATTGTTTGAATAGACGTCTTACCTCAGATGCAGATATGATATACGTTTAATTACGGACTACCAAAAAGCCACGACGGTTTGGTTTTTCCCACTACCTTAACAAAAGGAGAAAAAACACAGTCTACCTGCAATAACGACTAAATTTGTGATATGGATGACATGGCTTCATATCCAGATAAATTTCAACTCTATGGATAAGTGATTATAGGAGCATATTCAAAATAGTTGATTTTAATTATCTCTCATATATATAATGTTTCATCGGTTGTAAATTGTAATAAACCGGTTGAAAATTTTTTTAAAACAAATGTCTATCTATACTAATATAAATATTTAAGCGCGGTATACCTGTCAGTCCTTCCATCCAGGCATCACGCAAAAATCTAACCAAACAAATCTGAATGGGATTTCCACAGTTTGAAATCTTAAGGCACAGCTTGAAATATGCGGTATATATTACGAATCTATGTGCAAGTATGATAATTAGGATAACGGATAGGTGCAAGAGATAACACTGCATACCAAATGAGCGGTACTTTACGAGGTACCCACAGAAGACCACGTTACAATACAGATAAACGTTACATTCTTTGGATTCTGATAATATCGCTTTTTGACTACGTAACTTACGTTATTTATTTCTCCAGTTTTCTGAACTATAGTAAAGATTAACACTCCAATAAGCGTAACGAAATTTTGCAATTTAATTAACGGTAAATGTTACAAAGGTACTACAGTACAAACTTTTACTCTGTGCTACAAGCGGAAAAACAAAAGGCAAACGCGTTATTGGACAAACGAAGGTTCGTGCGGGCGAAGTAGCAGGAAAATGCTACAACAAATAAAATGTGAATCTTTTAATGAGAGATAGAAGAGAAATACAGTGTATCTGAATCTGATGTCACTAAGTTGTCTGGCATACCGAAAGTAGTTTGTAAGAGTAAACCTCTATCGCTGTAATGGCTGATGGATGAAGGAATAAACAAAAGTCTGCTACAAAACTGCGATGACTTTGTTCGCAGAAAATAACACAAGTGAGATACCTTGGGAAAAGAAAATCTACAGGTGTTCCCTTTAACCCCGTTGATTTTAGTCAAAATTCCATTGTGGGTCACTTTTTTATTGACTGTAAAACTGAACTATTCGGCTAAATAAATAATTGAGCGATGGACGAACATGTTGAGGAGCGGAGGAAGTGGAGGGAGAAATTATTGTTCCTCGTATTCCACCAATTTTTCTATTTTTCAAAAGTACCCTGACTTCCCAGTTTCAGATCTTTTTTTTAAAAAAAAATGATAGTTTCTCAAACCTGAAACTAATTTTCAAGCAAATGCATTGCGCTAATGACACGACGGAAGCAGAGAGTATGCTGATCAGCTAAATGGTTTTGCATACGTGACGGAGATCACGTAGCACGGGGCAGGAAGCACATGTGTTTATGTGGCAGTTTTATGTACAGTCTGTCGGCGTGTCAGATGTGAGTGGCTCGCATACCATTCTCCGCGTCTCTCTCTCTCGTTTTACGTCCGGAAAAAAACGAGGAGCGGGGCAAAAGAAATAAATGTTTCTCTCGACGAACATATCCATACTTCTATTTTTCCTTGTCGGCAGTGCATTATGAATTCCACATCCATACTGATAGTGCACAAAACTGAAGATTAGATAAAAACGAAAGAAAATGTCATTTTCAAGATTGCGGTAGTTATTTAGATTGCAGGAAGAGAAGAAGTGTAAGATCATACGCAATCGGTCGCATATGGGTGCTATAAAAATGACGAACAAATGGATTTTAAAGTTTATAAAATGCTCTCGACTAAATAGCTGATTAACGAATTGTTATTGCACGATATTTCAGCCATCTTCACTTCACCAGAGGATGGTGACAATAATTTAATAATTTAATTTAATTGCAATGGAGCACACGCTCCGTTGGCAATTTCCCTACACACCTAACTTCCCCCTATCCTGCACCCACCTACATTTTCCCTCTACAAATTTTAACTTCAAATTCTTTTAACGTTTTCGGCAAGTTATTCATCATTCCCCTCGGTAACTCATTCCAATCCCTGACACCCTTACCTAAAAAAGATCTTCGAATGTATAAATCACAATTATTTGCTATTAAAAAAAAAAATATTCACTACTAATTACAAAACAGGACACTAATGAGAAAATATTTTCCGGCTAAGCTGCAGCTAGAAACTACTCTCACGTTTCTTGCAACAGATAACTGCTTTGAAACACATTCACTTTACTACAAGCACAATTTACAGAACATTTTTCTGGTTTTAAAATTCACTAGAACACCTGGTTCGGATAGTTTTAATTTTGCACTTGATGCCTTCTATGTTGAAAAGTAGGAGATGCAGTTCTTTAATTATGTCCTCCGTACCATTATCCCTTATGTTTTTGTAAGTTTCAAATTTTGTGTTCTATAAACACTCGTTATTATGGAAAGAGCTTAAAAATAAATAAATATTTCTTCTTTCCTTTTAGAAATCGTTATGTGTTGAAAACAACAATAATCAGAAAAAAACAATTGCGACCGATCCAGGAGTATGTTTCACTTCGATATTTTGACTGTTTACACACTTTACTCAGGCCCGCCGCTAGCTGTTTGAGCGCCCGCGTGCAATACCGGTTATGCCGCCCCCTATGATGTGATCGCCAAAATATCGTGTGATAATACTTCCTTAACTCGGCTAGTTACCCCAGAGCATTTCATAAATTCTCAATGCCGAGAGAAAGTTCGTTCTTATGGATTTACAAATCACCAAAGAAGCTCCACTCAACAGCAGTCACAGACAGCTATAACTCACACCACATCCCTTACTGGGCACTGGAAATTGCGACCTCCACAAGACTACGTGTTTATTAGTGACATTGTTTCTCAATAAACACCAGCCATCATCTTAATACCCGTCTTAATATCCATAGGTTAAGGGATCTTATAGATCCACGATAAATCATTGATTCATGGCGATAAAAACAACACCTATTTAGTGTGACGGAAACAGTCTGTGTGGACAGAGATCTAAGATGCAGCGGTTCTTAATGTGTGTTGTGTGCATTTGGAACAGTATTCGAGTCGAAGGGAAGCAGGAAGGCTGAAGAGCACGTCTGGATGGCAGTTCGCATGGTATGATTATCGGCAGACTAGAGGCCGACCACATTCAAAGACAGGTGGGCCAGGAAGTGGCATGTCTCCCGTAGCGTCATTTCACGCCTGTGGAGATTATTCCAGGATGAAGGAAACATTCAACGGCAGTGCGGGCAAAGTCGACTACTTCCTACGACACAGTTTCAGAATTGTTATCTTGCCCTAAGTCCCAGAAAGACGTCCAACTGGCTCAGCACCTGCACTGGTTAGAGACATCGCAGCAGCTCTCGTCAGACAGTGTATCGTCGGTTTTGAGAGGTGGTTATGTATGCTCGGTGACCCGCCATATGCATTCCGCTCACACAAACACGCCAGGATGGCTCGTCTAATGTGGTGTCTCCGTTATGGTGGTTTCCCACGGCCAGTGGTTTTGTAGGTCACGCCATGCAGCCCAATTGTACGGATCAGCAAGCGCCACCTCGCAGCCACCTCCCCGCCACGTTGGCTAGTGTCGTTTCAGCTAGCCGGGCGTTTGATGTTTACCGACTGGGCGATGGATAGAGGCGCACCTTCGCTGCCAGCAGAGGCTGCTCCCTTCCTACGGCCCGCTGTTGATAACTGGACCGTTGCGGCCTGGCAAATACTCGGGCCGTGGGAAGCCACCTCTACCGTGATAGAGCTAGTGTCCTGAGCACGCGTGAGTCGTGGTTTACCTCACACAGGGTAAACCTACAGTACCTGCGACACGTCTACAATGGCATAGGGGCCATCCACAAATTACGTCACACGAATTTCATGATTTTTGGACCTCTCACCCCTCCCTATGTCACAGGTTGTCACATTTGTAGAGACCTCCCCGCCCCTGGTGTGACGTCACATATCTTGCAATTTTAAATTTATAAATTAAAACAGCACTTCCAAAATGATTTATGTATTTCTAGTTAAAAAATCAAACATTTAAGAAAATATTTAAAAAACATAAAAAATCGAATTAATGATACAAAATTGAGTCAACTATGTGTCCATGGATTTTGAACCCATTCCTTGATACTGTTTATTATTGGCATAATAGTCACTTCATTCTTGATTTCGATAGTGTTGGGAACATTCGATGTGTCAACATCGTCTTCATCCAAGCATAAATCATCGTCATCGTTTAAAAGCAAAGAACTTCACTGTTTCTTCCAGCGGCAATGCTTTGTGGACGAATCTTCATGATGGGAAAACCTCTAAGTTGTCTCTTATGTAATTGCTTTATGTTGGTTAGTGGCTTTGTATGATGAAAAATATAGTCCACAGATGCCACATGATCATTTAAATAAGTATGCCTCGACTCTGGGGCAATACGAGCCAAAAAGTGATAGAAATTATGCATGTGATGTCACAAAGCTTATGACACGTCCCCCCCCCCCCCCTATTTCTTTTTGTTCGTTTTTATTAGTGTGTATCTTTGATAGGGAACAAGTGCACAATTTGCTTTCTTGAATTTATGCTAACAATCGCTCTCTGCGTGAAGACATTAACCTTTCCTAGAACAGCTCGTTGAGTCTGGGAAACTAAGCGCTTAGGCTCATTCTGGTTACCTAGTGCTTAAGCTTGTCTCTCATGAGTTTCGGAGAAAAAGGTCTCTGAATATTCAGCGCTTAACGAATAAGACCTTGGAATATTTCACTGTAAAGAGCAGTTGGTAACAACGAAGTTGACAAGACGCTGCTTTCTGCAGACCTTCGTTGTTAGCTTACTGCATGACCCATGAAATATTTTGTTACAATTTTTAATCAGCTTACGTAAATACTCATTGCTAACAAATGTTATAGCAGCTAAAAACCAAGGGAAGTGTTGGAAATTACTTTTGCACGACTTTGCACGAAATTGGATATATATATCGCCTTATATTGTTATTAATGTTGTTAAATACACCTATGATAAGTGTTCTATACAGGTTTAATCTTATTGATGATAAACTTAAACGGAGCTAATGCACAGAAAAGATTAATCCAGCGAGCAATGGAACGGGACCACCCACTGTTCGTGTTGGATTTTTTTTTTTTTTTTAATAAACTTAATGCTGATGTTGTAAGAAACGTTGCCTTGCTATTTTACTAAATAGTTTCTGTACTGAGATACGAAGTTTCGTAGAAGGCTTATTTAGAACCTGTGAATTGCCCGCCGTCTCTAAAGATCTAGCTGTTAAGAGACGTTAAGCAGAAAAAAAAAAATTAAAAAAAAAATTTAAAAAAAATGAATTGCCTGACTGAACGTTCCACTGTTAATAATAACTTACACATACCCAAATCGAAATAAGCCATTGAAAGACCACACTATATAGGGTTGCATTAAATTGCACCCTACTCCGCTTAACTGAAATATCTATCTGCCACACTAATTTAGTATTTTAATAAGTAAAGGTCTTTTTATCTCAGATCCCAAAATGTAAATATAATTTTAAATATCTACACAGAACTGTGCATAATGTCCAAGTAGAAAGAAAAGGTTTGTGAGAACTGCGGTTATTCAGAGAGTCTAATCACACTCTTGCTAGATAGTATGTGTTGAAATGGGATGCGACACTTGTTAGTAATACGGGTGTTGGAGCAAGTATATGGGGTGCCGCTGGATTTATCTTTGAAAATTTTCTGATATCATAAAGAAGCTGGATTGGTTGATATCGAACAACAGCAGGGAGGTAAAGAGATAGAGAGCATGTGTAAGACATTACTTGTTTATGAGACCCAAATGGATATTGAATGATGAATTAGGAATGCGAGGAAGAAAGGTAACCATAATCGTAAAATAGCAATTCATATCAGTCACTTGGAAATCGGAAGGTTTTCACTGGAAATGGAATAACATAGCGAAGGAAGTGATATATAATGTAATATCAAAATTATTAACACACTATATTTCATAAAAGTTTCTACCAGCAATCTTCTTCTTTTCAAGTTATAATTTAAAAAATCGAGATGGCATTCTCAGGCGACAGAAGTTATTGTAGTAAAAATAATTTCGTGTGGTATCAAATACTTAATCTGGTAATTCTATTGGGTAAAGGGGACCTACAGTTTAACGTGGAATCAGAATTATTTCATAAATCAATTGATTTATGAAATAATAAAATGCAAATTATTTCCTCCTTACATCCAGAAAGACTTTATATTTGTGTTTCGCAAAATTTTAAGGAGCTACCTCCATTTTGTATAAAATTTGTTATTATAGTCTTCTTTTTGATAAAAGTTTCCGTCAGTATCATATCATAGTTTGCTGCTGATCTGAGGATAAAAGTACTTTGAAGAGGTGAATGCTCAGTGATTAAAACTGAATTAGGCCCTATATCTCAGCTAACTTCGGTTCACTGCAAGTACAAAAAAGTGTGCAGGAAGTATGGTTCTCCTTCAACGCTTGCCAACTTGCAGATCGGTGCATACTGGTTCAAAAAGAGACAACTCGAAATTTCTCGTTTCAGAACCTCCCAGCACGTAATTACACCTGTTCAGATTCGCGGTAGATACCTGCAACTTGTTAATATGTGGTCGGAGCCTGTCGCTACCTCTATCCAGGAAAGTATATGATTTGTTTAGTAAAAAAACAGAACGAGATAATTAACTATTGCCGTACGGCAGCTCTTACAGGCAGATAATTTTACGAGTCTTAATACCCGGGTATGTGGCGCTTACTTGATGAATTGAGCAGCGAGTCCACATTCCTGGAGAGTTAAGCGAAATATTAAAACACTTTCCTGCTTGCACATAAGATGCTGTAAGCTATAGGAGGAGTTTGAAATTCTGTGTGTATGACGATCTTAGAAACATTTAATGGTATGGTAAGTCAGCTAGTTAAGAGTTTGGTGTGTTCTTTCGGATGTAGATGGAATTGTATAGAATAGGCGGTACTGATAAATACTGCCACACCAATTCAATTTTTGTTCGTTTATTTGTTTTCCGAACGCATTTAACATTCATAGAAGCATCTTCAGCGATTTCTCATTTTCCATTTACAATCCATTATTTCCATTCCATTTTCAGCATCTGAGATTTTTGCTTGCTATTCAAATAGCACTATTTTTGTAGACCGTCCAATCGACAAAAAATACAGTGCAGTGTAGTGCTGATTTGTTTGTGAAAAAAACACCAATCAGAAAATGATCTGCTACTCGAAAAACAAGCAAAAATCTCTGGAACGGAATACAAATAAAGGAATGTAAATGAAAATAAGAAACCGCTGAACATGCTTCAATGACGAACTGAAACGCATAAGTTTTTCCCTAGAAGCTGAAAGTCTGTGATCGCATGTTTACGACAAAAATCTAGTGATCACTGATCTGTGAAGAAGTCCCCGAAATAAGACCTTAGTTTTATCAATAAATCGATTTGACTCCATGTGGAAAATCATACTGATTTGTACAGGGGCAACTGAAGCTTTCATGACTGCAGCTTTAATATATTCTGAAAAATGTTAAGCTGTTGTTAAACATTTCATAGGATTCCAGGCAGAAAAGACTGGAAGAATGATAACAAAAGGAAGAATGTAGAGTTTTATTTATTTTGTATGTTGGGGTGGAGGTGGGCTCTTTAGAGTCTCTTACATATCTCTGGATTTACTCATGCGGCATCTGTCACTGAATGACAGTATTTCTTAGTGGCTGTGGCCGCATGTATTTACTGAAAGAAATGGGTACTAGTTTCCTGGACGTTGAGATCATCGATGAGGATGTATCCACTTCACAGCAACTACGTCTGGAACTTTTAATACTGGAGTGGACCTTTTTTGCCTTATTCCATTACAAGATGTGAGTGTAGTGTAATGTTCATGCTGTATGAGGAAGAAAGAATGGAGAGGCTGAAATCCGCTGCCCGCACTACCTGGATGCTCTTCAGGAAGACCCTGGTGGACAGCCAGTTTAATGTTCCCATCGGAGGTAAGAATCACCACCAAACCATCAACAGGGTCCAATTTCGGCATGCAATGTGGAGGGTCTTTGAATTTATCGCAAATCTTTGCCTCACAGTAGATGAAATCGGATGGGGAAAATTTCTGCCTTTACCAGATCTCAAACCAGATGATTTTTAGCACCTATCACAGTAACGATGCGTGCCTTCTGATTATTGTTTGATGTTATTATCAGTGACAGTAGTTCCCACAGACCAAGCATACAGTGTTTTTTATACTCTGAGAGACGTGATATAGCAGTACTCGACTGGCTCCTCGTTGTCTGAGTGGCTGCTCAGAGAGAGGCGTGGTAGCGGTTACTGGCTGCTGGCTGTCACTGTTAATTAACTGGTGTGCAGCTGGCAGCTGTGTTTGCTCTGGGATGAGGGCCCAACAGCCTGGCCAGTGGGTGCTAGCGCGTCTGTTTGCGCAAGGACACACTCAGACACACAGTTCAACCACTGTGCGACGTGGGCGTAGGCACTTTGCGTGGGAACTTGTCGGTTGGTACACAGAGTGCAAAATCCGCCGTAACAGCTCAACGTCTTCCTTCTGAATTCTACGCGGATGACTCCTATTTTCACGAATGAAATGAGAGTTATTTTCCAAATTTATAACGTAATGGTACCATATACTATAAGATATTAGCAGTTATAGGCAGTTATAACATTACTTGTCTTGTTATCGAAACCATTTATAAGATGACTGGCCAATGTATTCATGAGTCTACTCTTTTGCCACACCGAGCGTGGTGGTGTAACGGTTAGCGTTCTGGCTTCGCATTCGGGAGAACGGCGGTTCGAATCCCCGTCCGGGCATCCAGATTTGGGTTTTCCATGGTTTCCCAAATCACTCCAGGCAAATACCGGGATGCTTCTTTCAAAAGGCCATGTCCGAATTCCTTCCCATTCCTTGTTCCACATCCTTTCCCGTCTCTAAAGACCTCGTTGTTAAGAAGTTATATATATATATAAATCTTTTGCCACCTGCGGGAATTCGAAACACAAAAAAGGAGTTACTGCTCGCATACACTTATCACGTAATAACTTAATTTTGTTTTTCTTTATACACCAATAAAAACAAAACTTAGTAATTCTTATCTTTGTTCCATATAGATGTAACTACGTTTTCACTGCGTACTACCGAAATTTTATATATAAAAAAAGTAAAAACGCAATTTATATAAGGTATCAAAACACACCACCACGCATAAATTTTGCTCGTATTCAAAGCTACAGTAAATAAAAACATCAAACAATACAGTATAACTTATATATTGATGTTATCCGTATCTTCTGTAATGGAGTAGGCTACTTGACTAATTTTTGGAAAGTAGTCAGTATTGTAGCTGGTCATCTACTATAAACAAAAAAAATATTATTTCTTGAAATAACGAAAGGAAAATAGCAAAATTTTGCATTTTTATGCGATTATTTGAATATTGGCGCCAAAACGCTCCCAGCTGTCAGTTGGTCTCTTGTGACGTCAGTTGTTGGCTCGTGCCATTGTGAACATATAGGCGGAATGCTTATTTTATTAATAAAATGAGTTCTAGAGTTTACAAATGGTGTGTGGTGCCTCTGTGTGTAAACACGACCTTTAATGCATCAAACAAATTGTTTATTTCCGTTCCACGCAACGAAGTAGTTGGAAAAAGTGGTTAATGCTTGCACGACGCGATCCGGCTTATGTGTCTACAACACCCTCAATATATTTTCGTGAAGAACATTTTGACGAAAGTTTGTGCTTAATATTTTATTATGTTTAATAAGCTATGTAAGTCAATATTTTGTGCTCTGATAAACTTAAATTATTACCGGTAAATAAATTACGACCCTGGAGGTTAAAATGAAGTTCGTTGTAAATGCATCAATTTTTTTTTATTGATATAGTTGCCGAACGATTTGGAAAAGCTATATGGAGTATCATATAATGGGATCAGTATCAAAAGTACTAATGAATCCAAAAAAAATTCTTTATTTTGATTTCTGTCTTCGAGTTACTGAAGAATCCATCATCGAATTTAGAGGCCGCATTTCGACCTAACCACTTTTGAGATAGTATATCTCGAGAACTAAGCGAGATATCAAAAAAATTTATTCCTTACATTCAATTTGTCACGTTACTTAAGAATCTATCACCAAATTGCGGCGCTACGATTATCGTAGAATCCCCGCTTCAACGAATATCGAAAAATATTTCGACCTGAATAGGACGAGAGTTTACGACTTTCTTAGAAAACATGATCAAAATATTTTTCTAGCTATACAAAAACTTGTATAACCTCTCATATAGAAAGAAAAAGCTTTATATTCACAACATTACTGCCGAAAAAATAGCGTCGAACGAATGTGAACAGATTTAACTTTAACTAACCCAGCGCGGCAAAAAATAGTTGTAGAAATCACTCAAGGATTTTTTAAAATAGTAATTATACTAACAATTAAATACTGCACATGATTCTGCGAAGCAACAGTCATATTAAACACATTTTAAAAGATACTACAATGAAATGTTCGAAATTACTCGAAATGTAGACCTGTTGATTAAAATCGCAAATTACCAATCTGTATTAAGTAAAACGCACCATTAACACACACGCTTCTAAAATACCTTATATTCTAACGTTTTATCGTAATATGGTATTATGTATAACATATAACAAGTAAGTATTTACTTGGACGTTTTGACATTCTGGAATTCTGGTGAGCAGAAATCGGTGTTTGATGCAAAAACACTCCCAGCATCATCACGTCAATTTTGGGCAAATTAGAGCTATTTGCCTTGATAAAACCAACTTTCATTGCGAGTATAAGAAGAACACATGTTTTACAGCCAGCACTGAAACCTTAACAAACTTAAATAAGCGACGGAAAGATGTTCTCCGCATGAGAATACACGGCAGCTAAACTGGCGCGGCCCAACAACTGACGTCATGCGCTCCGATTGGTGTTTCGTGTCACGTGACTAACAGCTGTCTTTTTACATTTTTATTTTATTAAAAATAGTATGTTTTTAACTCCTATCAAAAAAATGAAGTTGATTTTCGGTATCCTAACAACTTACTCTATCAGTGTAAATTAAGGTTTCATGGTTTCATAGTTAGTGTCAAGTACCCCATTTACAGTTCTAGTCATAAGAACCCGCTTTGCTGATAAACCACGATGGTGTCTGCCATCTGAAAGAGTTGAAAATTTTTTTAACTTCCGGCAACTGGCCAACGGTATGGGACAGGATGTAGTCTACAATATCTAATTAGGAGATAGATTACCAAAGTCCTGGTTAAATCCCAAACCTCTCCGCATTGCATGTAGAGTGAAAGAATTCAATACTATTGGTGCTGATTGGTCCGTCAGATGGAAACGTTAAATTAAGTGGTCCGCGAGACTAATCTGATACGGATGATTAGGCCATCACGTTGGAACGTTCGCCTTGGTCACCTCCAATGCGCCTTTCGGAAGAGTAGGCGTGAATGGGCAGGCACCGGGCTTCATTCTCTCTCTTCTTTGATCTCTCATAGTCTCATACCAAACCGAAAAAACACACTAACAACTTTCAACAAATACAACAACACGAAAACTTCCCAGTACATC
This sequence comes from Vandiemenella viatica, assembly GCA_031002005.1. Lineage (NCBI taxonomy): Eukaryota > Metazoa > Arthropoda > Insecta > Orthoptera > Morabidae > Vandiemenella > Vandiemenella viatica. The sequence goes on along the minus strand of JARYHS010009186.1, from coordinate 169,613,285 downwards.
ACAAAAAAAAAGGTGCTGTGCAGAAGTGACAAATATTATCCGAACAAGTAGACTTTACTAGCCACTATTACTTTAATATTTTTAAAGATTTATTTCCTGTTTAATTTTAAGTACTAGAGACAAGAAAAGGTCACTGACACGATATACTCTGACAACGAATAATAATTTTCATCTTTGAATAACTTGTAGTACACATCATCTTTAAGCTGTTTTGTTGTGTTTATATAAACATGTGCACCTTATACGACATCGTGTCTAGTACAGTGCTCCGCAGTAAATATGTATACGAAGCTAATTATTCAGCATCTCGTCATTTCTGGTAAGTTTTTCACAATGTTTTCATATTTAGTCTTTTCTCTCATAATAAAACGTGTTCACAACACTTACTTGAAATCATTTTTCAGCGCAGGTACACACTTTACTAGGCACGAATCTCGCTTAAGGAAAATTCAAATCCAAATGTAAATACCATAGTCACCTGAAGATGGATCCACAGGGTCAGAAATGCATTGTGTAATACAATAAAAGTTGTATTATAGTGACTGAAGGCTGTTTCTCATTCTACCTTTGTCTGATTAATCCAGTCACGTCAATATAGAGAATTTTGGATAAAATATTATCCGCTTGAGGTTCCATACCTGGTATCACTAGCACTTCGAGCAAATAGGAGACGCCCGTTCAGTAAAACGTGCTCAATCACATTGGGGCCAGGTCAAAAAATACATTTCTAGACATGACATTTTAGTTTTTCCCGGCGTATTGTTGAAATAAATAACTCTCGGGTTTTCTGCCGGTTAATAGTTTTATTTGGATCTTTTAACGACGTTTCGGCAACTGCCATCGTTGCCTTCATCAGGTTAAATCTCACTACAAGGACAAGACACGACTGACTCGCGAGCCAGTCCTGGCTCCTATTTATAGCCTAGACAATTTGTTGGTCACTTAAAATGTATGCTGGAATTATACAGACTGCCACACATGTAACTAAATCCCGTTATCAGATAACTAACAGCTGGAGAAATGACTTCCGGCGGATTAGGAGGTATTTGGAGCAGTTTATCTGTCTGTGTGTGTGTGTGCGAAGGAAATCAGTAGATAAACAGAGAACTCTTCGCTTAAAACAGTTCTCTGCCGACGTTAAAGAAAATGAACGAAACTGCATGCCGGATAATAGGTACTCGTTTATTCTTTTTCTTCATATATATATATAAATATATTCAGTTTAGAAAAAAAAAACGTGCGGAAATATTTTTTTATTGCGATTTTTCTCTTTTATTCTGTGTGTCTGATAAACCAGACTTCTCCGAGAAATTCTAATTAAAATGTGTGTCCCTACTTTCAACACTCGCCAAGGTAATAAACAAATTGGTATTAATATTAGCAATAATACATAGAACACGCCGTCAAAAATAGGCAGATCAGTTTATACCAGTCAGCTATGATGGATTCTGTTAACTCTTCTGAGGAGCTATGACTCCAGTAAAGATTGAACGCAAAAGTAGTATTCCCGACCGAGCCATGTTGTGAGTGGTCAATCCCTGGACCTGTATTCGGCTGGAGGCGGGTTTGGTACCCGGAACAGCCATCCGAGTTTCAGTAATTCTATCGCTTCCCAAAATCAATCGAGGCATAAGCCGCCATTGGCTCCTTCAAAAGTCCTTGACTGAATTCCTTACCGTCCCTTACCCCTATTGTCGTCACAACTCTAATGATCTCGAGACGAGAAGCACTAACAAAAAATTAAGGTACAATTGAAGGCATTAAAAGCCGCAAGGAATAATCAGCTAACATAAATAGGTGTAGCCAAGCTCACAGCTAAAAGATACGTGTCGAAACGAAGGAAATTTCTGGATTTGCTGGACAGCAATTTTACAGACTTATCTGATATCATTTGTCTCGTGTATAACTCAGGGAAATCCGTTATGACGTAAGAAGGTCAGCATGCACTGACCTCGTGCTGTTCTGATAGATGGATATCTGGAGACAACACTAGAGGACTGATAACGGGTGTCAGTGTTCAAGCGACGCCTATCTCCATCCCACGGGTCGCTGCCAATCGCTGTTTAACTCCTGCAATAAACAGACGTAATGTTTAAAAATAACTCCCGCACTTGTAACTGCATCAGATTAATCCCGAAAATAGCCACAGATCAAAGTATTCGGAACTTCCAAAGTGATGGCGCTATCAGTTACCTGACATAGATAAGTCCTGGAGTCTGTTGGTACGAACAGAAGGATCATCTTGCGATAGCAAAACTTTCGGACATTAACGACAGCATTTGTAAATCCGAAAAGGAGCACTTGATCGCGGAGGTGTAACTGGTACAGATTCGAATACTGGACTCCGCGGAGCAGCCATCCTCATTGTGGTTCTTAGGGGGCATCCATAAATTACGTGAGGTGAAATAGGGGGAGGGGGTCCGGCGAAATCTCACCAGATCTCACCAAGGGGGAGGGGGGGGTCTACGGAAATCTCACGTGAGATTCTGCGGACAGTAGAGCAAAAAAAAAGGTCTACAATTTGCGGCAAAGTCGATTTTTGGAGGGTATTTCGTCAAAAAAGTTAGGGTGTAACCTAAAAAAAAAAAAAAAGGCGATTTCTAGGGGGGGTTCTCACGGACCAGATCTCACCACAGGGGGGGGGGGATCCGGCCAGATCTCACGAAATCTCACCAGGGGGGAGGGGGGTCCAGAAATCCGGAAAACACCTCACGTAATTTGTGGATGCCCCCTTAGGCGGTTTTCCGCAGTCACCTAAGAGAATTCCAGCTACACATTTCAAAAAAACAAAAATACACATTCCACAGAAAACATTTATTACACGAATCGCAGACAGATGTTCCCCGGATTGATCAAGGAAATAACAATCCCTGGTTCTAACTACCCATTGGAAACACTGAACAATTCTTAATTACAAGCCGTGAGGAGAATCAAGTCTTTGCGTGATCCGATAGGCTCCATTCGCAAATAATAACACAACACTGTTTGTGAAAATTGCAGCATCCGGAAGGAAAGGTTATTGAGGTGTACACCTTGTACTCCCTCATGGTAAGAATTAAATTACTTTTTTGTTTGCAGAAAATACCAATAAAATATTATTAATGATTGAAATTGCTGGTATGGGGAATCGGAGTGTTGTTTTACATATTGACAACACCGATGTATCTACGTTTGACTTGAATACATTTATTACAAAGCTATTCATCATCAAATGTTATTAACTATAATATGACACAATCAAACAAACATCTCGAAATTCAATAATGGGTTAATTTTACACCAGTTCTAAGGTTTATATATAAGATCAACGAGGCGATGAGATTCTCTAGGGCGACACTGGGTTGATCGATATGATAACGATTTGCGGTGATCAACATATCTGTGGAGTTACGATTTAACAGGAGGCGCCGAATCTGCTGCCCGCAGCCGTCCGAGGTTGATGGTTCCACGTTCATCTCCTGGCAGTCGGAGACCCGCGTCCACTCGGATGAAGAAATGGAACACAAGAACCACCACAGACCAAACCGGCGTTAGTCGCAGCACGTCATGTTAACCAGCTGCCAGCTGGCCACGCACCCACAACACAGCCCGCAATCCACTGTACTCCACCACCGTGGTAGAATAGCGGTCCTGCTTTGTTCTCACACTGGGGGCTACCCGCCCCAAGGTCACATACCGGAACACGGCTGGACAGTACCGTTACCCTTTGTTTGCAGCGTCCACCTGTGTGAGCTAGGAGCTGTGTTAGGACAGTGAAGCCATGATTACTGATTAAGATTGCAGAGAGATGGCATGCACGTAGGCCCAGCAGCGCCCTTTTTTGTGGACCGGCAGGTCACTATTACATCACGCTCAGTCGGCGCAGAGCCGTCAAAAGAAGTGGAAACGTGCAGGGTAATGCCGATATGACTCGTTGACGTCAAAGGGCGGAATATAATAATGTGAGTTATTTCGAACATGGCAGAATGATTGTCTCTTGCAAACGGGTTTTGTCCTACCGTAACAGTGCGGCTCGTACAGGGTAGGCTGCTGTGACAGTGATTCGTGTGGGGAACCAATGGATAGAATATTATCGTACACAGCGACGAGTGGGTACTGGACCACGCAATGTGATCACAGCGCACGATGACCACCGTCCTTGTCAGCATGTCCGTAACCGACAGGACAGCTTCGTCCACAGTGTTGGTTCGACATTGGAGCGCTGTAGTAGTCTGCTGAAGGTAGGATTGGAGGCGAGCAAACCATTGCGTCGGCTTCCACTGACTAGAAATCACCAACACCTTAGATTGCAATTGGCCTGAGAACGCCGTCGTTGGCGTCCTGATTGGCATAATGCAGTCTCGCTTCGGCCCGTCTTACAGTAATGGCAATATACATTTTACACACCTCCGTTGTGGACGCATTCAAGCAGACTGCACTATTCAGCGGTATATCGATCAGACGCAAAGTGTGATGGTTTGGCTGTAACATGCGATCTCGCATACTACATACTGAGGGCAATCTGTGCAACAACCGCTACAACTGAGAGGTTTTACAGTCCGAGGCATTGGCCCTCCTTACATGCTATATTTCGGCAAGACAATATCCGAGCTCATGGGGCGAGGAATGTGCAAGTCTTCTTAGAAGAGGTCGGGTACGACTGCTTCCCGGGTCGCACGTTCGCCAGACAACCATCCAAAACCTCTGGTTTATGGTAGGTCGGTAATTTGTTCGTTCTGGTCCTCCAGCAACCATTTGTCGATGCTTTGTGGACGCGCCACTGTGTTCCCCAGTGGCCTCAGTCGAGGCGGTAACAATCAGCTTGCGACAGCTACAAGATACCTGAAGAAAACAGCAGAGCCAGCTGTCGAAACGTCGTGTTTTACGCCACCATCCGGCTGGACACCCGAGAAGATTTTAGTGCATCAATACGCCAGGAAAGTCTCCACTCACACATCGATTTTATAAATATTAAGGTGGCTAAGGGATATATGATTTTGTTGCAAGTTTGAGTAATTAAGAGCAACGTTATCAGGCATAGAAGGTGTTTGTGTTGCAAATGATGGTTTATTAAAAAGTTAACATAAGGTGGAGTATTTTATTTGCGAAATTTATTTAAAGAAATCCGATGAACTGAAACAATACATTCTCTGAGAAGTTCTTAATCTTTAATAAGAGGAGGGAGATGTTACTACACGATGGCAGAGGTCGTGGTAGATAGCCATTGAAATGACAACCATTGCTGTCTGTAGGAGGCGCCCACAAAGACGAACCATTTTCTAATTAAGAACCCTCATAATTTTCTGCACTAGAAAAATCTTTAATCGATTCTAGTTTTTCCCAAACTATAACACTTTTCTGATAATCCTTATCTTTTAGGTGCAATCTTCTAAATTTTGTCACAATATAGCAACATCCCATGTGGAAAATGAGATATCACGCGGAAAATTAAATGCTGATGGTTCTGATTGTAGTATGCTTACAGCACAGAGACACTTCTGCTGCAAGCTCCATTATGTAAGGCATTACTTAGAAGAGATTTTATTTTAAAACTTACAGGAATCTAGGATGGAACATATCCACGATATGAATATTTTACAAAAAGAATGAAATGTCAGAAGAGAAGATAGTGGAAGTTGAGCCCACAACAGACTTAGTACTTCAATATTCAAAATGATGTATAATTTCTTTCTTCCACATACCATACATGTGCCAGCAAAAGTAATGGTCCTTTCACAAATACTATACAGTGCTGTAGTAGGGTCTACGTGGGGATCTCATGTTTAGCGGAAGACAAAAAAAGAAAAAATAGCTTCTAGTCTAAAGCCAAGTCTACTGGAAAAATTCAATAAACAATATTTGATGTTTTGTTTCTTTCTACGGCGCCCTCAAACAATAATATTGACGCTTCGGAGGAATACCAGGTCTTTACTCAATACGATACCGTTAAAGTAGTATCTTTCACCTAACGTTTCATGCTATCATGCTAGTCTCTTTCATTTCATATTTCCTAGAATCGTTTTTTCACATCATCGCGCAATCGTAAGGTCCTTGGATCTCGATTCAAGAGGACTTCGGTCAAATTCTGGGATTGGCATGTAGATCCGGGTTTACACCATCGAATTAAGACGATTTCTTACAGTAATGACACAAATATACTTTAATTTTGAAACCAGTACTCCTGACCGGTATTACAATAAGCAAGGAAGGTCATGCGGAGGTACAATTGTCGTAGATGAAAAGATACGTTTTGTTAAACAATCTGTTAAGAGATGTCAAACGGAAACTGAAGGAATAGCTCACTCAATTCTAAGTACAAGGTCAGGTAGTCAAAGAGAGTCACTTGACATTCGAACGATGATTTTAATTGTTGTGTACTAACTACGCATGCTTCGGATTGGAAAGAAATAGTTTTAGGGTGTTGTTTCACTGAAGACATGCAGAATTGTAAATGGAGCAATAGCTGCAAAATGCGACATAGAAGAAAGTGCAGAAAAGAAAAGTACGTTTTGTGATCGGTTTCCCCAGTCACAAATAAAGTGTCATTCCCTTGAAACAGAATTTGAGCTTGAATATTTTGTGAGGTGACGTACTGGCCTCTTGCATTTTTAAAGTGACGTGTGAACATCAACATTCATCTAAGATAGCAACGGTGCTCTTCTGCTTACCGACGTAAATGGATCGCAATATTAAGATCAAGATGGCGTCTTGGCATGTAGATGTTTAGGTAATGCTTCTCTTTAGCCTTTTGAGACTGTAACGCACAGTGGAGACGACAGTTTCCGTGTAACTCACCGTAACACTAAAAGTACAGGACAACTCAAAAGGATTTTACTTTCGAATGATATAGATATTTGTTGAGATAACTTACAGAATCGGTAGATGTGTCATTTTGTAGGAAACAGCCTCAAGTTTGATGCACGTAGTACATCAGTTCACCATTCCGCCACCAGGAGCGCCAGCGTAGGGTATAGTTAAAATCGCTACTTTCGCTCGTGCGACGCTATGGGTTTTGGTTCCAGAGAGAAAACTGTCACTGTTATTGTGTATGTAGATATGCTCGAAAACTTTTTAATTCCACAGATCGATGAAGATGATCGAGATGGGATGGTTTATGCTTTACTACCAGCAAGACGGTGCACCACCTCATTTCCTCACGGAAATTTCAGGTTTCCTCGACAATCGTTTCCCAGGTCGGTGGATTGGCGGTGAAGGGCCAATCACATGGACACTTCGTTCCCCAAACTTGACACGACTGGATTTCTTTCTCCGGGGTTTCATTAAAGATCGTGTTTATGTTCCTCCCCTACCAAACAATTTGGCTGACTTGAAAAATCTAATCTACGCTAGCGTGTCGTTGTACAAGTTACGTCCGATTTGCTGCAACGAGTGTGTGGAGAAATTAATTGCCGGTGGGATGTTTGGCGCATGACAAGTGTTAGTCACATCGAACCAAATGACACTTGACACTTTTATGTGAAACTTGAGGTTGTTTGCTACAAAATGACACATCTACCGATTCTGATAAATTTCTATATCATTCCAAAGTTGTAATTCCTTTTTGACTCACCCTTTACCTCTTAATTGTAAACCATAAATATTCAAGAACATGAATTTTGTTACTGTTTTTACCAAATCCGTCGTTGTTCTGTCTGTTTCTAAGACCACGGGAGGTACAGTGGAATTATGATGACGCAATGTCTTAGTCGGTTAGAAATTTTCAATTTCACTAACTTCAAAAGTAAGGAGAGGAACGAAGAAAAATTTAACACATTACTTAATCTTAATAATCTCCATCTGCAATGAAAATCTGCGGAGTGTAATTATATTAGGGTAGAAAGCGAAAGAGATAGATATGGGGTGATGATACGGAAATTCGCCAATTTTAGACATTCCTTATGATTTTGAGAAAATGGTAACTGAGTGAAAAATTTCAGCTTTCTGCGATTATGAAAGGTACTTTAGAATTTTGATGATCGTCAGTCAGTCAGTGAGCGATAAAATAGTTTAAATCTGTGCATGAATAATTTCCAAACTGAGGACGAAACAATATTTAGCTTCTTTACTAAGCTTGCGGATATCTACTCATAATAGAAATTTGAGACATTTAGCGTCTTCCAGACCGAAGATATTAAGATTCAAAAATAACCTGAATCACATCGAGTAAAGGGTAAGCAGTGACGCCATTGACTCCTCTTGGCGATCCATCAACAGATGAGTAGAGTAGCCAGTTGTGTAGGAGTAGCATAATTTTACTTTTTAACATACTGACAAGATTTTCATTGGTTACACGTGACCCTGTTTCCTCCTCATACATGAGAGGTTATTATCTGGTAGTCTATCACCTCAATATCATTTGAAGACTACTCCTTAGTTATATCCGATAACGCTGTCAAGAGTTCCGTTTTGGTGACTATAATGTTGTTCACGCGCCGCTTTGCTGACTGTAGAATCCACGTATGTAGTCCGCCTATGGTGACAGAATCTGAGCTATAATTATACAATAACAATGGCGGAGAAGCTTACCTACTATACAAATCAAGTCCGGTGATTGCCATCAAGTGGATGTAGTTCTAAGATAAGCGACGAACAACTATTAAAATGCCATTAATACACTGGTCGATCATTCTTGTTACGTAAGCCAAAGATTCTCAAGACTTATCACCTTGTCGGGTGTTTCTTTCGTGGGTGTTAATTTCCACCGTAATGACTAGTCTGGAATTCATATTCGAATCTGCCAATAGTTTAATGAGATTTTTTACTGAGTTGCTAGAATTTAATCCCATTAAGCCAACAACCTTATTTCGCAGTGCAGATTCAAGTATATGCTCAGGCTTGTATGGTAATTAGGAAAGCCAGCGTTTTTTTCCGGCTAGGATTAGAAAATGAAAAACTGCAATGAAAGTGCTCCGACGAAATCAACATTCACCAACGAACGAGAAGACGTACGAATATAAAGCAAGAACAATATCAAAATCCTTATGGTGACGTGTTTATTTGTGAGAATTGAAATGTCACTACATAAATACCAGCAACGAAATCTCACATGAACGATAGAATAGCATGTTGATAAAAAAGTATACCAGTAGCTGACATCAGTCAGTAAATTGTGTCTCGATAAGTGCTTCATATTTAGCATTGATTATAGTTTGCGTGAGTCGTAACTCAGTTGGCAGAGAGATTGATTGGGTGGTAGGATAAAATTCAGATGAAGCAAAGAACTTTTCCTCACAGTTAAATTTGATGAACTGTCCGAAAGCCCACTTAGTCTGAAATCTAATGTAAACCGAGAGAATCTCCTCGGAAGACAACTCCACTGTTTTCAGTACCGAGGTCGTGGAATTGAATGTGGAACTCTTTCCTCACCAGTTCATCTTATTTCCCTCAACGACCTGTACGAGTAAATAGTTTATCTTTACACTTGATAACTTTATTTCACCACCAACCTCGTTTCAAACTCAGCACTGAATTGGCTTAGGTTATGGCGTTGATGGTATCAACAATTCAGTTAGGAGATCGTTGAAAAAAATGTGATTGAAATGGTCCGTAATGTATGAGGTGGAAGCAACTTGCCATGGCACGATTTCCGGAAACCGTGGGAAACCTAAATCTAGGCTCCCGCGTACACACTTTGTTAGAACCTTTTGCAACAGCTATATTTGTTTGAAATATTTTTATGTGTTTTTAATCTGCAGTGAAATAAATACAACATTATACATTATGGGATAATTATAATTTCTAATTTTAGTTGGAAACTGTTTACAAATATCCAAAAAATTTCGTTAAAGAAATTTTAAAGACTTTTACTTATAACAACACACAACAGACTGTAAAATTTACAGTACACAAGTACAATACGGAGTGTAAAGGTTAAGTTAAAAGTACTGTGAAATCCAAATAAAATTATATCTGAAAAATTTGTCATTACACCGGGTGTGATGGAAAAGTTCCACCATTTTTAAGTGAAACTAAGGACAAACTGCATGTAGATATTTCAGATGCTTAAAATATAACCCTTCATTTTTAACAGTGAGCCATGAACAGTAATGGTTCTTAGGTTCTATTGATACAAAGTGGCGGAATTTTCAAGTCCATGGAACGAATAAGCCATTAATTCTATTATTTTACTGCAGTGATTAATATCTTCCTGTGTGAGACTGACCATCCTATTACAATAAATATGTAACATGAGAAACGATGTAGTTAGTAGATGTGCCATAGTGAATTCCATCACTCAGTTTTAATCTTCAGAGCTTAAAGAGATCTCACAGAATCACGTGATATGTCTGAAGAAGCCTTGAATAATGTGCGTGGTTAAACACTAAATAACAAACAAATCAACTCATCAGTGACAAGTGTCGACTAGATTAAAGTCTACATCAGAAAGAATTATCTACAAGCGGAACTCAAGCTGAGCTCATACTTTTCTATTGTTTGATCGTGATATAACGTGTCACAGTGCAATGTGGTGCAATATTAGTGTAACTAGTTTCTGATCCTTCATGATTATTTCCTTTCTCTACCTTCTAAACTCTATATCTACAGCTTCCTTTGCTGCGGCTGAACTCCTATATTAAATAATATCACGAACTCCTATATTTTACAGTTCATAAAGCTACATGTAGCTATACGGTGCTTTGCACCAAAACTAATCTTTCCTCTGTGTATTGCAAACCACACCTTCACAAGGGAAGAATAAATACATTCAGGCATCAGAACCGCAAGTTATTTGCCTCATCTCTCGTGCAATTGCGTCTGAAAAGCGATGATCAACTAAGTATTCTATTGTAGCAGTAAAAATAATGAATGTTCGAATGTTAAGCTATAAATCACAATCGATAATTAACCTTACCTGCAACAGTGGTTATGCGCTTATGCCGCTTCGTTTTGATTTATACTATTTAACCCAAACACTTCAAGGAATTCACGTTCTCAAGTACTGCACAACATACTTTGTATACAAGGGAAAGCAACTTTTTAAAGTTGAACTATGTTGAAATTCCGTCAATATCACATAGTTCCTTGTATATAACCGTATCATCAATGAATAAACTGAAACTTCTATATTAAACATTGCATTCACGAACTTTTACAAAAATTCAGGAAAGAATGGTTCTATTAATCTTCCTTGATAAATGGCCGATTTAACGTCTAGTTAGAATGCAATAACTACGACCGTACAAATAAAATATCCCTTATCGATTTACATATTTGTACTCTCTTTTTTCGATAAAACGCTTTTTGTCAGTGTTATATTAGTAGCGCCGAATTCTTCGTGCGCGTGTCTGTTTGAATGTGAGGCCAGTGGGTTATAGTCTGTCGACCCACGCCACTAACGCAAGTGTCTCGGATGTTCCATGCCGGGGTCAACATGAGTAACAACGGGTAACTTCCGCCTTCGCCGGGACCTCGCGGCCAGGACCACGAGACATTACCTGTGGGGCGACTCTCACAGTGGGACGACGTGAGTCCCACATGACGCTCTACAGGTCCCAGACCACGTAACGCGACTACACTCCCTATAGTGTGTGTGCTAGTGTCAGTGCAATGATAGTTTACACTGCCTATCCGGGTTGTTCTGTTAAAGCTTTGGGAACTTACATTTCGCGCAACCACCACGCTGCCATACCAGGTTGATCCGGGACGCCGGACTTAATTGCCGCCTCGTCCTGATGATGTAAGCTTTGGGACGTCCACTGTGATTCGTGTGCCCCACCCAAAAAACGCCCTGAGCCTATTAGCATAGCCTAATTGCAGGCGGCCTCCGCATTATTTTATTCCTTGCGACGCCGTACTACGCGAGGACTCACGCTCTCGCCGACAGTTCGCGTTAGCTAGTCATGGCATATCTTTTACTGAAAACAATATTCGCCACATCTTCACTTTTGTACCTGTTATATTCGAGTGTTTTATTGTTTGTTTGTATCAGAATTGTTCTAGTTATGGCACCCATGATGTTCTCGTAAATATCAGAATCCTTTGTGTGGAATCAAAATGATCCAAAAGTACAGTTTTCCTGTAATTATTGGACTAAGGATAAGAAGCCATCCATATCCCAAGTATAAATGTCAACTTTGAACATTTCTGGTCCATCGTTATCGGCGTTAACGGGAAAAATTAATTATTGTTGCATTAAAACGTCCGTTTCACTGGTTGAAACATTACAGAACCGATTTCGATATCTGCTTTTGAAGTATTAATAACGCTTTATAATATTGTCCGCTTATTCCAAATTCTTTCACATTTAACTGGCTTTCTGAAGAGAACTGTCTTTCGGTATATCAATCGTACATTCACGTAAACGAATATTGAATACTTAGATTGTAGACAGAAGGATGCTCTGCAAACTGTGTAATCACAGTTACCATTAAGATGTTATAATTAGGATCACTGACCATATTTATTTCTGCTTTTGTCAAAAGTCTTCATTATACATGTGACGTGTACACAATATTTAACTGATCAAATGAAAATTGTGGTCACTTCCTTTCTCTCAAAATAAATTATAGGCATACTTACCGTTTTCCGTACCTTACCAAATACATCCGGCTCAACATGTTCGAAACATAGCAGAATGCAGAATGAGATTCGGAGTCAGAATTGTTTATGCTCAACTGATGGGAGTACTATAATAATATGGCGTGGTATTCGGGAGACCATCTATCTCCAAGCTGCTTAACTTTTTTGCTAGTGTTTCTTGTGTTAGTCCTTTTATGAAAAGTATACTTCTGAGGCGAGAAGTGGAGATCAGCAAAGAACTTGCCTAAAAGAATACATAAAAACTCCAAAAACCCTTAACAACATAGGCCTATAAGCTTGTTGTGGAGTTTTAATTCGCTCCTGAATGTCTTCAATCTCCCATATGGTGGTTAGAGAAACTTTCAGATTCAGGGAAAGCCTGATCAATAAAATGCATCGCGATCTTGGTTGTTTGAGCAATTAATAGGTTTCCCTCCTAAAATCAACTGTGATTTATTTTCTTGATAATCCGCAGTGTTGAAACCAAAGTGTGTGTTTGTTGTTTATGGGCCAAGTCTTGCCTCGCCTAGCGAAGGCCCCACAGGAAATTCGAGGGGCGTGCCCGTTATGGAGCCGGCCTTGGGACACAGACGGCGAGCAAACGGAATGCGACTAGGCGACACCTACCAGACAATAGTTCAAGCGCTCCTAGAGCAACTGCCCAGGAAGTGATGACGTAAATTACAATCGGTAACTGCATTACTTGTAGGCTTCATTTTAATTAGTGCTGCCGTCAGATTGGAGAAAGTAACTGTAAGATTTAGTAAAATACCAGTATTCGAATTTCCTCACATGTTAGGAACACTACATATTCACAACCAGGTCATGTCCATTCCAGCTAACAAATCCATTTACCCTGAAAATCCAATGTGTCTTGGTTTATATCACTGCCATGTCAGTGGCAGGAAGAATCTTCTTAAAAGCACAATGATTTTGGTATTTAACATTGTACAAGACATTCTCGAAACTGGATATATGGGGCATACGATTTTTGGATGAGAATTCCACGAAGGGAAAACTGAAGCTTTCAAAAAGTAATGCCATAAAAGGATACTGAATTTTATAAATATAGTACAAAATTAACGTTACGGAAATTATAAGTGAAGGAAGAAGTTTGTGAAAGAATCTCTTTGAAATAAAAGAGAGGTTTCGGTGTGATATTTTAAGATGTACGGTAGTGATCAATAAGTAATGGAAGGAACAAATGATAAAGGAAAGAAGGGAAGAAGGCAGTGATTGAGATTATGAAGAAAATGCCTGTAATTGGGAGCTTATATTTCAAGATAGTAAGATTCGGTGGATTAAAGCGAATTACTTGAGTGACTGGTACAAATAAAATCACAAATTGTCTGCACGGAAGCTTAGGAAGTTACCAGGTTGTTCAGTTCAAAGGTGCAAATTTTTAAAAGAAAATACAAACATTTTGTCGAAAAATTGTATGAGGAGTCAGAGCAAAAGATGGAGAAAAGATGGTGTGAAAGCGATTGAGATAGCAAAGCGTGATTCCAATGTTCATTGTTTGATAACATGAATTAATTTAATGTTTGACTCTATAACAATAAAAAAAGTTAAATACTAACCGAGTGACATATGTTGGGTCAGAGAGTCTGTACTCTGTATAGTAAATTACTACTAATATATTCATTTTTGGAGAACGGCAGTGAGTGTGAACTGAAGGGAATAAGACGTTCACATGAGGTGAACTTTGATAAGAACGAGAACCTGTTTACTAAAGAGAAAAATGAGAAATACGTATCGTGCCTTGGTCTTGCTTTTGAATTGATAATATATTTTCAGTTAACAGTAAAGTATGTATCAGTTTGAAATTGTTTTGTGCTATGAATTCATTAAAAAAAGTCCGACATCCCACTCCTCAAACTGCTTCCACATTTCAGAAAAGAAGAAGGAAAGAAGCTTAATTATACACTACTAAGAAGACCTAACTTCACATCTGGCGCACTTCTGCAGGACTCGGTGATATTTTAGCCAGTTCCCTTCCATTTGTAACTGATTTCGCACCGCCCCAATGTTACAATTCCCTATTTAGCTTTAAAACTCGAAACGCCAGCACTACTAGCCGTTTTGAATCGTGAAGTGACCGCCCATAGGGTTAATTCACTACTATTGCAGCTGAGATACATGGTCCCATTGGCTGCGCAACACCTCTCTGTTGTCTCGCACTTGGTGTAGGAGGATCCCCGTCGGCGCCTCTTGCAGTCAACATTCAGGCATTTCCGGCGGCCCTCAGCCGGCGCCGCGACGCCCCTGCCTCCTGTGCGAGGTGATTAGCTGCTGTTAGCTCACGCCTCTGCAAATAAATTGCGACTCTCCAGTTTCACTGCTGCGGCAACCAACTGGGTGCTATAGAAATCCGCTTTAATGAAATGCATTGAACCTGGAGACTAGACATAAACTAAATAGCTCGGGAATCTTCGGCGAGTCTCGGTTATGCCCGAAGTGTTAGTTACACTGGACGCCACCGCAGCGCTGCTTGGCTAAACAGGAGATTTCAAATAAATAACTGCATTTTATTTTATTTGCACTCATATTGTTAAAAGGGAATGTAACCGTGATACCAGCTAAAAGGTAATTGTTTGTTGAGGAGGTAGCTGCACACAACCACCAAAACATAATTACTAGTTTTAACGCCCGTCAAATACGACGGGTATCATCTATGATGGTAGTAGAAATTTATTCTGTAAAAAAAGCTTGTACGGAAAATGGAATAACGATAAGTTAAATTATTTTTTTCGTGATATCAGTACCTTACTCTGGTTAGATTATCTGCGTATTTGGCTAGAATTATTTTAAATACATTCATTTTGCTTTAAATAACAGAAAGGATAATTTCAAAAACAGATAACTGTTATTTACTTGACTGACACATTTCACGATTACTTTCTCTGAGTTTTTAATAATTATCATTGTTTCTTATCTTGTGTAAAAAAAATAAAAAAATAAAAATCGATTTAACCTAGTTCTAATAACTGATACAGATAATTTAGCGTACACATCGAATACCATTCTTCTATCATTCATGAGTTTCTGCATGTAGTTGTCGGAAATAAACAAAAAGCAACATGTAAAATTAAATGACCATACGATTGTAACTTTGAAACGTATGATTGCCTCGCATTATTTTTTTTTTTTTATCCCTGCTCTTCGTATATTGTGCAGTTACTTTCTCGATAGACAATTAATTACCTTTCATCTGGCATCGCAATTACACTTTCTTTTAACACTATAAGTGAAAGAAAAATCAAATTCAATTATTTATTTCAAATTTACACTCGTTTTTAACAGTATAAGCGCAAATGAAGTCAGCACAGTTATTCAACTGAATTTTGCTGATTAGCAAAGCAGCGCTGTGGTGGCAGCAAGTGTAACTAACACTTCGGCCATTATCGAGGCTCGCCGAGCGTTGCCGATCCATGGAGGCGAGCGCTAAGGCAACGCATTTTACTAAAGAGGATAATGCGGTCGTTTAAGTTTACACGTTGTTATTTGTTCATTTACAAATTAATCTAAGGAGAAGATCATCCTATCTTTACGATTTGTTCTCTGTAGCAGTTACTGGAGCCACGTCACAACATAACCTCAGTTTATTTCAAAATTAGATAAAGTTTACACGAAACATAAGAAATCATTAAAAAAATCAAACAAATAAACGGTCGTTAATCGTTTTTGAAATTAAGAATTCCTTAAAAACTTTTACATAACAATAAAAATTTGCGTCATTTTTGAAGGGCATTACAGAAGTAATTGCAATTAGTGCAAAAACGGAGGTCAGAGATAATAAAAAAAATTATGATGCCAGGCAGAGATGTGATGTTCATTTGCTCACTGTGAGTCTGCTTTAATTATTGTGTTTTCTGTTTACTCACCATTGCTTGTGGAAAAAGTGGCGAAAAAAACGATCTGGATTTGACTTTGTAGTAAGGTATTTTTTATCACGTGCAACTTATAAGGTGGTGGTCGGTACAAACTTTATTAAAAAAATTAATAACCACGCACGCTGCCCGTGTAACAGTCTTTATCCTAGTGTACAATAGAACATAATTGTCAATACAATTTATTTTTAGTTATTTTTTGCGTTTTGCTTTATTCTCTTAAACATAGTTGGCTGTTTTTATTTTCCAGAATTTTTCATCTATTCCCAGTGTCAACGAGGTTTGATCAGCTGTAAAATCAAAAATCATTTTCTGCTTGTTGAATGTTTTTCATCTGTGTTCACACTGCACTGTGGTAGAACTGTATGTTCCACAGTCCAGATGAATTTCAAAATGTTCAGTAAGCAGAAAACGATCTGTAATACTAAAGTAGACATTTCTGACATCGATTATAGTATACATACATAAATCTGAAACATCTGCCTGTGCAAAATACAATTCAATGCAATACCTCGTCTTACATATGCGAAATAGCAAACAAACAATTATAGTTATTTGAAGCTAAGAAATTGCAATACATGTACATTACAAAGAGTTACAAATTCCATATACTCTCTTATGTATAATGAGAGCGATTCTTGTATTACAACGATAACAAGAAAACATCAGATTTAACTGGATTACATAGGGCGCCAGGGAGTTGATTTGTTCCCACAAATAACAGTTATTGAAAGTTTCCAAACATGGAAGTCAGACTTTCAATTCAAACTGGATAAAGAAAACCAAAAAGCACTCGGCTTTTAGACACAACCAGCTCAGGAATTAATGTCCGGCGGCATAAGAACTCTTACTTATTAGACGGTTAAAGGGCTGTCTCAATAATTCGTCTGAGTACATACTGTTTCTGGAGGTATAATTACCGTGTCTGTCTGGCTGCACTAAGCGTCGCAACAAGAGCGCTATCGTCTATCAACAGCGCACCGGTCCAGGCAATGCTAGGCACTTGTCACGTCAACCAGCACAAGTGACAACATCGATCGGACTTGGCGCTCAGTCATCAAAGCCTCCAGAACGAAATCATCTGCAGTCCTCTGGCAGGCAGTTGCCAGCGCGATCGTTCTGGACGGAGTGACCACTTCTCGCCTCTCAGAGCTCGTCTCTCTTCTTCTCCTCGGCGAGCAACATAGAAAACACAAATTTCGTAAATTTCCAATCACGTGAGGAAATAAACACATCGGATTGGCTTTGCAAAAGTATCCCCTCTCGCCGGCTAATACATTGCCTCTCATTTGCTAAGAGTCTTCGGGTTTTGTCGGCATTGTTATGGAGGATACTTGGAATAACTTTTTCTCACGATACCGTGCTAACGCCCATTCAAGGATTCCATCCTCAAAATTCCCAGCGTCCAGCCTTTCTCACCTCATTGTCTCGACCTACCGAACACTTCCGGCTTAGTCAGAGTGTCGCTCACGCTAACACAACCCTTAGCTAGACGCGGATTTTTGTCTCCAACTCAAAAAAAGAATATCAATTCGTTTCTTATATTTATTAAATCAAACAATAATTAATTTAAATTGTACGACCCATCTAGTCATCTTGTTACAAATGGGAGCTGACGGAACAGTCTTTAACAACAATCTCTAGTACCCACGCAAAGACTGCACAGAGATAGATAACATACAAGGAGAGAGTCAAATATTAATCAAAATACCAGGATGAAGGTACCTATATCCAAATGGTACTTTAAGGAAAATTTCATCCAAACATAGGTGCAAAACTGTATACATTCGGTAAATATCATATTTAGTCCAAATTAATCTTTAATGTGTCTAGTTCTCCAGTAATACATAAAAAAGGCATATCGAGCTATGGATAGGTCAAAGTTATGTTTATCTACAAAAACCGACATTAGATCAGTCCAGACATCTAGGAGGATACAGCCTCCTCGAAGTGGAAGTGGTCCTGTTATATTGCTTGGAGGAAAGATGAAAAATGGACAAAAACAGTGTTAGAGTGGAGCCAAAGAGATCACCACAGACCGAGAGGAAGACCACCAGACCAGGGGACAATGACACAGGCAGGGTTGTTGGAGTCGATTGGCAGAGGACAGCCCAAGATTGTTCCACCTGGAGAAGAAGACTGCCCAGTTTCTACGTGAACTCATAACATCATTTAATAATTGAACTGGCTGATGATGATAATCTTACAATAAGAACAAAGGTGATCACTGTTCTGTTCCATATGAAGTACCGGAGCACCAAAAAGGCAGCTAGTTGTAGTGAATTACAATACTTTTTTCCTGCTCGTAGTGTGTAACATTTTTTTTTTTTTTTTTTTTTTTTTTTTTTTTTTTTTTTTTTGTAAAAGAGAGAATAAAAACGCTCGTCGAAAAAGCGCAGTTGTGTGCTCACCAGACAGTGTAAATTCATTAAAGCCGTAAAGCGTGAATGTTACGGGTTGCCAACCGCTCGTTAAATAAAAGGGAACTCAAGCTTCGGCACAAGTAATACGCCAGAAAGTATAAAAGCCACGAACCGGCCTGTAATGGACCGTCAAACGCCCGTTAAATCAAGGGTACTCACGCCACAATTCAAACAGTTCACAGTCAGTTACATTAATAACTTCTCCCAACCACTCGAAATCAGATAAGACTAACCTTCACAGACCTACAAACATCAATGCAATTATCTCAACTCGAATACTCAAATATCATCGGTGATATTTTCAAGGAGCAAAGCGAAGGTTTGCGGGTAATTAAGAGTAATTAGAGATAATGTAACTTTTGCGATTTCAGTAACTCCACTATATTTCATACGCTGCCTTTTCGCATGTATTATTTGCACAGAAATTTTTTATTAAGCTGTAAGTACTCTGCGGTACACATACTCTTTTCAGAAGGAGTTTGTAATTTCTCACAGTCTAGGATGGTACCAGATAAAATCAACTGCACATGCAAATATTTGCGCACCGGAAAAGCCACAGACATAAAAAGGTTTCAGTTCTAATTTCTGTAGGTTTCAATACTAAACACACTTGCGTGTAAGTGCGAATAAATATTATTTTTCACTCCCTCACAACTGTTAATTTAATAAAATTTTACGTTTATATTTTCATACGTGTATTCGTGATCTTTTGGGTAAAGTAAGGAATTAGAGGTAAGTGTGCGTTTTTACAATTTTGTGTTGTCTACAGTAGTAACGTTTTCTGCATGATCGAGACTAAGTGACAAAGTGAGTTTAAGTGGAGTCATTGATATATTTTTTTTAATTGCGATAACGATTTTTTTTAAAACTAAATTTTCATTTGCATCGAGACGTAACATAACTTGTGTTTAATACCTTTTTTTTGCATCTACGTTTTTTTCAGCTAAAATAAGAGAGCTGGTTCACCTCCTCAAAACTGAATAACCGAATTGAAATAAATATGTCTTTAACCCCCTTTTCTAGTATCCTTGCTTCTAGGCGAATAACCGGTTTGGAGAAATTGTGTTTTTTAACCTCCTTTAGGTAAAATTTTTTCTAGTGTCCATGCTTCCCGGGTGTATTCAATTCGAACGTTTCGCCCAATCTACTTGGGCCGTCTTCGAGGTTAGAATTGCAGTAATATGTGTGTTTTACACGCTCTACTAACCATATGCCTTCTTTTAGGGCGGAATTTTCTGAATGTTAGTGACTATTGCTTACAGTTCTATACTATCGTAATACCCGAACATCTACAATTTTAATTTCCACTAAACTTTCAAATTGTTTTGTATCTAAATTTGCTTATAGTCAAATACTGAGGCCAAAAATTAGGGAAGTCGCTATCTTTAAGCAACTATTAGTTGTTTTGTTTAGAGTATTTCAAATTTAGGATTTTCATTGGAACACTGATATCAAAGATATATCAGTACAATTTTCCGTTTTGCACTGTGATGTAACAGTTTGGCAGGTCACGCGAGTATACGCGGAGGAATCCAAACTATAGCTGTGTCCAAATGTTTTGGTGGGCCTGTGTAAACGCGCTGTCGCTGTACCTGGAACAATCTCGCGATGCGTTCTCTTTCTATCACTAGAAAATTGCAACGCTGAGCGGCCTTTGTTGCCTAGTACGAGCCAAAACAGCTCACAACCCGACCCCAAACCTTCCACCTCCCTCTCAATACACAAAAAATGGGTGAACCTGTGATGTGCGATTTTTACGTGGGATATTAATTCGTTTTAGTTATTTATTAATTATAGTAATTTACTGTAATAATTTTGCCGAACAAAAAAGTGTAGTATTTTATAATTGGGATAATTTAGCAAGAGAATGGTGCTACTAAAAATGGATACTCGGGAAGATACTTATTCTCATACTCCAGGTGTTTCGGGACTAACGACTCCAAGACGCACGTCATCAACAGGAGAACCACCGCGGCTGAAGAAGACAACAAGAGTTTCGGCGGCAGAATAAATCTATCATTCACAATGTGCACAAATATTTTAAACTTCTTGTGAACAATGATGGTGAAATTTTGTCATCTACATGTACGCTGGTGAGAAAAGACTGAAAAATATGGACATACTTGATAGTAATTAAATAAAATACTGTAGTGATTTGTTGTCTCAAAAACCAACCATATTGCGAAAAATATTAGGGAATGGACAGGCTATTTGCGCTGCAGCTTGTGATGTCGGTTTGAGAAGTCCAGCGCGTGTGTCGTGAGGGAAAATAACCTACATTTGTTTCTCTAAAGAAAAATATGAAACAATACAGCACTCTAACAAAGGGACATTGTTAGGAGGACAGTACGCGAATTTTACGACAGTGATGAGTGGTAATATATAAACAAAAAATTTTGTCGTCAATTATGCAAGTTTTTCAGTGCAGAGGATAACAAAATAAAATTTTGATTCTAGTTATAAATATACAAACTGAAAATAAAATTTAACACGTGGATTTTTAGACAAAAATAAAAGAAGAAGAGTATTTCAATAAGTTTCCTTAGTCTGTCGAGAAAGTCATTTTTTTTTTGCGCAGGTAATATAATAATATATAACAGGTCTTTTGAAACCTTCAGTTATATTAAATGTATCTGCAATAGACATAACTTTCTTAACGAAATGACATGCATCAATATTTTATCACAGTATAGTGATTATAAATTACTTAAAACACGTTACAAACTATTACTACAAGTAAAGAGGTGAATACAAAAGTTACGCGCACGGTTTGGCAACGGCGCATTCGACGCCACCCGCCAATAGAATTGGCCACAGCAGATTGTTGGCGACTTTCGGCTTTGGGACCTCGTAAGTGGTGAATGCTGTTTTCATTATTTTAGCCGAAAACTCGCAATAATACGTAGACATAAAAGAGTGGTGCCCCTTCTGTTCACGAAATTCCTTATTACCTTTCTTATAAATAGTTGTTAAAGTAGAAAAATGTTGAATAAGGCACGTTTCGGCTGGCCGTTACCATCCATCGTCTGTCGAGACAACTCTGTTGTAATAGTTACTACCATTGGAACTGTGTATGCTATATAGGGATGGTCACTGGCAGTTATGTTGGACCAGTCAGTCAGCTACACCTCCGTGTTGTCTATAGGGGCGTGACTATAGCGCGTTTAATTAACAGGGGCGGCTCAAGGTCGGTCTGTTCTATCCCCACTCCGCTGCCCTCAACCTACATGCGAAAGGGGAAATTTGCAGTCGCCAACCTGCAAGCATCGGTCAGCTCGAAGAGGTAGGAACGGGAGAGGGTGGTGAGTGAGGAGCGGGGCAGTGGAACATGACCTTGAGTCGCCAGTATGGTGTGAACAGGGTGTGTCTTCCACCCAGGAACTCCGAAATACGACGGCGAAAGAAGCTGGCTGGTCAGCGAATCAACATTTAGTTGTCCGGTAATTGCAGTTTATGGACTGGAGACCACTAATCTGCCAGAACCAGCTTAGTCTCAACATGAGCCCTACACGTTGCCTTTCCTGAGACGAGCTAACTGTTTGTAAAATTTAGAGGTCCATTGGCTTTTATTCTGCGATATCGAAGGCAGTCAGATCAACACCAGCTCTCTTCCCGTGATAACAGGGACCGCTGTCGGGACGTTATTTCACGCACCTGACCGTCGGCTTGTGACACTGTAAGTATTCCAACAAACAATAATTAACTACCCTAATCCACAAACAGTTCCACAGTGGGTAACCCTTAATAGGCCAGATGTTTTGAGAGGTTTTCTGTGTTTATTCTCTGAGGCTTCATGTGTTTTTCACAGATCATAAACTGTTCTTAACAAATTTTAATTTGTAGGTTTTTAAATTTCAGTAAATATTTCTCTTTATCTAATTACAAATTCCGTTTCAATCTTAAACGCAAACTCAGTTGATATTTTGGCACGGTAAATAATTATGTAATAAATGACAGACAACCAATGAGAAATTGCACATTATAGTGCTTCTTTTCTGCCTTCGAATGAAATAAAAATAATTCTTCTGGCAGCAAGTTAAATCGTTGTCTCCAATGGATTCAATTACAGAGTTTTTCTTTCGATAATTTTTATCATTGTCTTGATGGCCACTAAAGTTCTTCAGTGTTTCATTTTTATTTCGTACGGCTGTTTAAAGTATCAGTTCAAAGAACAAATAGTAAATTAGTTTATTTGCTAAATAGGTGAACAACCAAACAAGAAAGAAAGAACTGGTATTTTGAACTCTATAATAAATTTATTAACAAAATATTTGCCTACAAATTCACTCACGGCAATGAAGAATCATTTGAGAACTAGGTGACATCATCTACATATATGCTTCACAAGTGCTAATGAATATACAATGATTAGGACGAATATGCTAGCACAAAAAAAAAAAAAATGTGTAACTAATATTACAATTCTTAACGGAAACATAACACAGGTAATAGTCCCAAAAGTATAAATGCAAGTGGAAATAACGTGATACATGTTATTTTAGAATTATATGGTTAAATGGAACTTCAATGAATGTTGTGAAATAAAACGGTTTGACTTTTAGCTTGTTATGCAAAACTATAAATCGCAGAAGTGATCCGATGCAAAAGTCTTGTCGAGATACGACTGGAAATGACACAACCTGTCTGTTGTAGCGATGGGGAATCTTAGTTCTTTATACTTTTTATCATCTCACTGGAGAATTAATTATACTTGATTTTCCAACAACTCCTCTTCTGAGAACAAATCAAATACAGCAAGCACTGTTCTGCGGCTGTTATTTGTATATACTTTAGATATCACCCTTTACTCGAATTTCAGCATCAATTATACCAATGGAGACCACCCTATAGTAAAAAACAAAAACAAAAAAAACCCAGATATCTAGGAATCAATGAAGACACGTTTGCAGTACATAAACGAAAATTCTATTTCTGTGTTCTCTGCAAGAATGTCACGAGCCATTCTGAGCCTTTTAATTTTAGTGGTCTCCAGCAAATGTTCAATGACTATCCAATAGACTCACAGTTCACATATTTTACTTTCTTGTATTTGAATTTGTCTGTTAGCAATAAATGTAAATGTTCTAAATTGATAAAATTATAAGTGAATCTTTTGTTGTTCTTTCGATAATAAATGTTCCTAGTGGTCAGTCTCTTTATTTACATTTTTTTTTCTTTATGCTCATTACAAGAAGTAGATTTAACGTTCATTCTGGCAGCCTGCAATATCTGCTCAAATCCTCCTTCAATTTGATAAGTAAACCAAATACTGTATTCGCTATACTGCAGTTACAACACGCCAAATTACTTTCAAAATAACTGTTTACCTCTAAACAAACTTCTAGCGTAATTAATTACTGTACATCATATCCACAAATCATGTATACAGTTACGACAAAACACTTGTTTGCACAATAATTTCAGATTATGCTTGCATTTAATGATATTTCTTAACTCTACTTCATGGACTTTTTTGAGAAATGGACTCTTCAAGAGACATCATAAACTTATTCAACATTCCTCCGAAGTCTTAACCTCATTCAGATATTCACGATAACTTTTGATATCTTCAATTATTTTTCTCACGTCAGTTGTTTGATATCAAAGGTTTCAGAAGTGGTAAAAAATTATCTTGCTTACACAACAGGCTGATTAGCGATGAAAGATAATGAAGGGTAGAGGAGTACTCTTCAAACAAAATAAACAAACCACTTGCCGCATTCACTGGCCTTCAGACGCATTACCAAATAAAGCAGCATAATACATTTCATTGAAGTCTTTTTAGACGTATGTTATCATCATTCAGATTGTCCAAACACCACTGGCACAGAAATACGTGGGAGGCTGGTAATTTATTAAGTGCATTGAGTCCTCCCTCTTTGTATTATTCTGGAGTGGGGCAGAGCAAAAAATAAAATAAATATGGAATACCAGATTCAAATGAAATAAGAAAAGTGGATTTATTTTTGTAGCTGATGCGAGTGATGTGGAAGCTTTTAGGAGGAGTGTCTTCACACAAGGATAACTGTTTGCGCAACAGAATATCATAATTATCCAAAAACTAAATAAATTTTTGTTGCTAATCTGTATTTTTTTTTTTTGTTCGTTATTAAAATCCCTGCCATAGCAAATTCAAACTTAATTTCGCTGTAATGTGACCAAAAAAAATCAAATCATCGTATCCCATTGTTGGCACGGATATCCCGAAGGACTGTTCGGCATTCAAGTGACAAGAGTTTCCAATTCGCCGCACAACGCACCTCTATTTATTTTGCTTATGGCTTTACGCCTCGTCGACATTGAGATCATTAGAGGCTGGTAAGGACTAGAGGCATGGAACTTGAAGAAATTTGGCCATGGCCTTTCGAAGGAACCATCCCGGCATTCACCTGAAATGATTTGGGTAAACCACGGAAAACCAAAATCTGGATGGCCGAACGGGGATTCGAACCCATACCTTCTCGGATGCGAGGCCAGAACGTTACTGCTCACCTACCACACTCGGTCTACCTAGCTAACTAACATAACCCTGGTAATCGTACAGGTTATAGGAGACCTAAAGACTAAAGTAGAATCCAAACCACAGAAGCGTTCTGGCGTACTTCACATTACACAATAAGCTGTGCCATAGGCAAAAATCAGGTTAAGGGACTTTGAAAATCCCAATCGAGACCTGGATTCTAACCGGAGACATGATCTGCAATCAGATGCTTTAACCACTGAGCCATCAGACTGCTCATACTTTGACAGTGATCCTTAATAAATGAGAAATCAAAGTACAACAGAAATTTATTAACATAATGTTAAATTGATTTCGCTATGTATTTTTATTTCTTCATCTAACATAATTCAATATTCAGATTTCCACGGTTTTCCCTCCCCTTGTCTGACTCTTTTTCTCATCTTCATCTCTCACTCTCTCCCTGTCTGATTTTGTCTCCCTTTCTCTCTCACTAAGGTCTCTTTCCATCTCTTTATTTATCTATTTTCTCTGTAACCTTCTACCACTACCACCTACAAGCAGGCATTAAACTAAAAAAAAATACTGCATTTCGTTCTGCGAGTGTTTGTTCCCGTTTCACTGTTGTAATTTCTTTGAACTGTTTGGAGAGAACTTGAAATTCAACTAACAGCATCTTTCCCTTGCATGTAACTGTCCTTCACTATAATTTTCAGGACCCGCAGAAGTGTAATATTCCACAGACAAAAGATAAATTTTTCTTCCGTGTTGTCCTCCAAATTTAATTGCGACGTATTTGAATTGTCAACTGTGAAATTGATCGTCATTTTATATAATTTTTGCGCGTAATTTAAAATTAAAGATTTTTATCTTTTTAGGCTCTCTGAGTGACGGTGCTTGAGCTACATTCCGCGCAATGCCGTCATCTATTTTTCGAGGTCGGCCTTCGAGGCGATGCGACCTCCAAGGTGCCCCCAAACATAGTGGGCGGCGAGGATACACCGTGGGAAAACACTTTGCGAGCGACTATCAGCTGCGAAAATGCGTTCAAGCATGCACTCAACAAGACACTGCATTGTCTCCTTGGGGGGCTCACCTTGACCATACCCCCACTTATTTATTGCTGCTGCTCCAACTTTATTGTACTATCCTGCAATTAGTTTATATTACAGCGACTAATCACTTCAGAACGCCGCAGTAAAACACTATTCAGATTCAAGGTGACTCAAGTGCAGAACCGAACCTCGAAACACGTATTAGCCAATCCAGCACGTTACATACAACGCCACAGTGGAAAGCATCTTAAGAATTTGCGTGGCTGGTCATCAAATGGTTGCACTTGGGATTTAATTCCTTGTCTACGGCTGTGATGACTGCAATAAAGATAATCGAACCAAAGTGGAAGAGAGTGAGTATGTCCGCGAACACTTTAAAGGTGTCTTCCCATGGCTCGTGTATTTGACGGCAGCTCGTGTATTTGCCGGCAGCTACGGTCCAGCTACAGGGTGTTTCAAAAATGACCGGTATATTTGAAAAATCAATAAAAACTAAACTGGCAGCGATAGAAATACACCGTTTGTTGCAATATGCTTGGGACAACAGTAAATTTTCAGGCAGACAAACTTTCGAAATTAGTTACAATTTTCAACAACAGATGGCGCTGCAGTCCGGTAAAATCTAAAGTACGATATTTTCCACATATCCACCATTTTTTCACAGCAAACTTGCAATCTGTGAACAGCACACGCCTTCAGCAGAAAGATGACTTACATAATGGCGAACTCACAGACTGCGTTGTTGAAAATTGTAACTAATTTCGATAGTTTGTCTGCCTGAAAATTTACTGTTGTCCCAAGCATATTGCAACAAACGGTGTATTTCTATCGCTGCCCGTTTAGTTTTTATTGATTTTTCAAACATACCGGTCATTTTTGAAACATCCGGTATCAACAGCGGGCTGTGGGAAGGGAGCCGCCCCTGCTGGCAGGGATGGCGCGCCTCTATCCGTCGCCCAGTCGGTAAACATCAAAAGCCCGGATTGCTGAAACAGCTCTAGAGAACGTGGTGGGGAGGTGGCGAGGGCTGGCCTGTGGCACGTGCTGATCCGTACAATTCGGCTGCATGGCGCGACCTACAAAACCACGGACCTTTGGAAGAATATATAAGATTAACCAGATGTTGGTTACGATGTTATCTCTGCGAAATAAATATTAACCATTCCCAGCGTTCGACTGGATTGGTATGAAAAGCCGACCACAATATTCAACAAATTTTTGATATTTAAATTCACATCAATCTTAACCCTTCAGATCCAATGTAAGATCACCTTAAATCTTATTCCATTACGCAGGGAAATCATGGAACCTATATTGCAGAGAAGAAACATTTGTATTTGCAAGTGTTATTTCTCTGATCTCGCATTCAATGATGAAGTTGCCACTGGTAATTCATACAAATACTGTGGGTAAATAGTTCTTACGTGTGTGTTTCATTCAAATATCAGAGTGCGAAGATGTTTGTAGTATTCGCTGGACCAAAAAGGTGAAGAAAGTCTCTGCAGTTTTTTAATTTTTTTAATAGTTTTTTTTCCTTGTGGCTTTACGCCTCGTCGACGTCGAGGTCTTTAGAGGTGGTAAAGGACTGGGTACAAGGAACGGGAAGGAATTCCGCCATGGAATTTTTAAGGAAGCATCCCGACCTTCGCCTGGAATGATTTGGGGAAACCATGGAATACCTAAATCTGGATGCCCGGACTTGTACCTCGAACCAGCATCCTCCCGAATGCGAGGCCAGAGCGTTAACCACTCACCCACCACGCTCGTTTTTTTTAAATAGCATTTGGCTGGTAAACCATACAGCCAGCTCCAACATTTGTAATTTTTATTACCGCTTATTTTATTTATTTATTTAAAGGTTTATTTAGCCTGACAAGATTAGGGCTGCCAAGCCCTCTCTTACATCATACAAAGTGTTTATAATAAATAATTTACACCTCACGCAAACTAACAGTATACAACACTTATTTAACATTTGGCCAAAATTAAGTTCAAGATTAATACTAAGAAAAAACTTAATAATATTTATAAGTAAAATACTAACTAAAATCTTAATATTATTCACGTTTAACTAGTCAATCATTGAATGGTATAAACTAATGCTAGTGAAAGTTAAAGAAGTAAATGGCGCAAACTCAATACTAGTAAGATGAAGAAACAAGACACAAACTAATAATAGGGAAGGCAGAATAAACAGTGGACACAGTATAAATCAATATAATTCATATCTAAAAATAAGTTATGCATGAAAAAAGAAATCGTTTAGCTAGTGCCGAATAAGTAATGCTTTCTCAAAAGATTTTTTAATGGGCCGATCTTTTTGGTAGTTCTAATTTTCAGGGGAAGATTATTCCACATTCTGGCAGCTGAAATGAAGAAGGAGTTGGCTAGGGTTTCAGAGCTATGGCCGTGGATGGTTAGTATGTTGATGTTATTATTATGGGAAAGTCCTAGGTATGAGATGTTGGAACAAAGGTAGGCGGGAGTTTTCAGATGTATGAGGCGGTGAAGGAGACATAGTGTGGAATCACCGTCGATCCCAGACGCGCAACCACTGTAAGCGGTCGTATGATGGTGAGACATGGTCGTACAGTCGCAGGTCACAGATGAACCTTACGCAGAAGTTCATAATAAGTTCGAGTTTCCTTATGTCTGCCGGACTCAAATTTTGCTGAACAACGTCACAGTAATCGAGATGGGGAAGCACAAGGGTCTGCACCAATTGCTTTTTTTTTTACGAGTGGGGAAGAATTTCTTACATTTATATAGAGCGTGAAGAGAAGAGAAAGCTTTGCGACATACTGAAACAGTATTTTCAGACCAGTTTAAATTACTATCCACTAGGACTCCCAGATCTTTTACAGAATCGCTATAGTTTAACTCTGTTCCCTGAAGCTTTATTTTTGGGAGATTTGATGTGAAGTTGCTGCCCATCAGCTTTGGACTGCCTGAGATTTAGATGATTGAGTCTCACTGATTCACCAACTGTGTATTGCTAATTCCTTCTAATGTGTATTATTCCTAAATTCGTTTGAACCACTTAACTGTTAACACAAGACGGACATAACCCATATATAGAAGCGCCCATACCTGAGGCTGGACTCGAACCAGTGAACTCTGCTACCCTAGACGAACGTTCTTAACCTCTACGGTACCAGGGTTGGCTGCGGTAATATTACAGCATTACCCACGAACCGATGAACAGTGGAAGATAACAAGTGAATATTAAGTTTCATTCCGTAATGGAGACGCGGACTATATCTGATTCTCTTGTAACCTAAGTGACAAAATGTAGCAAAGAAGTTGCGTAACAGGTTATCGAAAACCGGTTAACCAAGTATTAAGCATATCCTGACAGATCGACAACTTGTTGCAGCATATTCATTCATCCGGCTGCTCTTAATAAACGTTAATTTTGTGGTGACATTATGCGTATAAATTTGCGTTATAAAAACAGTTGTCAACTTGCATTAGTGTCGCACGGAAGCACTAGTAGAGTTCGGTATGACTGAGGTTGATTTGGCCGCACAGCAATTTTAGTCTCACAATTTGAAACATATTTGTCAAATTCCTCCCAGTCTTTCCGAAAAAACAACAAAACTTTTTAGAAAGTTTAGAAGGGGTGAGGTGATAGTTGTCATTCTGCGGGTTGGAATAAGAAAGATTTTTACAATTTTTAACCCTCATATTTGCATAAAAAAAAAAATCTACAGAATGACGAAGAGCATTAGGTCGAGAAACGTGAGGTGTCATACCGTATCCAATGTCCGTGTTGAAGGACTCTCATTGTGATCTTATTGAAATGAGTGACCGAGCGACGTAGGTGAGGAGTAACGCCATGATCTCGAATTCGGGTGGATGCGATTTCGAATCTCCGTCAGACTATCTAGATTTGGGTCATCCGTGGTTTCCACAAATCACTCCTGGCGAATGCCGGAATGCTTCCTTCAAAAATGCCATGGCCGAATTCCTTCCCATTCCGTGCCCCCAGTCCTTTCCTGCCTCCAAAGAGCTTAACGTCTATGATGCGTAAAGCCAGAAGAGAAAGAAAAAGAAAAGATAATAATGAAATATGACGTTAAAAAACTGAGATTACATACACATTTTTATTTCTTGCTCTGGTGGCAGATCACGTAACATCATAAGACATACGACAGATTCTAATTTAGAATGTAAGGTTTGTTCAGTTTCAAGTTATGTCAGATTATTTGTTAAAAAAAATGTTAAACTTCAGATTTCATTGTTCTGCTCCTGTGTATCAAATTTCATGTCAATCGCTCCATTTGCATAGGTATTGGGACGACTAATATAATGCAAATGTGTAACGATCTGCATTACTACCAAAAAGCTACAGTTCAAAAATAAATATGCAGAAATATTTTTCTAAACTGCTTTTAATTTCAACATTAAAGGTTTTAAACAGTTCACTTTCATGTTAAAATCTATCAGATACGCTTTACTTGCTATTAACAGGGAATATAATCTCATTTCCAAACATCAATGATTATAGCTGTACCGCCTGAGATCGTAGATTTAAGAAGCAAAGAATCTCTCATAGTTTTTTCCCGTTATATAACTTAGGTAGTTTCCTCGTGTTCCATTCGCATTCAATACAGCCATCTATGGAATTTAAAAACTGAAAAATCAAAATTACAAGAATGAACCGATACATGCAGTTATTATTTTTTACGAAGTATGACGCATCAATATCTAGCTGGTATTGTATCTTTGGTATTTCACGTTATACGTTCAAATTTTCACTTACTGTTTCAGCATTATGCAATGTTGAAGCATAAGATATACCAAACGATTAAATTCAGATTCTATTTTTTTTTTATCTTCTTAACGTCTCTTAACAGCGAAGACTTTAGAGACGGGAAAGGATGGGGGGCAAGGAATGGGAAGGAATTCGGCCATGGCTTTTTGAAGGAAACATCCCGGCATTTGCCTGGAGTGATTTGGGAAACCATGGAAAACCCAAATCTGGATGCCCGGATGGGGATTCGAACCGCCGTCCTCCCGAATGCGAGGTCAGAACGCTAACCGTTACACCACCACTCTCGGTCCAGATTCTAAGCTTTAAAACGATGAGAACACCATCGAAATCTGCTAAGTAGTTTTTGAGTTTTTCTAGAACCAACCTAAACGTGTTTCGTTTAATAGATATAAATATATTGAGTTGTAAGTAAAGTATCGTGTGATCGTGCATCCTGGTGACATAGCTTCGACTTTCCGAGCGTTTCACCTCTGTCGTGGAAGGTCTTACGGTTTAACGTGGAACCCGAACGACGAAAACCATTAAGTACATGGAATGGACAGATAGTGGGAGTTGGTGAGTACCTCGTCTTTTCAAAAAGGATAAATGTATCACAACTTGTTTTGTGGATCATTTCGGTTACCGCAGTTGCTGAATGAAATGATTTTTATCATCTTGGAAACAAGTATGCAACACTGAAAATCTGTAAACAACGTGTAATAACAGTACAGATTTATTGCTGAAGATAAGACGTAGAAACGGTTCAAAAACATATATGGTCCATCGGAGTGAAACTAAAATTCCATAAACAAATTTTTTGTGCACGACACAGTATTTTGTGACATTTTGAAGAACAGAAATAAGAAAAGAAGTTGTATGTAAGAAGGGAGACCATAAAAGGTAGTCAAACATTTATTGGCCGTAAACGTGTGGGTTGAATCCCTTCTGGAAGTGGTGTACCGAGCGTGGTGGGTAAGGGCTAACGCTCTGGCCTCGCATTGGGGAGGACGAGGGTTCCAATCCCCACTCGACCATCCAGATTTCGATTTTCCATAGTTACTCGAAATCACTCCGGCATGTACTTGGAAAACTACAAAAGACCATGACCGAATTCCTTTCCGTTCTCTGCCTGCAGTCTTTTTCCGACTTTAATCACCTTGAGGAAGTCGCGTAAAGCTATACGAAAAAAATGCAACTGACGGGAGAAAGGAATGAGCGTGTTAAAGAATCTGACAAAAACATGAGATAGGAATTGTAGTCAAAGTTATCGAATATAAGAAGATTTATTAATTGACGTAGCGTAGAGTAGTGAACCTTAGAGAGAAAGGAAGAATAAATAAAGTATGTAAAACAGAAATAAGATAGTTATTTGTATAGGCAATACGAAATGGAAAGTGTGGCCCTTGATGTGGAGAGAGTGTAGCATCAAATCAGTCAAAACATTAACGATAAAAAGTATGTTAATATCATTATGAAAGTAAAAACAAATAACGAATCAGAATACCGAAAATTCTTTTCACATTATCAACGTAACTGGTAAGTATTAATTAGATTTACGTACAGGAAGAAGTCTTAAAATTCATTTTAAAAATACAACAATCTGAAAGGGACCTTCTAGTGTATCCTACAGAGCGCAGGAGTAAGAGGAATATTTCAGGAGTACAAGTGCTAACATAAATAAAGTCTTCTCGGGCTTCCAGACGCGCGAAAAAGTCACACCAGTGGGACGTATCGTATTGATACCAAGGCCCTTACCTTTCTGCCGTTTGTGGGTGCCCTAAGTTGTAAAATAGGTAGAATGTTGATTCAACACAGAGTTAAGATAATTTTCAGACCACCCCCAGAAATTAAAATAGGTAGGCAGTATTAAATATGACCTAGGTTTATCGGACAAACGCAGCGGTGTATTGTGCAGCGTTGTGTCGAACACGCAAGAATTGTTTCGTCTGGGGGAAGAAGAGAAATCAGCTGTGGTCGAACACAGTGTCCAAGAAGGACATGCGTTTAATTTCGAAAAAAACTGCCATTTTAGTCCCAGTCGGTGATTTTTTGGACAGAAGCTGTAGAAATCGGAACAGCTGATTCGTTAGTTAACAGGGACACTGGTTATCAACTCAGTGCGGCCTGGAACCCGGCTATCAAAATGCTCAAACAGCTTCGCCTCGATAGTGAGTAGAAGAGTGGATGACGTCATCGCGCTGGGTTGGCTTTTGTCTTCCATTTTTTCCGCGGCAGGTGACATCTATGGTTGAAATTCAGTGGCATTTTTCCGCGGCTGGAAGCCCGAGAATTTATTTATTTATAACACCGTGAAAACTTAGATCTTACAGATGCTAACATGTCTTAGAAAAATAATAAATGGTAATTAATGTACTCATCTAGTTGTTCTTCCAGAAAATTTCTTGTCTCTAAGAAACATTGGTAAATAAAGAGTTTTTGAGTGTTACCGCAATTACCTTTAAAAAATTATCCATTGGTTTTTATTCCTTGACATTTTAAAATTTACTCCTAAATTTTATAATAAAAAAATGCAGGTTATCCTCTCGAGCTTCCCGCCATCGGATTGATACTGACAGGTCTTGAACGAGCTTAAATAGAACCGTACAGCTCACAGCCTTGAGTTGCGAACATCTGCGAGTCCTTCGTGGACACAAAAAATAAAGAATGCGCAACGCAACAGTGTTTAATGACAGCCGAGTAATGCCTTGTTTATATTTTCTCACACCAAAAGAGTGTGCTGTTGCCTCGATGTGGCCTTCATGCTTATTGTGGTTCACGCAAAGCAACATCCACAGAAGAATCGTATTCAAATGTTGCTTGAAGGCTACTACTTTCGCTATAGATGATGTTCTGTGTTTACCAATATAATTCCATCACAGTTGCATTCTACTTTATAAATACAAAACGTTCGTTGAAATAAATCATACGTCATTTAAATTACGTTTTCATGCAGTCACTAATAGCAACTGGCGTTTAATTTGCTAAGTATAAACCAAGAACCTTAAACTTTTCACAACTGGTTTCATTTTTTCCCCAAATTTGATTTTTAGTATAAACAGGAATGTTTACTTGCACCGAGAGTGGTGGGTGAACGGTTAACGTTCTGGCCTCGCATTCGGGAGGACGTGGGTTCGAATCCCAACCGGGCATCGTGATTTGGGTTTTCCATGATTTCCCCAAATCACTCCAGGTGAATGCCGGTATGCTTCATTCAAAAATGCCATGACCGAATTCCTTCCTGTTCCTTGTCCCCAGTCCCATCCCGCCTCTAATGACCTTTGCCGTCGACGAGGCGTAAAGCAGTAAGTAAAAAAAAAGGCAATGTTAATTACTAAGACCAGATCGCTGTAGCCATTAATTACATCCATATTCAAACGTGAGGCGGTAAATATAAACAAGCAAAAATCGAACAGTCCACCAAAAACTTCTGATTAAACCCACTGGAACAAAAATTAGTAATTTCAAAAATTAGGAATGATGTTAGATGTATTTAAACCTAAATTCGACCAAAACAAAAACGCTCAGCTGCAGATAGTGTAGGCTACTTTTGTCTATGTTCATTCAGTTTCGTGAAAGCAGACGTAATATGTTCTTTTAGACCTTCCTTTCAATTTTTATATACTGATTTCGACATACGCAACAGTTCCTACAACTTTATCATTCTGCTGGTAACGAATGATAACATCAAATCCCCAACGATGGTGATCTTCCCCAGGATGTACCAACTTTACGGCGGTGTGAGTCTCGAAGCCATAAAGAGCGACTGTAAATACGATGCTTAACATTCTGGTTTGCACTCCGTTGGAAGACAAATACGGGCTGCCGTGTAGTGAAATCTCCACACCACAAAAAACTACGGTCAAGGTCTGAACTAAAAGGACTTGCGAAAGAGAAAGACAAGGCCATAAAGATAATCACTGGAGCACTTAAGCTCCACAGAATAACTTTGTCAGTAGTTGTCCGGATGTATAATAAGCTTCCCACGTTGTGCGCTAGTTATGAAATGTCTTTAGATTTCGCAAATGTAATATCCGTTCCATCAAGGAGGATGGACGTCGGAAACTGAAAACAGGTCTCAAACATTCGAGAGCTGTTGAAACCAGCACTGTTTGTCGATCCAACTTATTTTATACCGCTGGGTCCTAGAAATTACACAAAATCAAATATTATTATACAAACCAACAAAACTGCTAAGATATAGTCAGTAACAAATACAATTATTAATTGTTTTACTTAACTTTTTTAAAAAAAGATATTTTATTGACACTTGGCCTGTTGGCCATACAGTCAAGATATATTTTTTTTGAAACCATTGTGTTGTCGGTATTTGCTGTTGTATGCGCCTGTAGTCTCTTCCCTTGTGTTGTTCACTGGATTGCCACATATCATTCCAGGCCTCAGTTGTTTTGAGGCGAAATAATGATATTAAGTCACTTCCTATCAAAAGTTCCGCTTGGTTTTCTGTTTGTGCAGCTAATTTTGCAAGAGAATCCACTCTCTCGTTGCCAGGAAGCCCGACATGTGCCTTAACCCAGAGAAAGGAGGTCTTCATTCCTTGTTTATTTATTTTGGTCAAAAACTCAAATATGTTATATAGAAGTGGAGTCCTCCCTCTATTTTTGATTCAATTACCCAGCTTTTGAAGTGCCGATTTGCAACTGCGAGAATTACAGTATTCGGAATCCGCATCTCTAGCACGTATTCCAAAGCTTCAAGTATCGCAAACAGTTCAGCTGTAAAGGAGGATGTTTCCGCACGTAGCTTGAACAGCCTTTCCACATCGTTAGTGCTGTCAAAAAAGGCGCTCCCAACCATGTTGCCAGTCTAATAGGAATAAAACTAAATTATTTGTATTGATTGTTAAAATGTCAAGAGATCAGTCTAGCTGCAAGGAAATAATTTATACTTTGGTGGTAAAATCTGAATTTGAAAACGGAAATATGTAGATAAGTAAAAATTTATATCATTAATACACATATACACACATTTATGCATATATCACACACCTTTCCGACTCACCGTTATTATTCTACATACTTCATAACTTTAGTTTTAATTTAAAAAGGTACTAGAATGTAACTTCTTATTTCTGTATTGAATTATACAATGCAATCTGCTATACAAACAGGATACGGAATTTAAACATACGTATCCAATTATACAATCTGGCAGCCCTGGTTGAATTAATACACAAAAGAACGAAATGACATTCGCTAGTTTCAGTCATGTGTTCTTAGAAACTGCATTGATATTAGAATAGGAGGATAGTAATCATAATATTATAATCATTTCATTTCGTCAATGAGTTAGGTGTATTCTTCTCTTTTTCATTCACATATGGCATTTACATCTGAAATAGAAATCGTCTTTAATGTGTCGAAGTTACATGCAAAATATTATAAAACGAACAAAATCTGATTAAATCTGCATCAATATGACAATTGGAGGATGCCAATAAGAATTCATTTCGCCAATGGAGAAGGTCTACTTCTGTCTTTTTCATTCCTAAAAGCCGTTTACATCACATTTAATGTTAAAACGCTTTCAATGAAGCACTTGGTACAATTTCTTTTTTAAAAAAATCATTAGGATTAATTAATTTAATTTATTTGTGATGTCAATTTCCCTACACAATTATTTTTCCCTATTGTACCCGCCTACTTTTTCTCACTACGAATTTTAATTTTAAAATTTTCAGTGTTTTTCGTGGATTATTCCTTACGTCTCTTATTAATTTATTCCAATCCATGACTGTCTTAACTACTAAAGAAAATTTTCCCGCGCCCTTATATTTGCAATCGAGTGCCTAAATCAGAAGCTTTTTTTCGGTGATTTACAACCGTAACCAGAAAACTTCCAGCAAAAACACTTTTATTTACGATTGCTTTTTCAAAATCTTATTTTTTTGCATCAGTTTCTTTTTCGCTGCTAGCTAAAACTATTTGTTGCCAACAAAAGCTTCCCATTTATCGCAATCTATGCGCCCTGGACCAGTAATAAAATTTATACTACGCAGCATAGTTGTTAAAATTTATTTTGTTTTTCTTTCACTGACGCAGTATTACTGACGTTATCATTTCAGATTCGTGTAAATAGTTTCAACTGTATCGCAATGTAAACGACAGTCGAAATGCGTACAACATTACGAAATCGCAGGTTTGAGAGTAATCATATGTATTATTTCTATAATGTGTTTTTTTGTCACAAGCCTATATCTCCGTTGATAACTATTAATCGAAATGTATGAATGAGGTATCATTTTAAAGCTTACTATCTCAACTTTAATCAAATCATATTTTAAGAAATGACTTTTTCGAAATTCAACTCTTAAAGGGTAAAAATGTCAAAATTTCTAAAATGCGATTTTTTGTACTACAAATCATTTATTTCCCTGCATTCCTGGCCTAAATCGATAAATGAAGTATAATTTTAAAGATCAAGATCTCCGTTTTGATTACGACATGAATTTTTCGGAATTCGTCCCTTCAAGGACAAAAGTATCGATGTTTCTGCGACGCGTTTTTGTGTCACGAGCGATCTATCTTTCTTAATATCTAAACAATATAGATAAATGAGGTATCATTTTAAAGATTAAGGTCTCCGCCGCGGTCACATCATATTTTAAACAAAAAAAAATTCTGAAATCGACCCTTAAAGGGCAAAATTATCATTATTTCCGTAACGTATTATTTTTACCATGTGCCATTTATACCCCTTGATATCTAACCGAAAGAGATAAATGAGTTATCATATTAAAGGTTAAGGTCTCTGCTTCGGTCACAAAATTTCTTAAGAACTAAATTTTTGGGAATTTGATCCTCTAAGGGCAAAAGTAATAACTGTGAAAGTCGCGCGTATGAGACAGTTCACTAACCTAACCGCTAGATAGCAGTAGCACATATCACAGAGATATTAATAAACTACTTCACTGGCGTCGACTTCTGTTACGTACCTATTACACTAAACAAATAAACAATTGATACAAATGAGGCGGTTTTTATTTCAACCTATTTCAAACCATCAACCTTACTATTCATTGTATTCGCGAAATTTTCGCACGGGTCGTCTAGTTTGATAATAATTGTATTTAGTTGAAAAAAACGAAGAAATGATTTGTCAATACACTCGATTTCTACTTGTCAATATGACAGCCTTAGCTAGTTGTGAATAATGTTTAGGGGAGTAACTGTTTCGATCCATTTATTTTGCTAGCTATTAACATCACAGTACTCCAGAGAGAAAACACTGTACAGGCAAATCACTTGGCTGAGACTATGTGTGCCTGAAGTCACGTTTCCACGATCTCTTGTAACGGAGGCGGGACGGGACGGGACCTCATTAGCCG
The DNA here is from genome assembly GCA_031002005.1 of Vandiemenella viatica. Taxonomy (NCBI): domain Eukaryota; kingdom Metazoa; phylum Arthropoda; class Insecta; order Orthoptera; family Morabidae; genus Vandiemenella; species Vandiemenella viatica. The sequence goes on along the minus strand of JARYHS010009186.1, from coordinate 169,574,858 downwards.
AAGTGTAGGGACGAGCGCGCGCGGCAGGTTAGCCCTAGCTTACCTCGCCGCCACCTCCCCACCACGTTACCTAGTGTCGTTTGGCACAGAGCACTTTACAGCAACAGAAAGGGTGCGCACCGCTGCTGCAAACCGATGACAACAGCGCACCTCTACACACGCCTGTGATGTTTACCGACACAGAGTGGGTAGGTGCGTATCATCTCCGCTAGCAGAGGCGGCCCTGTTCCCATGGTGTGTTACTGAGTATTCGTCCCGTCCCGCCTCCGTTACAAGAGATAGTGGGAACGCGGCTTGAGACTCGGCTAGATTCGGCGAGCGTGCGCGCAGTGTAGTAGACTCCATTTCTATATTTCTGGTTCTGGAATTTCTCACACTGAGCAAGGCGGGAGGAGGACGCAATACAGCTCCGCGTCATGTGACCCTGAACTTTACGAGTGTGACACAGTTGTTTTTCTCGAATCGTCCTCTGCAGCGGCTTGGACGACTTTCAGGCACGCCCACAGCATCAGGAAATGCCTTTTCCATGCCATTTTGTTTTTGTCCCGACCTGCTTGCGAAACCACTTGGGTTCTGAAACAAGATATGTTCACCACGACCGCGCAGTTAACTAGAACAGTTCGAAATATTTATTTCCTTTGTTTACTAGGGAATCCTGACACTTTAAAATGGAGGAGAGGTTTGAGAATCGTGAACGTGCCTGTCATTATGAACACAGTGTTATACTCGTCCAGAATTCGTTAGAGCTTCCTACGTAACTATGGCGTTGTTCCTGTTTATTATCTAGCCTTCAATTAATTAAGTTCAGTTAAACAGGAAGTTTAATTTCTTGCAATGACTTTTCTGGGAGATTATCATTTTAATATATAAGAATATCTTATGGTAAAATGGTTGTTAGTGTATGTGAACTTGTGTTTGTAGCAATTAACTTTTTAATTACTTTTAATACGGAATATTTAGTTTTAAAAATCGTTATCAGTTGCGCCAACGGGGGCAACATTCAGTGACTTATTAATAGTCCTTGACAATTTTTTATGATGTTAAAAGTGAATGTCAAGACTTTACAATTATCTATATAACTATTCAAAAATATTACATTTTAATTTCGAACTAAATTAAGTACTTTTAGATTCTTAAAAAAATAATTTAATTATAACTGAGCGTTTGTGCTGATCTTCCGTCATTGAAGTTTTTTTCTGGTACAGTTCCTAGACGCAACGGAAACATGCTGACGGATCTTTTTTCTGTCTTCTAGAAGTTTCGCTGGTATTGTTCTTTGCGGGCAGCGTTGGCTAGAAGGCAGCACATTGCCGCTGTCAAGTGAATAGTATTGTATGTGCGTCGATCACTTCGGATAGAAGCCGAATGTATTATTGTTATCATACTGATTTTATTTTTTATTAAATTTTAATTAAGACATAATCATCTATTTTATCATTTAATAAATCAATCAAGTATTTTACATTAATGGAAGTTTAAATAACGTAAGAATTGCAACTTAGAAAGTTATTTCCACTAACAGTGTAGCTTGTAAGCGCCTGGATGCGTGTTATAAACATCTTTCAACATTTTCAAGATGCTTCGTTAGGTCCCAATTGATTGGTATACCACAAATCGAGTTATCATAAATTAATAAATAAATACGCGTTATTGTCTAACGTAGCCCCAAGGATTGATAAATTGCCACGTTCTCATAAACGTTCTAAAAGGGTCAAAACATCGATCTCTTAAAGCACTTGAATTCTATTGGGTAATAGAACTCATTTAACAGTGTCATTTTCCGTTTATTTGGGGCGTCATTAACTTACTTAAATCTCAACTGATTACATTTTTATGTCGATATCATGAAAAATAAAATCAGTTTATATAGACTTTTATCTGCCGTGTTACGGTAAAGTGATTTTGTAGATAGTCTCAACGCGAAACCATTCGTAACTAAAGTAACTTCGTTTGACCTTAAAAACACGACGACAGCTTCAAGTGATTGCACACTCTGTCTTTGTTGTGACTACAAGTACAGTATAAAATGGAATCTGAATCATGAAGACTTCATAGCATCCGCCACACACACACAAATCAAAATTTTCGGAGGGGAAATGCATCTGAAGTATCAGTAAAAACTGAGGACCAAAGCGATAATTGAATCTGGCACCTGTAGTTTCCATCATGGACGCATTCTTCTTCTTTTTCTCGTGTCGATGACAGAATCAAATATGTGGTAGTTTTTCTGCCAATGCGTTGACATTAACAATGAGCCATCTACGATTCGTAGGAGAATCCCAACATTTCTTTTTAAACGAGCCTTTTCGATTTTACGAATAAATGTTTACCTTCCATTTCGTTCTGTCTTGATGTTAACAAGTGTGCAGATTGGAAACTCCATTAGAAGAACATAACACTCAAGTAGCATGAAGTTACAGAAACTGCCAGGGAAGCTGCTAACCTGGCATTAGGCAGGACGCGGATTCGAATCCCGGTTTGGCGATCGAGATTTCGGTTTTTTGCGGCTTTCCGAAATTACTCCCTGCGAAAGCCGTCAGGGTTTGACATGCCATGCCCGAATGAGTGCATCATGGTTGCTTCGAAAGGCTATGTCCGATGTCCTTACCATTCGTTGTAGCGAATCCTCTCACTAGTTTAAGAATCATACTGATGACCATCGAAGTATGAAACCACAGACCATCCACTAGCGTACCACTGCCAGAGGTCAATCACTTCAGTTTCATTTCAGTCTGCAGGATGCTCTCTGGTTTAAACAGTTCTGAGGAGAGGATGAAAACTCAGAAGATTAATTGTTTCGCTACCGTCAGTATGAAGCATGTAGGATTAAAAAACGAAAGCTTGGAATAAGGCAGATCTTATAATCGAGGACTGCTGACACCTAGTAAACCAAGTCAAAGATTTTGCATGAAGCACGTAAACTGGTCGTGCCTTGGACGATGTTCCGCAGTAGCTGGTGTACAGCCAACTGTGGTTAGAATCACATGACTTCGCACGAGTCTTGTTTTTACATTTATCCATTAGCCGCTACTTGGAAGCGAGCCTAACGGCAAACCGGATAGACGGCTGTTGGCAAGAAATCTCGCAACACTCCACGTAGATAATCAGTGAAGATCTTTATTATGCTAGGATTTTAACAGGCATCTCTCCTCAACGCTTCTAAAAGTCTATAGGAAAAAATCTGGTGAACAGGATGGATGTACCAACAATTCATACTTGGAGAAAGTTTTCTCATATCCTTCTTGACGAAAATTGTACCGTAACATTTCTTCTGTTGTGCCTACAGCCTTAGTTATGTCATACAACCTTACTCATCGAATATTATGCAGTGAATTTTGTCCATATTTTCCCAGTTCATAGTCATTCATCATCTGAATCATCTACAAAAGATGTTCAACCACATTCAAGTCAGGTCACCTATTTCTTCAATGTTGAAGATGAAGTAGCATACACCTTATAAACCCATACAAACTTTGCATGAATTTCCGCGCCCAACAAACCGTCCAAAATGAAGAATTTTTTAACTCCACGATATTCCGTTTTATCAATTTCAGTGAGAAACATACAATATGTTTTCTTTAAAAAAGGCGTATAGAGTAAATTACTTCTCAGATCAAGTTGAAACTTGACAAGTTTACCAACATAAAAAATGTATTGCTACTATTTCCATCTCTCTGCTTGGCCTTGAAATTTTCGTCTATCTCTGGTACATTTAAGTACATCCGCATGGCGCTCCCTGCTTGCACGAGTCGTCTCTTCTCATCAGATTTCCGCATATTTGTTCCAGTTCACGAATGTGCGGCATCCGCCAGCGTCCATTGGGTGTTCCCTGTACCACAGTCCAAATTTTCTTTCGGCTGAAAATTGGAGATATTCCTGTAATACTATTTCAAGTAAGTCAATTCTCCCATTTAACACATCGTATCTTTATCAAATTCCTGGAAAGCTTCGTCATATCAAGCAAATACCAACAACAAATATAAATACAAATAACTGATATTCCGAACTCTTATATCCAGCTTATTCATTCTTGGCGTTGTACTGTTGCTTATGAAAGAAGCGAGACTTTGTAGAAATAATATACATATAAGGATTTTTTCCCCTAATGCGTCATAAGTTGTCGATATGACTTCAAATGGTTTTCGAGCTCCTTTTTATTCGTTAGCGTTTTCCTCATGATACAGAACAAAGGAGTACGTGAATTCGCCATTTCTGTCTACCTGTTTCGGCCTCCGTGGAGCCCCTGTTGGGTGTGCCAAGCCGACTGCAGGCAGCATAGCTGGGGCGACCCGACCCGAGACACAACCCGCCCACTGCAAGAGTCGGCACGGTGATTCATTGTGATTGCTCATGATATTTAAGAGTTTCAGGTGCGGTGCTGTGTCACCTTCCCTGTCTTATTGTCCTCTTCAGTCACTACAGGTTATAAATAATGCATCAGGGACGGTTTTGAGCGCCAGATGCTAAAATCCTGTTTGAATATCTTGTTACTCTTGTTCTACGCTTCCGCAATGCCTCGTCGTGGATGAGCTTGGATATCAAACTCGGAAACAGTCGTAGGATTTGAAAGAAAGAAGTAATTCTCGGCGTTGGATATCAATATAATGTTTCTTACTGACTAGCAGAGTTAAATATAGTGGAGTGTTTACACAATATTTCGATAAAAATCTTCAAGTGAAGTGCTGAACATGCCGAAAGACAGTAACTACGAATATAGTCAAGAGCGCGTGTTTTTCATTGGCTGACGGCACAATAGTTGGGCGTTTCGTACGCTGCTAGGACGCCTTGTCGTCACAGTTGTCTTCAGCACGCCGTAGATTTCACTACTCGAAACGTTGACGTCGCGCAGTTTCAATAACTGGCATCCAAACTTCAGTTAGGTCGTAACACAATCCCTTTCGGCAAAACTGGAGACTAGGCGAACCATGTCAGCCAGTCAATAAAACACTCTGTTGGCTACAAAGTTCCTGTTTTTGACCCGTTTAGCACTTTAGTTTAAAACAGTGGCGTAGATTAGATCAACGAAATAATGTGTAAAAATCACACCATTTTTACTCGGTTGTTTGCCCGAGAACATTATGGTAGTGCTTGGATTTATTTGGAGCTGAATCTATACAGTTCACAATTAGATGATGCTTTGTCCAGAAACTTATCTCTTCTCTGTGAAGTCTAATTCCTAGTCGCTCAAGAAAAGAAACAAAATCAAATGCTATCAGTACAAGACCTTATTTCAATCATCTTCTCTATTTACAACAGAAACACGATGGTGCGAAGATATTTTCCTCCAGTCGTAGTGAAAGTGGATAATATTATTTTCACCACTAAATTCGAAAGGAACAATGTCACGTGCCTAAGAGATAATAACAGCCCAAAATCTTGAATTGAAAACGTTTTGTTGGAGGGAAATTAATTTTATGCAAGTAATTAAATTTTATCAAAGAATTACTTCTTAATACAATTAGGACTATTAATAATATGAAATTCTGAATGAATAATTTTTCTGGGAAGATCACATAAAAATCTCAAACCGAGCGTGTTGGGTCACTTCGTATTCGGGAGGACGTGGGTTCGATTCCCCTTCCGACCGTCCAGATTTGGGTTTTCCATCGTTTCCTTAAATTACTAAATGCCAATGCCACTGGTCCCTTTAGAAATGCCATGGTCGCATTCCTTCCCGTTCCTTGCTCCCAGTCCTATTCCACCTCTAATGACCTCGACTTCGACGAGGCGTAAAGCCAAAAAAAAATCATCAAAGCTGAAATCAAGGTCCTGACACACGTTTCGCAAACCAACCGCCTTCCACGAAACGATGAATCCGTCAACGAAGTTTTACGGCTCTGTTCCGAGCAACCACTGCTGTCCAAACCAAATTTACAAGCCAAGTGACCTGAAGAGTCTTAGGAAAAATGTATCGTCTTATATGGTGTTTCATTTTTTGGTTGGTTCATCAAACTATCAACTTTCTCTTAAAATGTATATACAGTCCCATGAAACTCTTAACACTGTCACTTCTTCCTGAGCAATTGTCGCCTGATCTATTTCATGTATAATAGTAGCAATAAATAATAAAATAATAGACAACGCCACGTCTAACGGATGTCGATCAAATTCCATATCACTCTTGTCAGTAGGAGAAGGTAATGATGTACACGTGTAACAGTAGCGCTGGATTTTTCAAAGGCGTTTGACAGAGTAAGCCACAAAATGGTAGTAAATAAGGTAAAAAGTATTGGAGTGGATGAGAAAGTGATTTGCTGGGTACAAGAATTTTTAAAAGGTATAAAACAGAAAGTTAGTGTGGGAAATGCGGTATCAAAGGAAGTGGAAGTAATAATGGGAGTGCCGCAGGGTAGCGTATTGGGACCATTGCTATTCATTATTCTAATGAATAATTGTGTTGATTGTTTACTATCTGAAATTAGATTGTTTGCAGATGACATAATGCTGTATAAAAGGATCAAAACGATAGAGGACTGTAAACAGTTGCAGGGTGATCTGGACAGGATATCTAGTTGGGTTGGTAAACATGGGGTGAAGATAAATGCAAAGAAGAGTCAGCTAATTAGATACACAAATAAAAAAACAAAAGGTAAATTATGAATATAAGGTGGGGAAAGAATTGCTTACTGAAGACTTGAAATGTAAATATCTTGGAATTACATTTGATAACAAGCTTAACAGGGCAGGACACATTGGACAGGTGGTAGGAAAAGGTTTCAAAACTCTGCACTTGTTGGAAAGAGTGATGAGAGGATGCACGAGAGAAGTAAAGGAATTGGGTTACAAAACTTTGGTAAGACCATTGCTCGAATATGGTAGTGTAGTATGGGACCCACATTTTGAGTATCAAATACAGGAGTTGGAGAAGGTGCAAAGAAGGGCTGCTAGATTTGTTTCTGGAAATTATCGCAGAATGCAATCAGTGACAGATATGATAAAGGAGCTGGAATGGGATTCATTGCAAGACAGGAGGAGGATGAGGAGGGTCATGGGAGTGTACAGGGCATATACTGGCGATGAGGCATGGAAAGATATTGCAGTAGATATGAAAAGTAGTTCATGGAGAGGAAAAGATGACCATGACCACAAGCTGGCACTCGATTTCAGGCACAAGGGTGTGGGAAGATTTTCTTTTTTAGGCAAGGGTATCAGGGATTGGAATGAGTTACCAAGGGGAATGATGAATAACCTACCGAAAACGTTAAAAGAATTTAAAGTTAAAATTTGTAGAGGGCAAATGTAGGTGAGTGTAGGATAGGGGGAAGTTGGGTGTGTAGGGAAATTGCCACCGGAGCGTGTGCTCCATTGAAATTAAATTAAATTAAACAGGATTGTCAATATTTTACATAACTCTTTTCAGTTAGGCTTGCTGTCAGTATAATTAAAGAAACTAATCACTACTTTTCCTTGTTTCAACATGTCCATGATCAGTTACACAAAAATCTAAAACCAAGATATAGAATCAAGTATGAAATCATCATTTGACACGTTCAGTGGTAACTATCCAGCCTGCACAAAAGATGAGCATAGGTGCTAGAATTTTCGGAATTTCAAAAATAGAAACTGAGGATGTTTTAAAATTAAAATATTGTTGCATTTCAACACATTGTCGCTAACACCATAAAATCTGTGTTACTAATTACACGTACTCAGTAAACACAATGTATGGTTTCTCTGAAATTGGTAAATTATGAATCATTTAGTATACAATATTTGGTTCGTTTTGGACGCTAAAACTTAAGTTAATTGACCAAAGAAAAATATTTATCAAAAAAGACCCTCAGAACAGTAAAACACAAAATATAAAAACAAGTACACATCAAATCTACAGTGACATAATAAGAGTAAGAAATGCTACCTGATCAAAGAACGATTAGGAGAAAAGCTTTTGCTTCGATGGTTTAATTTACATCAAAGTTATTACGTTCTTTACTTCTTTTTAAATAAAAATCATACCAGCCACAGAGCTAGAAAATTTTCTGGTTCTTCCATCATGAATATATGATTTTTGTCATCATAGTCCGTTCGGTTTACAGCGATGGCTCAAGAAGTCTACTCTAACCCACTCCACGGTTTCCCTACCCCTACATACGAAGGGGAAATTTGCCACTTGTTAACATGGACACAGCGGTCAGTTCGTAGGAAGTAGGAATTGGCAGGGGTGGTGAGGTGAGGAGCGGGACAGCCGAACGTGACATCGACCCGCCAGATCGTGGTGAACAGGGTATAATATCAATTTGGTATACCCCATGGAAAAAACAATACTTAATTAAAACCATACCCACCTTGGACCACCATTACAATGCAAGGACAGCGTTCGGCAATTAATTTAATTGCGATGGATGTTGTTGTTGTTATTTGCGTTTTCCTGCACGTCGACGACGAGGTCATCAGCGCCCTGACAAAAAACTGGTGTAGCAAAGTGACAAAAAGGTTATATGATTCTACCATCTGTATAGTCGATTGTTAGGGGGTCGACCACACAGACAGCAGGATAAAGCCAATCACTAAAATCGTGGCTGTAAAGGAGCCCCTGGTACCAAACATTTTACAATGTCTGCTTGGCTGTAAAGAGGCCAACCCGTTTTAAAAATGAATTAAAAGCACTTCACTGGCTTTATAACGGCCAACGAGACAAGAATTATAACGATATTTAAAAATAAAAACACAGGATAAAAATGTACGTGGACGGGTGGCTGTAAAGGGGCCACCCATCCATCTTAAAATTTTAGGAACCACACCGGCCAAATTGCGGTGGAGCACATACTCCATTTTTTCCTTTCCTGTCCTCGCCTACTTTTTCTCTCCAGAAGTTGAAACTTTAAATTCTTTCAGCGTTTTTAGTAAATTATTCATCATTTCTCTTGGTAACTTATTCCAAACCCTGACACCCCTGCCTACGAAAAAAACAAAAAAATCTTCCCATCCCCTTGTTATCTCTTAGTGTGGTATATTTATCACTTCATACCTTTTAACTAGACGAAATGCTTTGACACGCCGGTTTTAATAAAAAATGGTGTTGTTTATTAGCAGCTGTTGGCACTAATCATGAGATTGATAAGACGGGTGAATCAGATTTCAATACCGTTCAGCTACTATTACCTGGTAAACCAGCCAGTGTATCAAATAACGTGAAGTACTAGTTTCTTCAATAAGGCTTTTTCTTGCGGAATTGCTAATATTTCATATAAGAGTGTCATTCAAATATAAACCGGATTTTTTTTTCACACAGCTTTATTGGTGATAAATAAAAATACAAATCAAGTAACTTATTTTTTGACGTAATTTTTTCAACGGAAATACATTTTCTCCACCGGATTTGAAGTTTTCTGATCTCGTCGTAGAAAACAGAAGATGGTTACGCCAGTAGCAAATTGCGCACGTATTGTTCGACCGCGGCGTCGTCTTCAAATAGTTCCTTTCCTAATGCATCCTTCAGTGGACCAGCCATGTGGTAGTCACATGGGGACAAGTCTGAACTGTAAGGAAGGTGTCCAAGAGGTTGCCAGTGCATTTCAGTGATTTTATTACTAGTCAGAACAGCTGTATGAGGCCGTGCGCTGTCGTGAAGAAGGAGGACATTACGAATCGGTTGCGGCATCTTTTGGTACGATAAGCATTCTTTGTGTCGTTCAGCAGTTGGCGGTAGTAGACCACATTCACCGTCCTTCGAGTATGTCAATCAGCAATACACCTTTTGAGTCCCAACAGACCGTCGTGTCTTGGTTTTGACCGGTCCTGCCTCTCCAACTTTTCTCCACACCATACTCGTCCTCTTGTTTCCTGGGTTATAGTGATGGAGCCATATATGTTTTTCTGTGGAATGAGCATTCCCAGTGAGTCTACTTTCATTCCAGTCAGTTTTAGGGACAGTCAGGGGCGGATCCAGGGGGGGGGCTAGGGGGCTCAAGTCCCCCCCCCCCTGACATTGTAGTTTTGAGACCTTTTTTTTTTTTTTAGCTCTACGGATTTGAGGCCCGAGGAGGCTATAAATACTACCTTTTTCCCGACTCAAGCCCCCCCCCAAAACCAAAATCCACTGAACGCAAGCCCTCTGAACCAAAATTCACTCAAGCCAAGCCCCCCCCCCCAAACCGAAGTCCGCTCAAGCCCCCCCCAAAACAAAATCCTGGATCCGCCCCTGGGGACAGTGTTAAACTAATAAGTCTCCTTAAGTCGTGATCAGCTATTTCATCACTTCGGGAGGTGGATTGTTTTGAGAATAAACACCATGACCATAGAGACAGCATTGAGATGCATAATTTTCCAGGATAATTGATAATAATAGATATTATAGCTGGAATTATGCCACTACTTTTTTAATAATCCACGCTCTCACTGGTTTAACAAAAGTTATGCTTTAGTACAAAACACACACAAAAAATCCTTTTAAATGAGGATCCCTATCCAACGAACCTGGTGGATCAGTGTAACGCTTAGGTCTTATATTCTAGGGGACATGGATTCAAATCTCCTACCATCCAAATTTCAGTTTTGCATGGTTTCCCAAAATCACTCTATTCGAATACCGGTATGGTTCCTCAAATGGCCATGGCCAAATTCCTTTCCGTTCCTTGACCCATGCCTCCTGGCTCTAATGACTTCGATGTAGACGAGCCATAAAGTTCGAAAAAGAAATATTCTTATCTACAACGAGTTTATTTTCCTTTTCAATAAACTATAAGACTATGATCAACAATCAATCTTGAGATAATAAAGGTCGTTGCTACAATGTTTAACCCTAAGGGGTAGAGCTGATAACTTCTTTTTATTTTTTATTTTTTTTCGTTCAAGAAAGAACAGTACCATTTTGTGGCTTCGAAGGCAGTGAGAGTTGTTTTCGGTTTGTATTGAGGTAGTCTTTGCACGCTAAGTGTTTTGCACGGCAAGGAGATTGACCTGACGAGGGGCTGTTTCTGCAGAGAGCTTGTACGGCCTTGTGGAGAGGTTTACAAGTCAACGACGACATTTTGCAAGTGAATGCAACGTGACACAGATAGTAAAAATGTGCATAAGTCTGTGACAAGTGTTTTTGGATGGTGAAGCCATCTTCCTATGTTGTGGCTTTTGGATTTGTTAGCCGTGAGAACAGATGTAGCTATGGTGCTGAATGGCTACAAACAAAGGTAACGATCTTTGAGTAACAAAACTGCATTGCTCTTCAGTTTCGGTTGGACCTGAAATGGTTTGGCAGAGAGACCTGCATCGATAAAGAGATTTCTCTGTGCTCTTTGTAACTGCAGGCTGAAATGGCGCCCTACTTAGATAAAATTCACATGTGTTAAATGTTAATATTTCCGCCCATAAACGTAAGGGGTTTACAAAATACATTCCATTGAGTTGCCCTTTTGATTGTGTGTAAATAAACGATAAATTGTGAAACATTAAACTTTTTGTAAATGCAAAAGATATCTCTTCACGATTAATAATTATGAAGTCATATTAATTTAAAATTGAAATATAATAATTAACTTTTCCTTCCCATGAACTGTTTTTTTATCGTTTTTAAAAAAATAATTATTCGTCTTTCTTTATGTTTGCCCTATATGTGAATCTCTGATACTTTGCACAAACCATAATTTGGACAGACGCAATACTTGACAAACCAAGTATGGCCCAGGGCGGAGATGAACAGTGGAATACCAGAACCTGAGCCTTGACGCTGCTGTGGCCAGTGTCCAGCTATAGTAAGCGAATCCTCAGACGTGTGAAGTGACCGCTTCCTTACGAGCTGTGCGTAAATTCGCCACAAGCGCGTCACGCACTTCCTTCCGGTCCGATCCTAGTGGTGGGAACTCGGAAACGGTTTTGTAACTATGTCACAAGAGATTAAAATACCTCCTCTTCCGCTAGGAAGTATACTGCTATTTACTGTTTTGTTGTTCTCCGCATTTTTAACCACTCAGTCATGAGGTTAATATACCTTCACCTATAAGAGGATCGTCCCAATTGTTCGTAGCCTGATCACGAATACCAAATCTTAGACTGGCAAAGCTGTATACAATTCTCTTAGTGGAATACTTAAAATAATACATCATCTTGGCACGAACGTTTATTTTGTTACAGGTATTGCAGTTGGATGAGGAGTAGGTTTAATCTAAAATGGAGAGATAGAAAATCGTGCTCTAACTAAATGTTTGTGGAACAAAGCGATGTCATCAAAGAACAAGCCTTAAGATATGTTCTTAGCATGAGGGAAGGGTTCCTCTGAATACAATACAATTTTAAAAAAAGCATATGTTTACGGGGAATCTAGCCATCTCTGTATCCAATCCAGCAGATTATGTTGAAAGATTTGTGACTACGGATGATACTTGAGCTTGTCTCTTCACCTCAAAATCAGAGTAACAAATCACTCCGAATCCCCTTTCCATAGAAGTCCAAGGTTGTTCTTCATGGATACAATGTGATGCTCTCTGTTTTATGTCGATCTTTTAGTGACTCTGAGGTTGTAATCCTTCAATATTTCCACTCAAAAAAAAGTGAAACATTCATAGAGAAATATTATACTAATTTTTCGAATAAATTGTGAACAGATATCGAGAAAAAGAGTAAAGACAAATTGTACAAAAATAGGTTGTTTCACTAGTCACGAGAGTGGATTTCAGTTGTAGCAGACCGAGCGTGGTGGGTGAGCGGTTAACGCTCTGGCCTCGCATTCGGGAGGACGCCGGTTCGAACGCCCGTCCGGCATCCAGATTTGGGTTTTCCACGGTTTCCTCAAATCACTCCAGGTGAATGCCGGGATGCTTCCTTCAAAAAGCCATGGCCCCAGTCCCATCCCGCCTCTAATGACCTCGACGTAAAGCCACAAGTAAAAAAAAAAAGTTTATATCACAATGTCTCTAATTATCAGATCTAGCCCCCTAAGTGTTTGACCAATCTCCAAACTTTAAAGCGTTTTTGTCTAGCACCAACTTCAAATCAGATGATGACTTCAAATGTGCTGTCTTGTAATTTTTTTTACACCGGCATTGAAGGGTCATTCATTACAGTAAGTGTTTGGAGCAGGGTGATTATTTTGAAAAATGAAAAACAAGTTTTATTTTTAACTAATGCGCATAAGTGTCAGACCAAAAATTATAGATAGGTTTAGAACATCCCCAAGGACTTCGAATGAAAAGTCATATGATTTTCAGATGCAATGGAATCTTGGTAAATGGTACCAAAATCGTCAGACGAAACGTCTCAGTTAATTTTACTCTGTCGTTCAAATCTTTTTTCAAATTCTCCATGAGCAATATTACACAGAAAATAATAAAATACGTAACGTTTTTATTCAGACATTTCAAGGGATTTGCAAATTTTCGAGGTCTCTGGAATACTTTTTAATGCGAAACTATTTGAAAGTATTGGCCTTTAATTTTGATGGGAAAACAAATCAACCATTAGAATTGGTCTGCGAAGGAGAGATATTTGCGCAAGAACTACTGACACACCACAATTTAATTGTGTTCCTAAATAAACGATGACGCGCATTCTTCACTTCTAATTTAGATTTATTTGGACAATTGCAAGTTTCTCATGACCTTTGGGCTCTGACTTTTCGACTGCTACAATCTTAACTATTTTTTATCAAAATCTATAATAGTGATAGTGTGTGAAAGTTATTTTGTTTCTCTTATTGGTTATGCATCCTTTTAATCATTGCCTTGGTGTTATCTGGAAGCCTTTTAGTGCTTCTCAAAAGCGTCTTGTATACTGCGACCTTTAAGCTATGCGTTTACTGTAGTGCAATCATCAATGCATTCTACAACGATACATTAAATTTATTGAGCACTATTTTTCAAACTTCACACAGGCACTCTAGAAAGTTGACAACGCATTTGTGACTAAACACAAGCATCTGTAAGAGTGGGAAACGAAGGCAAACCGAATTCTGCACGATAGCATGGTCATAGACCGTATCACAGAGATTTATCCAACTGCTGATACCTACCAAAGTTGGAGAGGAATAAATAGATCACGAGACCATGGGCGAGATCATGTTCATATTTCGCTTCTGCCCAAATATAACTACAGCTGTGACTATGAACATTTATAACTGAAACACGGTAAAAATAGTACGATCAGGAACTTCTCAACGTCAACACAGTACTTGCTTTCCGCTTGTGGCTAGTGGCCATTATGTATGTAGTCGTGTGCTTTTTTTCTCCAAGGCAACCCAAGTGGCCTCGACTGGCAAATCAGAGCTTGACCTGATTTGATGATGAGTGATTCGGTACAACTAGAAGATTGATAGTTATCCATGGTCCCCTTACCATATAATGTCCCACAAAAAGGGAGTCAACTCGCATCAAAGCCAGAAGCTAATTTATGATATGTTGGCATAAAGAGTATGACGAATTGCTGGTAGCATACTGTGGTCAACTGGATGACTTAAGCGTTAGGAGTCATCAACCGCAACGCCGGCGAGATCAAATGTTTGACTGACTGCAGGACAGTGACTCCTGGAATCATTGTCCACAACGGATGGCGCCTCTGAAACCGCACAGGATATGTCTCAGCAGCACGCGCCAGCCAGAACAAAGCACGAGCAAAGTGTAAGTGTACTCATCAGTCCATAATCAACACGAAAACAGAGGTGAGAACTACCAACCAACAGCTTCTTCCACGTCGCAGATCACTGTAACCATTGCAACAGTGATGTACAGCAGTGTTCAACTCAATACCTATCAACGAAGAAGAAATTACGGTGTAATATCCATAAAGTATGAGATCTCATAGAAAACATTTGCCCGTTAAAAGGTTCCATGGTTATTTATTGTAAAGCTGAGTTCAGTGCCAATTTAGTTCCCCATATATATTATTATTATTAATCTAATTGCGATGGAGCACACGCTCTGATGGAAATTCCCTTAGTCATCTAATTACCCCTTTTTATTTTATTTTCCTAATTATCTTATATAATTTTGGTGTTAAATTCTTTAGCCATCCACTTTTGCGATTAAAAAATTTTAGTTTTAAATTCCTTAAACGTTTTTGGTAAATTATTTTTCAGTTCACGTGTTAATTTGTTCCAATTCCTGAAACCCTTAACTATAAAAGAAAAATTTACCACTCCCTTGTGCTTGAAATCGAGCGCCAGCTTGTTGTCATGATTATCTTTCCCCTTCCATGCACTATGCCCAATTCTTCGATCAATATCCTCCCAAAACCCATCACCAACATATGCCTTGTACACTCCCAGCACTATCTTCACCCTCCTCCTGTCCTCCAATGTCTCCTAATCCAGCTCCTTTATCATATCAGATGCTGACAGAGTCGTGCGATAATTTTCGAAAACAATTCTAGCTGCTCTTCCTTGCACGTCATCCAACTCCTGTCTTAGATACACAAAATGTGGGTCCCAAACTACACCACGTTATGCCAAGTTTTTTTCACATCATGCCTTCTACCAGCAATTCTGACCCCACCCTATAATCATCAACAATCTTTAGTTTTTTATCTGTGTATCTAATAAGGGGGCATCCACAAATTACGTGAGGTGTTTTTCCGGTTTTCTGGACTCCCTCCCTCCCCTCTGATGAGATTCCGTGAGATCTGGCCGCCCCCCCCCCCCATCCTGTGGTGAGATGGTGAGATCTGGTCCGTGAGAACACTCCCCCCCTCCCCCCTAGAAATCGCCCTGGAAACTTTTGTAGAGCTTTGTTTTTTTTTTTAGGTCACAGCCTCACTTTTTGACGCCTAAAATCGACTTTGGCACAAATTGTAGACCTTTTTTTTATCTCTACTGTCCAAAAATTTTTCGCAAAATCTCAGTGAGATTTCCGTAGACCCCCCCCCCCTACCCCTTGGTGAGATCTGGTGAGATTTCGCCGGACCCCTCCCCCCCCCCATTTCATCTCACGTAATTAATGGACGTCCCCTAAGCTGACTCTTCCTGGCATTTATCTTCATTCCATGCTGACCTACCATGCGACTGATACACTGAAACTACGTTAACCATTTCGCCATCGACATGCTGTGACGTGTTGCTCGTTTGATGCGCGCGTTGGGCTATTTTAGGATGGGTAAAATCTTATGAGTTTGCGTTACCAACATGCTAATGTTAACATTATATGTGTAGCTATAAGTATGACGAATTGCGTTTGAGCAGCAGTGAAAGTATAGATTATACTTGTATCTAAAATGCAAAAACGTGGCGGTCTAGTAGCTCAGTGACTAAGGTGCTTACTTCCAAAAGTTTCTCCGGTCGCGGGTTCAAATATTCAGGAGTTGTATTTGATTATATGAGCTACACCGGGACGTTCCGTGGTTCAGATGCCACGTTAAACTGTAGGCTGCTGAGGAAAGGAATTGGTCTTCCTGCCTCTGACACAATAGCTTAGTACATCTCCTTCTGGAAGATTCGATCAACCTTTGTGTTGTAGACTAAGTTAGATTTTTAGTTTTTTAATTGAAAACTTCTTTAGACACGTTGTGCTGTTTTTGGATGGTTAAAAATCTTATCGCGTCTCGACATGCTAATGTTAACAATCTATCTGTAGCGGGCTGCTGGATCTGTGGTTACGTTATATGACTGGGAAACGAAGGTTCCGGGGTCGAATCCTTGTCTATTCATAGACATTTAACCCGACCTTCACCTCTGGTACAGCTTGCTGTGTAATGTGACGTACGCATTAACGCTTCCGTGGTTCGGATTCCACGTTAAACTGTAGGTCTCCTGGGCCTGGTAGCACTACCGGGTTAGGTAAGGCGGCTAATACAGGGGTGGTATGCGCAGCCAATAGGAACCCTGTCACCGAGCGTGGTGGTGTAACGGATAGCGTTCTGGCCTCGCATTCGGGAGGACGGCGGTTCGAATCCCCGTCCGGGCATCCAGATTTGGGTTTTCCATGGTTTCCCCAAATCACTCCAGGTGAATGCCGGGATGCTTCCTTCAAAAGGCCATGGCCGAATTCCTTCCCATTCCTTGCCCCCATCCTTTCCCGTCTCTAAAAACCACGTTGTTAAAAAGGGACGTTAAACTGTTTTCAAAAAAAAAAAAAAAAAAAGAAACCCTGTCACCAGGTCATTACGTCCACACGGAATTATTATTATTTAGTATATCTGTAGCTATAAGTATGACGTTTTGCGCATATGATATTCATATTCATCGACCGAGTGTGGTGGTGTAACGGCTAGCGTTCTGGCCCCGCATTCGGGAGGACGGTGGTTCGAGTCCCAATCCGGGCATCCAGATTTGGGTTTTCCATGGTTTCCCAAATCACTCCAGGCAAATGCCGGGATGCTTCCTTAAAAAGGCCATGGCCGAATCCCTTCCCGTCTCTAAAGACCTCGCTGTTGAGAGACGTAAAGCAGTTAAAAAAAATATTAATAGTTTTAAGTTTTCGCTTCTGTCGGCAGTACCTAATGCCAATTGACTTTTTTTTTTTAAATTCTTAAACATATAGATTTTCTTCTGATTACAGTCTCATTATAAGTATATATTATTTCCTGGAAATATGCAACTAGGGTGGTTTGCCGTTGCCTTCTGCCATGTGACAGTGTTGTTATAAGTGTGTGTGTGTTCACTATTGAGGGTTGTTTGTGTTATGGATGAGAGATGGGACAGGGTGAAACGCATTGCCACCCTATTAAATCCTAGTGTCTTCCGAAAGATACCAAACGGGTCCCAACTCTCAAGTTTTAACGTCCCCATCTGACTCGACGGATTAATCACCATTAGCAGTGTAGAATGTCTACAGTCCTTACGCATTGTCGAGGAGTATGGGATTTAACCCACAGCTGGTACACAATCTGGAAATCAAAAATCGTACCTTCCACCCTCCTCCCCCCCTCCTCCCCCCCTCCCCATCCCCAGCTGGAGAAAAACCGAATGATGAAAATTTCTTCCATCACTGTACTTCGAACTAGCTAACACCGCACAGTGTGTTATTTTCCAAATCTAGAGGGACAAAAGTCAATTTTGACACTAGTCTACACAGGCAAAATAGTTATTTATATTTAAAGTAGACAAACTATATTATTAGGAACAAAGGTTTATTTTACGCGTATCTGCGCCTAACAATAGAAAAAATAATTTGAACAATGGACTTCCTGTGACCCGCCGATCAAGTGCTCCATTCGGCCGCGCCATTCGACTGAGTTTAGTCGATGATTACGCTGTGTTTCTGTGAGGTATGAGTAATTTTTGTGTTGCTATTGCTTTTTGTGAGTTTCAAGATTAGTTTACGCATGATTTTTCTGTAATACGTTTTAAAACTGAATCATGAGCATCATTAAAAGAGAGCGAGATTATTTCTGATAAAGAAAAACAACGGAGCCAGTTTCATTTTGAGTTTTAGTTTATTATACCACATTATACCAAACTATTTCTATATTTATTTGAAAGAGCTACTTATTAACTACAAGAATTACCTTCATTTGTTTGCGCATGTTTGCGACACCCATACAACTTTTCTTCATTTTCAGAATGACTGCACAAATTTCGCGTAGAGAATTTTTCAACGTATGGTTTGCTAAAGCAAAACAATCAAGGTTAGATGCTTTGTTACAGTTTGTATTGCAGTAACTAGGTGACACATCGTTTTCAGATGACATTATAATGATTTTAAAAGCTACCATCAGAATTGATGCCCTAAAAATTGAGCAAAGATGGTCTAAAACGGGAAGACATAGATACCGCTTCCTAAATACATATTCTAAGTGGTTAGAAATATTAGTGCCTCTTCTAGGTGAATGAAGACAAAGGTCTTTCACGATTGCTGCATAATTTCGTTTTCCTGACTTGCGAAGCTGTACTTCGGTTGCCATCGAAATTTCTTCTCGACTTGCCGTTTCAAGGAGATGTTTGATTCGCCGTTTTTTTGTTTTAATACTTGAACTCTCAAACTATTTTTGTGGTCTGCCAAATATACCCGAACTCGTCCCAGGCAGTGCAGTTTTGGTGGCAATATCAGGTAGTGAAACGTTTCATTCAAACCACTTAGAATATGTGTTTAGGAAGCGGTCTCTATGTCTTCCCATTTTAGACAATCTTTGTTCAATTTTTAGGGCATCAATTCTGATGGTAGCTTTTAAACTCATTATAATGTCATCTGAAAACGATGTGTCACCTAGTTACTGCAATACAAACTGTAACAAAGCATCTAACCTTGATTGTTTTGCTTTAGCAAACCATACGTTGAAAAATTCTCTACGCGAAATTTGTGCAGTCATTCTGAAAATGAAGAAAAGTTGTATGGGTGTCGCAAACATGCGCAAACAAATGAAGGTAATTCTTGTAGTTAATAAGTAGCTCTTTCAAATAAATATAGAAATAGTTTGGTATAATGTGGTATAATAAACTAAAACTCAAAATGAAACTGGCTCAGTTGTTTTTCTTTATCAGAAATAATCTCGCTCTCCTTTAATGATGCTCATGATTCAGTTTTAAAACGTATTACAGAAAAATCATGCGTAAACTAATCATGAAACTCACAAAAAGCAATAGCAACACAAAAATTACTCATACCTCACAGAAACACAGCGTAATCATCGACTAAACTCAGTCGAATGGCGCGGCCGAATGGAGCACTTGATCGGCGGGTCGCAGGAAGTCCATTGTTCAAATTATTTTTTCTATTGTTAGGCGCAGATACGCGTAAAATAAACCTTTGTTCCTAATAATATAGTTTGTCTACTTTAAATATAAATAACTATTTTGCCTGTGTAGACTAGTGTCAAAATTGACTTTTGTCCCTCTAGATTTGGAAAATAACACACTGTGCACCGTGTTGAAATTCTTTCACTAATTGCATCGAATACTATTCCGATGTTCAACATTGAAACTATAGGATCGTGATCTGTGAAAATATACATATCGCGTTCTTTAACCGCGTAGATTTTACTTAAACATTTATACATATTTCGTTCTGATTATTAGACTCGTGCTCTGTATTTAGTCTGAAGAAACTTTTGTAAAAAAACTTTTCTCCTATACACTTTTGCATTGGGCTATATTATCAGCGAAGAAAATCAGTCATGAATTACAACATAGCAAAACTGTGGACAGAACTCGCAAAGTGTAGGCCTACGTTATATATTTCAACACATTCGACCACTTCTCGTACCGAACATATTCTATTATACAGATATCGCAACGAATAACAATTCCAGCGAGGTTCATGGTATACATCCATGTTACCCGACAGCATCTTTGATCCGTTCGTTCCCAATAATACGCCGCGCCGCAGAAAATTTTATCCTCTCTTCATGAACGACTTTTTACTTCGATGGGAAATTTACACTCTCAGTATCTTCTGTGTAAATATATTCTTACAGAGCAAAGACTGGCGGTCTGTTGTTAGTAACGGAACTACAACGAAAGCAATCAAAGTGTTCGGGAAAGATGTACGTTGAGAAAGAACAGTCGGCTTCCAAAAACAAGGAAGTCAATAAAGCTGCGAAGTTCACTACACTGGAAAGACAAAGTTTATTGAACTGTTACACGAAGCCACGCAGCTGCTAACGATGTGAAGAGTTAATATCTGAGACGAGGAAGAATCGTCAGGGATTGGAATAAGTTACCAAGGGAAATGATGAATAATTTACCAAAAAAGTTGAAAGAATTTAAAGCTAAAATTTGTAGAGGGCAAATGTAGGTGGGTACAGGAAAGGGGGAAAATGGGTGTTTAGGGAAATCGCCACCTGAGCGTGTGCTCCATTACATTAATTAAATTAAATTAATCGCCATCAGTGCTCTTAGTAATGTCGGAGACATGCCTACAATGTAGTTGTACTTAAGTTACTGAAGCGATTTGCAACATGAAATGCGGGAGCTGCTACAGTCTCGGTAAATTGATATTGTTATTGGAAACAAAATTCAAATATAGACTATGGGACTATTACGCTAAAATCGTTGTGGAAGTAGGTGAACTTATTAAATAGAATATTTTCTTCCTACGTAGAAGCTACTAACCACCGTTGTCTTCCATGTAATACCCTCCAGAGTCTCGGCATTGAATTCAGCATGAGTTCCGCGAACTGAACCATTCCTGGAAAGATTCTTGTGGGTTGCTGTGTGGCTTCAGTTTCATCAGCGAATGTTCCTAAGCGGGTATTTTCAGAGCGTTGCTCTTCAGCAGGGAACTTTGGTTCTGTAATAGAAAGAAGT
The DNA here is from genome assembly GCA_031002005.1 of Vandiemenella viatica. Taxonomy (NCBI): domain Eukaryota; kingdom Metazoa; phylum Arthropoda; class Insecta; order Orthoptera; family Morabidae; genus Vandiemenella; species Vandiemenella viatica. Next base: position 169,553,758 of record JARYHS010009186.1, on the reverse strand, counting down.
CTGCTAGAGGGAAGCTAATTGAAATGTGGATGAACCGACGTCATGTTAGCAAGCATTCTCATCAACAATAATGGATGGGGAGATAACTAACGCATGAAGCTGAAAACTGGCTGCTTGCTGCAGACAAGACATTTGGTTCAGGCATTCTGAAGGACGCGGGTTCAAATCCCCGCTCAATCTTAATTCGGTTTTCCGAAATCATTACAGGAGAATACTGGTATGATTCTTTAAAATGTCGACGCCAAATTGCTTCCTGTTCCTAGCCCCCAATATTCTTGCGACTCTAATGACATTGACGTCGATGAGGCGTAAGAAAAAACTAATTTAAAATAAACGTAAATATGTAAAAAAAAAAAAAAAAAAAAAAAAAAAAAAAAACGTCTGCAGGTGAATAAGATCATTAAGTTATAGGTTGATGTGTAATTTAAAATTGTTAGTGCACAAACTCTGTAGATAGACGTAGTGACGCCAAGAAAGAAAATAATCTAGTTTCAGAAGGACTGATTAGTAAAACTATATTACTGCTGTCCGTTTTAGGGGCAGTGTTGTTTAAATGACACTGCATTTATCACCTCCGCAAACCGCATTCGTGGTAAAATATGGAGGTACGCGTGTAGGAATGCATAAAACCACTCGAGAGGCTTATGAAATATACTGCTTCGCTTGTGTACGCGTGCTGTATCTGCTAGAAACCGCTACGTCTATATTCAATAAGTTCCTAGAACAGGCTGACAAGACAGAGGTGACACCATTTGAAGAGAAAGTTCAAGCCGTTCTTGACGATCTCTCCCAAGCTTCCTAATCAAGTGAATTAACGTAGGCGTTAGACCTCAGAGAAAGTAAAGTTGGCAAAAATTACGGCGTTTCTCATAAAATGTGCTGATTGCATTGGAAGCTGTCGGTAGCCTTCTCATAACAAAGAAAAACCAAGGCAGAGTAGCGAAAGGATATACATTTTCTTGATCGTAATAGAAATGAAATGAATCTAAAAAAAATGCATCCTTTATTCAGAGTTACACATACGTTAGATCTGATAATAAAACTTCATCAGACATTCGTTTTATATTATCACCTGTAAGGGAAAGAACGCAACGCAAAGTAAATTTTAGGCTTGCTGCGAAGAAAGAAAGATATTTAGTTTGCATGTATATCGCTCGTAAACGAAGATTATTACATGTAATAACAACGTTCAATGTTTCGCCAGTAAAGTGGCTCTCATCGCTTATGGAATTACAAGGGATAATGTCTGTATTTAAGACATTATTTAGCTATTCGTATGTTCGCAAGTGTAATGAAAACGCGATTACGTACGAACGTTCACTGCTAGCACCGATATTTGTTATTTACGAAAAGAGATAAATGTTCTTAACCCATGGCCGTGAAAAACTATTTGTAAACGAAACCCCGCATAAACTCGCAGCACTTCTTGTTTACAACACGGCTTATATTCTCCATCTGACAAGAATGTGATATTCGTTTCAGATAAGATACGAAAAGTCGGTCGGAAGGACGGCGGTTCGTATCCCCGTCTGGACATCCAGATTTGGGTGTATTTCATGGTTTCTCCAGATCTCTCCAGGCGTAATTCCGGGGTGCTTCTTTCAAAAAGTTATGGCCGAATTCCTTCCTGTTCCTTGTCCCCAGTCCTTTCCTGCCGCTAATGACCTCAACGTAGACGAGACTGTAAAGCTATAAGCAAAACAAACAAAAAATCAAAAAACGGAAATTCGAATAGTGTCTGAAATATCAGCAGAAACTAAGCTCGTATTCAACATTCAGATTACGGTCCAAGCCTGAAATTTCATGAAAATCTTACTTTCATGTTTGAGTTTCTTTTACACAAAAATATCTGCATGAGCTATCGTTTAGCAACATACAAAATTTCAGATTTCATTAGATCGGGTATCAAGAAATGATTGGGATACGTCACTGCAAAATTTCTCATCAGTTCTTTGTTTGTTCGTCTAATACTTTAATACACAAAATAACTAATTTAAAAGGCTTATAACATTTATAACAGACAGAAACCTATCACTGTATAGTCAAATCTGGAATCGATTACCAAGCGCCTAGGTTTGGATTTCCGGGTTAATCAGTGTTTTATAAAACACAAAGATAACAGACTTTGTTGGCTGAGTCTGAATTTGAGTGGCATCAGTTTTTCTATTGGCCTGGTACCGAAACTAAGGGGCTGCCCAGAATGTACCGTTCTGAGAGAAGCTGAGAGGTTACGCAAAATGTACCGTTTGCCCAGGAAGATGTAAACAGACTTCTATTGGAAGCTAAAATAATTCCCAAAATGCGCCGTTTGTTCGGGAAAATGATCGAATGTTTCAGGTGGATTTGTCTCAACCAAAAAAAGTCTTGTCTCTAAACATTATTAAGAGATTTCAGCATTCTTCGTCTCGGCGAACACATATATAAAGAGACATAGTGACACAATTCCGAAAATAATTGAGGGAACAAAGGCACTGATGCTTTGAAATGAAAATTTTAGATGATTCCGTAATTTGCAATAGAGAATCACTTGACAGGGTGGTGTGTGAATTCTGTAAACAAGAGCTTCCGTGCCGTTAGTGTTGGAGTAGTCAAATGGGGAAGCCTCTGGGGTCGTAACAAAGGCGCGGTTGACGGCCCCTGACCCAGAAGCAACAGGTAGGAACCAGTCTGCGAGCGGAATCCCTCACTGGGTATGACTCACCACCACGAGGCAGCGTGTGCCAGGCCCAGCCAAACGGAATCTGGGGCAATACCCCACCTGCTGCAACCAGTTGCCTTTACAACAAAAACTGTTCGATAAACACTGCACAGTTCTGGGGTTACAGAAGACACGCCAACTGAAATGCTGCAAAATTTACCAGAAACACAAGGAATTTAAAATTAAAATTTTTAATAGGGAAAAAATATGTAAGTGGCGTATTGCACTCAAATAATTAAGATAAATAAAAAAATCATGGAATGGGTAAGATGATATGCAGACAAATCGTCACAGGGTCAAATTCTTAATGTCAGTTAAATTAAATCAAACAACTGAGACAGTTTATTAAAAGAAACCTCCTTTCTATCGTTGCAGTCTTAAAATTGTACCCATTATTTCTGTATCGATCCCAATCTAGAAGAGTTTTCAGTCTAAGTTGAATAATGTAACACTTGAAACATTCATTTTTCCCTCTTCAAACACTATTCATAGGATATCCCCGCATTCTCATGATTATATGACATAAAGGAAGTTGTATTTTACTGTAAGACCAATATTAACGAATTATTTCTTCAATTGGAGATTGTTTTAGAATTTTATGCAGTGTTTTTATCTTACTGAACAGTTTTATTCTCCAAGAATATGGAAGTAGTTTAGGGGAATTTGAACTCTTCTATGTTTATTCAAATTTCTGAGCTCAAAATCTATTTCTCTCTCTCTCTCTCTTTTCTACAAACACATAAAGCCTCCATGAATGAAACTAATCTTTCGTTCTGTTTTGCGTCTGGAACTTCAAGCAAGAGTTTTAAAAATAATCAAAGAACTGCGTCTCCTGAGAAATGTTGAGGTTTCCAATATCTGCACTTTCAGGTTTTTAACAAGAAAGGTAGCGCGGAGGGAGGGGAGGATCGTGTAGCAACCGAGAGTGTGAAAGCTACATCCGGGAATCGACGTTGCATATCGCATTCCGGGAACTATTAAGAGCTTGTGAATGACTTCCAACAACGCGAAAGCTACCACAAAAAAGAAGATGAAAAAGCTTTCTCAGGATTAGCTTAGGATACTGCTTACAAAAGACTGAGACACGTAAGTAGTATGAATAAGAATATACAACGAGCAAAAAGGGTATATAATATTTAATAAATAAATCTAGCTCTATGCTGTCTCTTCTGCAACCATTCTGGTATCATTTAAGAAAGGTTAAAACTGTATAAAATCTCTTTACTTTCTTAATGGATTACATCTTAGCCAAACTCGTTGACTCAACTTCAGTTTACTGGATAGGCCACAATCGAGCATGCGAAATCTGAGGATAACAAATTAAAATGTGATTAATATGTGTTAATTCCTTCACGAATTATGGGAGCGGAGATCCAGCCGTAATCACTTTACTCTGATGTTGCTATGTCACTCTTCACACAAAGATCATCTTCAGATAGCAACAAACAACAACGATCGTAATATAGTAATAAAAATTTTGTAGTTTCAAATATGATAACACTAATTATAGACCTATAGTCTTATACTCTACGAATTTGTGGGAACGACAAGAATAATCTTGTTATTCGTAATGCTCATTCGCTTCCGACGAGTCCCGTTGGACTTCTGCAGTTGAATATGACAACACACCATTGTTAGTGAAATGTTCCACGAAGTAGAATAAATATTTATATCGGCTACTATGTTGGTAATAGGTGACGGCTTATGCAAGGAATCTGAACTTTTATAACATTTGTACATCCGGCGCTTGAATTACCCCTCATCACACATTTCATTCAGAGTCTCAGTATATCTACATATTGCTCTGAGGCTCAGTTTTTTCCTTGCTGAATCTGCTCTGACTAGGTAGTATTTTGTTAGTGGATAGAATATTCTAGCGAATATTTTAAAACCTGAAGAAGACCGGGGCCCTACTTTTTGCCTTAAGGAGATTTCAGATCCAGATCCTATAGTAATAGAACACTGACGATTCTATGTAGTGGCTACTCAGCGTTTCTTGAAGTTTAATCTGTAGTCTATTTCCGGAATCGCGATGTCATTGTGACTCCCGATTGATAAATAATTAATACCGGTAATACGTTTAGTGAATGATTAAGGTTCCAAACACGTAACAAGACACAAAAAATTAAGACTATTATTCTTTTAATACCACTTGAAAGTTTTGGTACCAATGCACAATTATACCAAAATTTATAAAACTGCTGGCTCCCGAGACACCGGTTAAGTGAAGTAAACCACGCAAAAACAGGAAGCCAATAAGAATTTCTTTGACGGTCGAAAGACGTCTACAATACTCAGGTTACGAGCTAACTGTGAGAAGATTTTTAGGAATATAATAATTAAAAAATCTGAAAGAGAGCTGGAAGAATTTAATACTGAATGTAAATTAATGTGAAACTTAATACTGACAATGCTAATGGCCCGTAGCATCAGTAACAACAGTTATAACATTTGCATCAAAGCACTACGGTTCCGAACATACGTACCTCTCTCGCTCATTTTGTATTAAGTAATTAAAATTGTTCCCAAGTTGTTGCTTGGTTTCTGGAAATCCTCTAACAGCGGAGGGAGAGGGGGTGCCAATTGTAAAATTTAAATTCGATTCATGTTGTGTGTTAAGGCTCAACGGGGCGCTTGGAGCAGCGAGCAAGCTCTCTGCCTCATAAGCTCATTGTCACTGGATCGAATCTCGTTGTTGGCAGAATTTTTTATTTATTCAAATGTATATACATATAATCATCAATTTCAATAATTATGCATATAATAAGATTTTTAAATACCGTTTGTAGTGAAAACGCTTTCAAACTTCATTACGTCTTTCACAAACGAAGTTATATTTCAAAAACAGAAATATTTGCTGCGGCAGGTATGAAATACAAATATCGTTACTCGACCGTTACAGTTGAAAGACAGTTGTTCATTGTCGCACCAGGGAACGGGAAGGTCGGAAAGGGACATTGTCGATTCTTCCATAACAAAATTTTTTAAAAAAAACTTATTATATGCCTAATCGTTGAAACTGTTTGCCGGGAATTATAAGCATAACCATTTGAATAAATAAATACAAAAGTTGCGTACAACGTGATTGGATTTGGCGACGACGGGATTATGAGGCAGAGAGCTTGCTCGGTGCTCCACGCGTACCTTTATGTCCGTAACGTAGCAAGTATTTGAACGTAACGAATATTTCAATACCGATTTTCTCGACAACGGCAGAGAAGCGCATATTACTGCTTTGCTACATTACACCTCTTGTCATGAACTTATATAACACTCAGTATGAATAGAACCTAAATTTTACAATTGGCGGCCTTCCCTTGTATTTTCCTTTTTTTTTTTTTTTTCTTACAGCTTTACACCTTGTCAATAGAGGCGGGATGGGACTGGGGACAAGGAACGGGAAGAAATTCGGCCATGGCCTTTTTGAAGGAATCATCCCGGCATTCACCTGGAGTGATTTGGGAAACCATGTAAAACCCAAATCTGGATGCCTGGACGGGGATTCGAAGCGGCGTCCTCCCGAATGCGAGGCCAGAACGTTAACCGTTCACCCACCACGCTCGGTCCTCCCCTTGTAAGCTACCAGACCGCTTAAATCAATTCATACAGTGTCTTGTGCAATCACAAACATGAAGGAATTTGCTTGTCAAAGCTTGTTTTCAAATCGCTGTGCACAATATTGTGGTTCAGAGGAAATCCTCCGTGTTAAGGTTCTGTTTGTGTTAGGCGGTAGTTAGCATGTTATGACGATAAGGCGGGTGGCCCCGGGTCAGATCGAAGGTGGCTTAGTCACCAGCGCGCGTGTGGCAGGTGGAATTCCTCGCGAGTGACTCAGCGCGCTTCGGGGAACCGCGCCACCAGCATCAATGAGCGTAGTAAGAGTTCACAAGCTCATTCACAGTCTCGGCGGGTGACTCACCACCACCACGCAACACCCCCGCGCTGCGAACCCGGAACCTGCAGCCTCCACGGCCAACGTCCCTTTCCCCCGCTTCTTCTCGTTCTCGCTACGGATTTCTCTTCTGCTCCTTTTTGTGCTTGCCCTATCGCAAACTGGTTCTAACGGCGGAATATTCAGTCGCTGTTGCATTATTTCACAGCTTCGTTATATTGGTTATACTATATACTCACAAATTTCCCCACATCATCATATTCCTCGGAATTATCTGGTCCCATTCCTCGAATTTTGTCTTCCCTCTAAGTTCCGTACGATTCGTATATATGAATCATTTATCCCACTACTGTCTCCAACTACTTTGTCAAGCTCTTTATTCTGTGATGTGATCTTACAGAATGCCACTTTATTTTATTAACCTATTCATTAAAGGGATTGTTTGTCGTGACTTGCTAATATGTTTTTCCCTGATTTTCCATTCCCAAATTTGTTGACGATTGCTCTGGGATATAAAATTTCCCTTCCTCTTTACTTCCATTTTATCTTTTTTCTTTTCTGTAACTTTACGCCTCATCGACGTCGAGGTCATTAGAGGCGGGAAGGAATTGAGCTATGGCATTTTTGAAGGAACCATCCGGGCATTCGCGTGGAATGGAAAGCCCATATCTGGAAGGCCGGGTGGGGATTCGAACCGACGTCCTCCCGAATGTGAGGCCAGAGCGTTAACCGTTCACCCACCACGCTCACTCCTTTACTTCCAGGCTTTAGACAAGCCAATGGAGCATCATTTGTAAAACGACATGCGTCTTTTCATTTAGGATCACTAACTCAAGATAGACCTAGCTTTGCATCCGGCACAAATAATGTCACATTTACTGGGATTTCATTAGTTCTGCTCGCGAGTCTATTGGATACCTGTATCGCTTCATTTTAATTTTACCAGTAAAGAAATTAGAACACAAGGTGCGATAGCTTCTACCCGTGCACTTTGAAACAATAGTGTAACCAATATATTACGTACATTGATTGTTCGTGCAAGTCTATCTCATTATTTAAAAAAAATTTAAAAAATGTTCTTCCGTAATTTATTTATTGGCCAAAATGAAGCTACTTGCATAAAATATGTGATTGACTCTTCATTCTGTGTACTTTCTTTAACTCTCTCCGTCTTCCATCTAGTTTTCGTGCAACGATCTCGTTAGGTAGGAAAATTGTTCCATAACCGTCACATACTAACTTTCCCTATTACAAAAGCTTTTGATATAATTATGTATCAATTGCACATTATACAAGACTCGTGTATATGCGTTGGAAATAGATCCTTCTCGTAAACATCGGGAACTGAAAAAAGAAAAACGGTATTCGCGGAAAAAACGAGCTTCACCTAAGTACAAAAGTGAACAAAATAAAAATTAAATTATGTCAGACGGTTATGAACAGATTAATTGTTTTTGCACTTGCACGTAAAACACTGTGCAAAAGTTCTTGGTCTTTACTATTGCTGGCGGTCCCGGTTATTGTTTCACGTTAGTCTTAGTAACAAATTTCAAAACGACCCACGATAGATAGAGTGATGATCCTTAAATTTTTGTGGCAGTTCAAAATTAGTTAATCCTAATTTACTTTCCATTCGATAACTATATTTAGTTATACAGTTTATTGCTTTCCTACCTTCTTTCCACCATACGCAATAATATATAGAAACATATATTTTTACACGAAATTTGTGTTTATAAATTATGTTTTGTGGTTGCAAACTTTTTAGTTGTGATGCCTCCATATTACTATGTGACACATTTCTGTGCAGAGTTATAATAAATCAATTCGTATGTGGTTCTAGATCTGATTGCTTCATAGCTTCAAAACATCTCGACAGTTTGGGCTACGCTTGCAGATTCTGATTCACAATGAAGGCACATATTTATTTTAACATATCAGAAATTCCCGTTTCTTTATAGTCTGAATCTTCGAAATAAGAATTCGTTTGTTTCAGTAACTGTTGACTGTGTAGTTTAGGATGCTGTCAATTGACTATATTCATTCAACTGCACATTAGAAAGTACGAATATTTCTTACATCACTCTAACAATGATCAGGGGCCATCCACAAATTACGTCACACGAATTTCGTGATTTTTGGACCCCTCCGTCCCCCCATGTCACAGGTTGTCACATTTGTTGGACCCCCCTCCCTCCCCTGGTGTGTCGTCACATATTTTGCCATTTAGATTTATAAATTAAAACAGCACTTCCAAAATGATTTACGTATTTCTAGTTAAAAAAATCATATCAACAATAAATCAAACATTTAAGGAAAATATATTTAAAAAAAAATCGAATTAATGATACAAAATTGAGTCATCATGCGTCCATGGATTTTGAAACCATTCCTTGATACTGTTTATTATTGGCATAATAGTCATTTCATTCTTGATTTCGATAGTGTTGGGAACATTCGATGTGTCAACATCATCTTCATCTTCCGCCACGAGCCAAAAAGTGATACAAATTATGCATGTGATGTCACAAAGTTTATGACATGCCCCCCCCCCTTGTCACACAATGTCACACTTTGTTGACCCCTTCCCCCCCTCAAGGTGTGACGTAATTTATGGATGGTCCCTTAGGTCAGGTTAGTGTCAGTCTTTTGAACCATTTTGCACTCTAGCAATGAAAATGCGTAATCAATCCGATTACTACCACCGTGTAAGAAGTAATTATCACTCAACAAAGAAAACAAACCAGTAGATCTCTCTTATTTAAACAAAATTAATCTTTTCGTCTCGTTGACGTTGGAGTCATTAGAGTCGGAAGAGAATTGGTAGGGAGGGGGCAAAGAATCAGAATAAATTTTTTCATGGTCTTTTGAATAAACCATACTGGCATTCGCATGGAGTGATTGCTGCATACCACAAAAACCAAAATCTAGATGGCCGAACGGGAATCAAACACTCGTCCACTCGAATCTCTGTCATGAGTTGTTATGATGCCACTGATAAAGCAGACAGGTAACATGGCTGCCACAATTCTGACGGCAGTGGGTTTCGAACAGATGCCCGCTATTGAAACACGAAGCCGTGTTGCATGAAACAGATTCTTATCTCAAATTACGATCGTGGTGTAGTGCTCCGCTTAACTTTTCATGGCTGCGGTGGCATTGAAACTCGGTTACGGCATTCCAGACAGAATTAGTCACTGACATTATTGACCTAGCCCGAGAAAAGTTTACTAAACTGCTGGCGACACTGAAACCTCTTGCCTAACTGTTTTATCTGCAGTGAAAAAACAAATAAGCGTAATCCGAATTACGTCTCACTCTTGTTATTCAAACATCTCTGATTCACTGGCAAAGGCATATTGCTATAACTCTCTCAGAATCTGGACGAGGTAAGGAAACAGCAATCGCGTTTATATTCTTACGTTCCAGCTTTGTACGTACTTCAGTAGCCTGAAACAAACAATATTGATGTTAGGTTTCTAGTGGGTTTTCTTTATAATTAAAGTGCAGTTAAAATGTTTTTAAAATAAGTTATGTACATGTTTTGATATTTTTTTAAATTTAATTTAATTGCAATGGAGCACACGCTCCGGTGGCAATTTCCCTACACACCCAACTTCCCCCTATCCTACACTCACCTACATTTGCCCTCTACAAATTTTAACTTTAAATTCTTTTAACGTTTTCGGTAGGTTATTCATCATTCCCCTTGGTAACTCATTCCAATCCCTGATACCCTTGCCTAAAAAAGAAAATCTTCCCACACCCTTGTGCCTGAAATCGAGTGCCAGCTTGTGGTCATGGTCATCTTTTCCTCTCCATGAACTACTTTTCATATCTACTGCAATATCTTTCCATGCCTCATCGCCAGTATATGCCCTGTACACTCCCATGACCCTCCTCATCCTCCTCCTGTCTTGCAATGAATCCCATTCCAGCTCCTTTATCATATCTGTCACTGATTGCATTCTGCGATAATTTCCAGAAACAAATCTAGCAGCCCTTCTTTGGACCTTCTCCAACTCCTGTATTTGATACTCAAAATGTGGGTCCCATACTACACTACCATATTCGAGCAATGGTCTGACCAAAGTTTTGTAACCCAATTCCTTTACTTCTCTCATGCACCCCCTCATCACTCTCTCCAACAAGTGCAGGATTTTGAAACCTTTTCCTACCACCTGTCCAATGTGTCCTGCCCAGTTAAGCTTGTTATCAAATGTAATGCCAAGATATTTACATTTCAAGTCTTCAGCAAGCAATTCTTTCCCCACCTTATATTCATAATTAACCTTTTTTTTTTTCTTCTTCTTTTTTTTTTGCTATTGTATGTTTCTGTATATAATAAAAACAATCTATTATTAAATGTTGGTTATAGCTATTTCACTTCACATTCAGTTTTTATTGCTTAGTAAATTTCAGTTGGTAAATGGTCCATCTCACTCCTTAGTTTTACTCACTTCATTACTTTATGTGTTTCACTCATGCACTTTGTAATACATTTTCTGCAAGCAAACTATTATTTATGAAACAACTAAACACCACTAAAAACCATTATTAGTAATGCAACCAAGAATTAAGGCCTAAATATCAACATTGTTTTTGCAGAAGATAACTTGTATTTCACAAAGAGCGTTCATATTTAAATTACAGTTTATTATTAATTGAAGAAGTAACGTAAAACAATTTATATGCTTTCGATTATAGTCTCGTATGGCTTCCAGTGTACTGGGCTTTTTTTCCCGGTAGCTTTTGTCTGAAGGTTTTCTGGGACTTTGACTGTGCGATTCTTTTTCTACACGCATTTTAGGTCTGTCACAAATTTCTGATTGTTTTCATTCTTTCTTTGGTAAGAAATTAATCACCACAGTGTTGGTCCACGTTTCAGTGCGTGAATACTTCACACATATCTATTGAACCAATAAATACATTGCTTCCGACTTGGGAACTTGTTTCTGTGTCAAGCATATAATAAAAAAACAATAAAATTTCAACGATGGTCGTAACTCCCGAAATTGTTTATAATACTTCCTCAAAAATTTTCCAACATCATCATATTCCTCATAATTATCTGGTCCAATACCTCGCATTTGTTCTTAATGAGAATATGGGAATTCTTTTCTTTGTGATACAGACTGAAGCTACAAACAATCGCTTCCAGTTATCTATTTCCCTCATCTGTTTCATTTTTCATATATTAGCATCAAGCAAATCAAACGGTGCGGATAACTGAAGTTTATCGGTACATCATAGAACAATGAGCGATGTACCAAGTAGTAGTTGATTTCTACGGGTAGAATCTCAGATATTCACTCAAACACTGTAGTGTGGACGGAAGCACGACCTACCGCTGCTCGGTGAGTCAGTGCTACCGATGACGGGACTCCGACGATGTTGGTGGAAATTTACATCCGCCTGTTCTCGAGATAACCTCCCAGCGGCTACCTTGCTCTCTGCCCCTCAATGACCGGCGTGGGTAGAGCCGCCTCGTGGCTGGCCTTGACAATGGAACAGCCAGCTCGGCGGACGAAGATCGATCAGAGACAAGTGGGCGAACTGCGGAGACTGATGGCGCGCGCAGGAGGTCGATACATCGAAACAATCGACTGCTTAAACAACACTTTCGGAGTCGTGCAAACTGGAAAGGATGGGGAATGATGTAATCTTTCTTCGCAATAGTCCTATCACGATCGCCATGCAGAAGATGTGGGATCTAATGAACCCTTTACACGAGTCGACTATGTGGAAGATCAGGGAAGATAGTTAAACGTTTTTAATTAGTTGATCCGTTGATTTAAGCTTAAATCCTCACTAGATGATTTATACTTTTATCAGAGTCTACATCTCTAGCCCTGAAATTTATCGTGATAGGATAGAAGCTCAAACAAGAAGTGGATGAATGCTCTACAGATCTTACAGAGCTCAGCGAAAATAATAACTTATACCTGTAGTAGCACAATGAATCCACAAATGGAATTACTGCATCTTGTAAACGAGACCGGGACAATAACAGATTGAGCCAGTGACAGACTTGGCGAGGCAGTGCTCGCGGAGTCATAATCGAACAATCTAGAACTCGTTCTCAACGTCCAAAATAATTTTATAGTAACAGCTAGAGATTCGATAAGGGGTAGAGGGCAATCGAAACACAACAATAAACTGTTAAACTGTTTACTAACAGTCTATTGAGCACTACTGAAATGATTCTTAACTTTAAAATAAATAATTTGGACGCATTTGGCTTTTCTTCAATGCAATAAACAATTTTTATGACCAGTGAGTCAGTCAAATGAAATATACTTGTATTATGATGGCATTCCTTAATTAAGTTACTAAAAATTAATTTAAGTTTGCAGAAAAGTATATTTTACGTTTCAAGAGTTCCACAGTCCCTTGTATAGAATAGTGGTATGGTCATCAACACTCTCCAGTCCTGAGGATATGGAAAGAAACGATAGTCAGATAGGTGCTGTCTCCTTAATACCAATATCGCTTAAACTAGCATACAATGAAATTACGCCCTGTCTAACAGAATTTATATTTGATGTAGAAAGTGAAATTATAAATAAAAATGGTAAGGTAACAGCCACACACAAAACCATCCAAGACTGTCATAATAATTTATCTCAGAGGTGTGGAAAAGTTAGTATTGAGGCAAGAGAATAATACGGGCTGAAGTCGATAGACGTATAGCAAATCGATGGGAGGATTGAGGTTTGTAAAGAACCATACAAAGCATCTGTTACGAACTTATGACGAAGTTATCTCAAAGATTAAAACAAGTTGTTTCGAAGACATTGAAGAAGCCTGTGTAATTTGATCAGCTCTCTTAGTTGACAAATATTTCTTACTTACAACCGTAAAAGAAATAATAAAACTAAAGGTAAGATGAAATGGGATTCGGAGTTTTCTTTCTTATCATATAATTAGTTACTGGACGAAATAAATAAACAGGCTTTCTCTCACAATAATAAAACCAATTAATTTTGCTTAAGGTGTCGTGGTACACTATGGAATGCACTTGGATCAACTATTTGATCGGATGAAGACAGCAGTTGAAACGCCGTGTTTTGACAAAATTATTCCGGCGAGACAGGAAAAACTCAATTTTACAACATTTCTTAAACCAAGCAAGTGGCTGAACACCACATGGAGCAGAAGTAAACCGCTCAAACTTTAAGCAATATGTTCTGAGAAACACCTGTTCCCAAACACTGAAACCATATTCAATGAACAGTCACCGAGCGCCATAATGAAAGTAACATAGCGAGACCGAGCCCAAAGTATTTTATGTGCTCACATTCCTAGCATAACCTTTTTAAGAACACGGACGCTATGAAATACTTGAAATGTTGTCTCAGGTTGACCACAGTAACTCCAATAGTTGAACGAGGTCAGTTGGCTGTAATACGCGTCCCACTATCCGGATACCAGCACATGTTGGCTAACCTGAGCATTCCGTACATGAAAACTACATTTTTGATTTGTCTTGTCAAAAGTCATCACAGATGATTCCTACTGACGGACTGAAAGTGAATGGCACCTAATGTAAGCTTTGAACCTTTTTTTATTCCTAATTTGATTGTGCTTTTTTTATTGTAAATAGCGAGCAATCCAATCATTTTCCTGAGGGAACGTTAAAACTGTTATGGAGATTACGGCACATAGGTTGCCACCTATTTTCCGATGTCTGATGAGCCGTATCTTCACAAGAAACAATCGTTCCCCGTTATTACGACAGATTTCTCCTCTGATTGTACTCATCATAGTTGATCGCTGCTTAGAAATATGCCTACCACATGTTGCAAACATTATATGATACAACGAAAAGTCAAAGACATACGTATTATAGAATCTGTTGCAATTAGTTGATTTCAGAATTTAACCCTTTCATCAGTCTGAGATTATATTTTTTTGTAAAGTGACGGAAGGCTGGTATATAAACTTACTGGAAGACACACCGCAATTCGTTAATGACATATTAGTAGAAACAAGTGTTTTAGCATCAATATAAAACCTCTATGTATACTGTGATCACAAAATGGTGTAGAATCTATAGAGTAAAGAGTTTCGTTGTAAGGCACCGATCTGAAGCACATCAATAAATCCCAGAAATACTAACCAGGATGACTAATTGATCTACGCACTGCCCCAAAACAAAGGATATCTATCACAGCTATCACTGAACACTAGAGAAAATTTATGAAATACATAGGCCACCGGACAGGAAGCAATGTGCTGGTTGGTCAGTTTGATAAGCCTACACCTTTCTCGTTACGACACGCCTCATTCATATTATCCAAGGCGCCTGCCAGTCTCGGGGTCTGAGAATTACGCTCTGCGGAAAGCGCGATGTCGCAACAGAGGAAGAATTCAGCGTTCGCGGTCAACTGCACTGCAGGTTGCCAAACGCCTGTTATCACTGACGAGTGGTGAGAGTTCCGAAGAACTCGGAAGTGCGTCAGCCTGTTTCGGGTAGCTCTTCCTCAGGAAGTGGACAGATTAGCGAACAAGTGACAACAAGCTGCAAGGCTGTACACATTAACACCTAGACCACGGACTAGTATTATAGGACTAACCGCAAATAGCTGAAAACTGACGATATTCCAGTGCAGAAATCTGTCCCGTAATTTGCTGCTCCCTCACGTCTGGTATATTACACAGGCACTATCTATTTTCGTTTTTTTTTTTAATAAAAGAAACACTGTTTACGTAATTTTCCTCACATTTCCAGCCATTGACCAGATCTGTATGCAACAGACAACTATAAACAGACTTCTGTTCTTCCATAATTTATTCTATACTAAAATCCAGAAAACGCGCCAAATCCATATATCATTTCAGCCAAACAGCGACCAGTTTCTGTGTTCTTTCTAATGTATGATGGTCTCCTCAAAATTCCGTTGACGCCTGATCAGTGCAACGAATTTTGTACAATCTTGCTAAAACTGCATAAAATTCTTTAATCCCTTGTAGAATGTTGTATATAAGCACAAAAAATTGTATAGAACCTTTTTTTGGTTACAAGTGCTGTAAGCGGAATAAATTCGTGCTTTGAGCAACATCTGAAGAGAGATAACCATCAATGGAAACGGTCCAAGCGCAGGAAGGAAATAGGAAACAACTACTCAGGGACATGTGTACATCCAACTATGGTTGGTGATGGCAGAGAGAAGGTTAAAAGATCCGCAGAATGAAAAGATAGTAGGCGCTGCGCCAATTGCACATTCCAACAGAGAATTTCAACATCAAAATTGTTTTCCGGCAGCAGGTTTCCACTGAGGAAGCAGTTGTCGCGGAAAACGTAGCCCTTAGATTTTGTTGAAGTATTTGTGATTATTGAGTGAGACTTTATCTCAGAATGAAAGCAACAATCAATGAGGTGGAAGAACACCGCTTTTCATCCCCCTTCCACTGCTAACGAGGGCAAACTGTTCCTTCCAAAGAATAAGTAATGATACCTGGTTTTACTGGGATCGTGAGGGGTTGCTAATTCTAGACTTGCTGAAAGCGGGTGAAATCAATACGGAGTCATATTAAGCTGAGCTCTTAAAGAAACTGCGAGCAGCTGTTAAGAAAATGAGATGAAATAAGTAGTCTAAAATGATGCTGTTTCATCAGAACAATACTCACAGACACAAGTCTTTCATTTCCTGGGCTGCAATTCATGGGTGTGGGTTTCAGTTGGTACAGTAACCCGATCTGGTTCCCTCAGACTTCTACGCACAAAGCTTAAAAACTGTCTATCTGGCACCCTTTTCGATTCATATTCTGACGTCATAAAGGTTGCCTCCTCAAGTTCTGATATCATTAGCAAATCCTGCTTCACGTATAATATAAAATCATTTTAAAGTTGTTGGAGGAGGTATGTGTTGCTCAGAGGGAACTATGTTAAAAGATATACCAGCAATTTTCCTTTAAACTCAGTAATCAGTGTCAAGTTATGAGAAGACCTTCGTAATTTATTTCTGATATCTATTCAGCGACGTAGCTCTGTCGATACAAATGCTGACTGTCGTCTAGACTCTAGACTATAGAGGGCAGATGAATCACTAAATAATTTTCAAAGATGAGCCTCCGCAGCTGTTTCCTAAACCCGTTCAATTGCTGACCACACCATTTCCGTTTTGTTACTAAGACCATGAGGGAGAATACGGAGCCCTATCACTTCCTAAGGCCCACAGTGGACTGTGATGGGGACTATCTTTACCTCTAATCCATACAGATCTACATCTCAATTAATTAAATACTACAACTAGAAAACTAGAAAATGACTTCATGGAAGCTGTTTTTGTGCATAGTAGCACAGTAACAATTGGCATAAGACGAGAAAAGAGGAAATGTTTCTTTTATAAAAAATTCAGAAATTTTCTGCACACTCTGCACGTTGAGCATTGTGTGTTAATAGATTTTATTCAGACGTTCTGGACCAATGCAAATTAAAAATTAACACAGACATACACTTTTTATCGCTCATATCATTTTGATTCTTAAGTTATTTAAGTATTTCATTCAAGTCCTGTCACAAGTATATAATGATGTGTTCTTGGCAAAAATATTGGAATGCGCTCGACTTAGAACGAATGCCAACTAACGGTGAAAACCCTTCTTTCCATGACGGGCATTCTGTTGTAGTTAAGTGTTCTTTTGTACGGTCTGTTTGTGAAGGAAAAAACGGAACAAAATAAATAACAGGGAGTGCATATTTATCTAGAGGGAGAAAAGCCATCAGTTATATTCGTTGAGGGGAGGACGGAGTAATATTAATGGATGTGAACAAGGGCTAAGCTCAGAATAAGTTTGAGAAGCAGAAGGATGGCTCCAAAGATCGTAGTAATGAACATTCGGCGTTCTAGTATTTATGCTGTCTACATTAATTTTTATAAATGCGAAAGTAACTCTGCTCTGTGTATGTCTGTTACATTTTCACGACTAAACCGATCTTGGTGAAATTTGACATTATCATTAGGCAGCCCATACTTTTTTTCAGGGTAAAAAACATATTTTGTTATGAAATTTTGAAAACTATCCCAGATGTGACAGTCGGATAGCGTGTTTAAGTCTCTGTAATGTTATATCGGTCACTTTCGTAGTCTGTTTGTCTATCATATTATCCCGCGTGCATTTTGGGACATCTTTTACGTAACTTACAGCTTTCTATATCCAATTCTAGCAATGAATTTCTAAGTTCACGCGTACGAAGTCCCGTATAACAGTTAGTTTTATATTTGCTCTGCTCCCTCCCATGTTTATTTTCAGATTTTATGAAAATGTAGATAAACTGTCAAGATACATGATTGGATCTCTAAATCGATTGGGTTCACCATAGTTTGTAACATGACGCGCTGTCGCCACGTTATTATATATGTCATAATGTTATAATGTTAAGGTAATTTACATAAATCTTGGGCGACCACCTAAATAGATTTTTGGTGTAATTTTATAAAGTACGCAAGACTCCAAGTGAGGACTGTAATGAAATGGTGAACATACAGTGTATCTTAGTAAAGCGAACATTCAAGAATTATTGAGCTATGTAGGCTTGAAGCTAATCTTGGTCTTCCCGAACCTTGGCGACAGGACGTCGCGGATTTGGGGTTTGCCGGACCACACACTCTGCTCCCTGGGGATGGGTCACTCACCTGGCGGGAAATGTCTGCCGCCCGACACCCGAATGTGCTCTCACCCGGGCGAACTTAGCCGAATATGTCCGACCTCTGTTAGATACGCTGGGCGAATCACATATCGGGGATATCACGTGACATTAGGTGCCGACCTGAAGATCCAATCCAAATGAGCGTATAACTTAAAATCCTGGGAATTTCTGTTATATGTGAGCTTCGAGACTGCAAGGGGCGGAGCGAGAAGTTTCCTCGTGGACCGAAGAGCGAGGAGCTGGACATTCTGCCTGCGATTCTAGTCGAGTCTAGTCTGAGGGGAACTTGGAAATTTGGCTTCTCTCGCCAACTGCCGTTGTATGATTTCTGGCTGCCAGCTTGCCTTGCTGGAGCAGGCTTACCACGGCGACACCGCCAGTAATGCGATGACGCGCATTGTCAGACCAGAGATGCCTATAGCCGACTTGTGAGATAATCTCACATATCGTGGGTCCGCTACAGTCACCGCAGACATCAGACGCAGGACTACAATGGTAACTTATTACGACCAAGCCATCTGATTGTGCATTCCGTGAAACAGAACCCGTAAACGACTTTGAGAGGATAGATCCATGTTCTCACTTTTTAATTGTAAAAAAAAAACCCTGAGCTAGCGGCATAATTTGCCAGAACTAGTTATTTTCGAATGATATATTGTTCATTCGTGGCGCCCATGATTGTCTTTTTAACTGTAAAGTCACAGTATTATGATGCCTTTGTCTGAGGTCGTCATAACTTGAATTTTTCATTGTTTCCAGTTGTCATTATTTCTTGCATTTTGATACTGAGATATATTTAAAAGTAAATATACAATTGTTTGCTTGCTCATGACGGCTAATTGTACCTCTGAGCGTTGCTTTTATGATTTTGCCAATTTGTGTTAATGTTAACGGTAAATTCGCTCATACTTTTAATCGCCAGTGATAAGAAAATAAATGTCATATTGTGACAATTTTTCTTAAATTCCAACTAACGTCGAGATTCTTGCAAAATTAATAAATTTTTACTCCTTCATAAAAATTAAAATTAAAAATCCACAATTATTAATCATTAAGGTATGAAAGATAATTGTAACGTAGTTTGCCCACTAAGGCACCCACTACAAGTTTTCTAAAAGATAGATTTCACTTTGAATTTTTAGGTCAGAGGATAATAAAAAACCATGGGGTTGGTAGGTCAGTGATACTTCTTTTTAATTTCAAGCATCCGCCTCTCTATACTTCCGGTAGAAAGACAATGGAAACCGAAAGGACCACACTACATACATAGCAGCGAACGCAGACCATTCCTATGTTAATAAATAGTTGGATATAGCAAACTTTAAGTGAAATCTTAAACTAATCGAAAATTTTCGAAACCATTAGGTATATAATAAAGATTTACAGCAATTATATTAAATTTCTCTAGAGCGTGAGCATGATATAAGCAACCAACATACGCATAACGATTTAATATAAATTATGGATTCGCTGTAACAGATCATTGTTTTTGTCTAGCTATTTTGCTCTACATTACTGTATAAGTAACGTAGATAACTGGCAAAATTATTATTTAGTTAACCGTAGTTAGCCTTTTCCTTCTCCGGCTTATAGCTTAGCCGTGAGCTGAACCTCGGTTTCGTTTACTATTTCTTACTATCGCTAACCCCTCCTCTACTCATTCCTCTCTTGAATCCTGTGTGATACCACACTTGCACCTTCTCTTTGGTCTTCATCTTTTTTAATTCCCTCTACCTTCATGTCACTCATACTACCTCCAGCTTAACAATATCATAGAATACGTTCTAAGCAGACTTTCATGATCAATCTCGGAAACTATACCGTTACATTCATCTCTCTTAATTCTTCGCCCCTTATCCTATTTTTCCTATTAAATTTCCTCTACCATTTTAAAACTGTAATTTCTGCCGTCTTCGATTTTTTTTTTCGTGTACTTTCTATGTAGGCCACAGATTAAAGAGGATCTTTAAACTTCCCTCTAGCTTTCCCCTTTCAATAATCTCGCAACACAATATCCCTAACTTTTTTTGCATTTCTCTAGCCGGGCTGAGTCGAGTGTTTTATTTCCGTATACAATCTTCCACTTCAGCGAAATATATATTACCTAAACTCATATACCATTCTAAACCCCAATTAATTTTACTGCTATTCTAGATTAATGTGAATTTACTGCCAACAGCCAAATTTCCTTGATTTGGTTTTGATTGTAGGGGACAGCACCGGCAAATTTAGTTCTTAGTAACTATTTCACAAGAAATACCAACATACAATCACCACGTTAATTTTCTGCAGCATCGCACACGATAGTCTCAGTCAGTTGATATTACATGGTACTTCTGTAGGATAAATGGTGTCCGGGTTTCTACGAACAGTAAGACATCTGAAAGCAGCACAAGATAAATTTAATGGATCGCGTTACGTAGAAACTGTATTCGATAAGGGTCCACTGTGTTCAGGAAATTATCAACAACTATCATATAGCAGAGCGCATGAGGGCAGCATTTTATTTTCGAGTTATCTTTACTGTTATTGTATCTCAGATGCGAAAGCAAGAGATGTGGTGCACTGGGAATTTATTAATGGGACAGTTCATAAGAACCGTGGTTGTCGGATAGGACAAGTGCCCTTTCGATGACGTTACTTACTTGAAACAGTTGCCCATACTTGGCCAAAACTTTCGCCACTTCGTGGAACCGATTTCTTGTTACGTGACCGCCTCCATAAAACCTGGATGCCAGCCACCATCGCTTTGCTGTACGTCTGCTTTACTATAAGCTGCGGCCAAGGAAATTGGCGGGTGAGTGCGAGCGCGCTGTTGCCGCACTTCGTAACATTCTCGGGTAGTGCTCTCCCTCTAACACTAGAAAATGACAACGCAGAGCGTCATGTGTTGCCTGGAACGAGCATCAACGCATAATCTATTACTACAACCTAACAGGTGAATTTAACTGTTAAGTGTTCGATTTGAATAACGAGGCATTCGAAGCCGGCCACCAATACGTCTGGTCACAGCTATAATTGTACTATAGAGTGTACTTACATCTTTTAGCACCATTGGAAAGGAGTGGAAATTTCTTATAGCTGTGACGTTGCCATGAAAAACGAATAAGCAAAAAATTAGCGTTAATATAGGTTGCAGGAATCAAACAACTCTTACTAAACAAATACTCCTTATATATATATTAAACCAGAATATTTCGAACGTGGTTTTCGTTTTCATGACTTTCTGTACTGGTAGGTTGTAACATGCATCTATTTTTGACATATATCACTATTTTCGTCTTCAATTCTCCTTTAAAATCGGAGTCCTGAATCATTTATACTATTTTCAGTATTCTATTTTTTGTTAATTTTTTTGTTGTTAAGTCCAAAGACTACACGCCATCAAAAAAATGTAATCAGCGTGGAAGTAGCTATCCAGACTAAAATTAAAAATCCTTTTTTTTTTTAACCTAAGCAAAACACTAAAAAGTGATAGATACTTTTGAAGAGCAGAATGCAAACATATACATCAAATATACATCAAATTATTATCCATCGTCTCACCAACCATACGGCCGCCTATCTACCAGGTTTTCCCTTAAATGCAAAACAAAAATTCTGATTATTTTTTCTAAAAAAATTTCAGTAATACAATCAGCAACAACAAAATCATCAAATCATCTAATCTATACAGTTTAAACTTCAGCTATATACAGTTTTCACATCTCATCTGTTATGATTTTTTTCCTATGAATCATGTGTAAGTTCAATTACTAATTATCTTCTATGTAGGTTAAGTAGGTCCAATCAGCTACAGATTCCCTTTACTCCCTAATATACGCATTTCACAGACATTAATATAAGTTTTCATGTATTACAGCTATCATTAAATTAAAAATTTAGAATTTATTCACTAGTTTACCATTTTAAATGAGCGTCAGAGAGAAACATTCACACAACTTGATTTGCTTCAGCTGTCTTTGTTGTCTTTTATAATGTCTTCTAGAAGATACCATTTAAAACAACATAATATTTGATCATCAGATAGTATGAAAGGAATTTTTTTGGAAAAATTTTCCAGTATCCTAAATGTTAATTAACAATGAACTAAAAACCGAAAATGAACTCGAAACCGATCCGTGCCTGCTAAAATCTGGTCCGGAAAGTCTTCGTTTTTGTGTAGGAAATGGAACTACATGAAACATTTAATTAAAATTAGTATTACATAACATGTGATAAAATTCGGTTAGGATACCATACTGGATACAACGTTGTAGTGTTTGCAAGGAAATAGCATAGAATGATAATAACATCAAGTCCAAAAGGGCTAAAATGGTTTGCAAGGGTTTCACTGTGTGTTATTTGAGAGTATCACTAAGACAGTAAGGGTAAAGGATTTCGTAATGACCTTGACTTACATTAGGAATAAAATTGTACGAAATATACTTTTGACTAGGTCACATTATGTAAACACGGCAAAGATAGATTAGTTTATATAAACTGAGTTGGCACCCGGAACTCAAAGCTGATAATGAAGTTGGGCCAAGATGCTGCTGCATACTGTTCCAGGACGACTCATTTCCTGTTTTCGCGGAACCGGATGACGAGTCCAGCCTCTGGTCTGAATAATTGTCTCCACTGAGCCACTTTTTATAAGGCCTTCCTGCTTCACATCCCAAGGTTACAGACTAATAGAATTACTTCATGACACTAGCCTTGAAGACTCGGACGCTCCCTTCAAGTTCTATACAGACTACGTTCGTGATAATGAAGATTTTTCTACAAAATTAGTCAGAAACGAATAGAAATATTAGTACCTCAAGTTCCTTCTAGCAACGAGTCTATAATAGCTTTAATTTTACCATATTTTTTCTGGGTCTCTTTTTTGGGCCTGGATTAATGTTTTTATACTTCCTACCCTACCAATGAGCGATAAAAACACTGAGATATTTTACATCATTTCAGATACTGTACATAAACCTCTAATTTTTTGGCTAGTGATTTGTAGCTTATGAGACGTATTCACAAATATTTATTTTTGCAGCGTCAAAAGATTATTAGCCCTTCCATAAAGTGAGTATTAAATATGATGGAACACTCTGCGCCATATTCCTTGTCTTTGTTTACTGTCTGTCCCTTAATAATTGAAACTAAAAAGTATCATCAATGTTCCCTAAGTTTTCAGAATATTTCCCAGTCACCATCTCTTTTCTCAGAAACAATTCTACGTGGATGGAATAGTTAGAAAAAGGCAGTTTATTCAATGCTTTTTAAACCCCGAGGAACATTTTTGGAGAAAATATAAAATATACTAATTTGAAACGTTGTGATCATGTACAGTGGTTCAGTTTTAGAGTTAGGACGTAGAGATATTTTGTAATCTTTTCTAGTCTCTAATAATTTCTTTAAAAAAAAAAAAAGTGATATATTACCAATTTTAACGACTGGTCTCATTACAATAAGCCTGAGTCAAAATACAATCGGGACAACATATAAACATTTGATTTCTTTATCTTCATTACTTTTTCAGAAAATGTTACTTAAATTTAAAAAAATCTAATGTACGGAAATAGTTTCTCAGTTTGTCAATACATTCCCACATATGGGTAGTATTGTAAGGATTTTCTTCCTCTTCTTCTTAAAGCTTCCTTTTCATTCTTCTTTTAGACCTGCTGTAGCATAATATTTGACATTACTTTCTCTTATTTCTCCTC
>JARYHS010009186.1:169439545-169528816 GCA_031002005.1 Vandiemenella viatica | reverse complement strand
ATCTGGTGCCATAAACTCGAATTTTGTCTTCCCTCTAAGCTCCGTACGATTCGTATATATGAATCATTTACCCCCACTCCTGTCTCCCAACTACTTTGTCAAGCTCTTTATTCTGTGATGTGATCTTACAGAATGACACTTTATTTTATTAACCTATTCATTAAAGGGATGGTTTGTCGTGACTTGCTAATATGTTTTTCCCTGATTTTCCATTCCCAAATTTGTTGACGATTGCTCTGGGATATAACATTGCCCTTCCTCTTTACTTCCATTTTATCTTTTTTCTTTTCTGTAACTTTACGCCTCATCGACGTCGAGGTCATTAGAGGCGAGAAAGAACTGAGAGCAAGGAACAGGAAGGAATTGGGCTATGGCCTTTTTGAAGGAACTGTCCGGGCATTCGCGTGGAAGGAAAGCCCATATCTGGAAGGCCAGACGGAGATTCGAACCGACGTCCTCCAGAATGTGAGGCCAGAGCGTTAACTGTTCACCCACCACGCTCGGTCCTTTACTTCCAGGCCTTAGACAAGCCAATGGAGCATCATTTGTAAAACGACATTCGTCTTTTAATTTTGGATCTCTAACTCAAGATAGACCTGGCTTTGCGTCCGGCACAAATAACGCCACATTCACTGTTTGGGATTCCATTCGTTCTATTCGCGAGTCTATCGGATACCTGTATCGCTTTATTTTATTTTTACCAGTGAAGAAATTAGAACACAAGGTGTACTTTGAAACAATACATTACGTACATTGATTGTTCGTGCAAGTACATCTCATTATATATATAAAAAAGAAGTTCTTCCGTAATTTATTTACTGGCCAAAATAAAGCTACTTTCATAAAAATGTGACTGACTATTCATTCTGTGTATTTCTTTACCTCTCTTCGTCTTCCATCTAGTTTCGTGCAACGATCTCGTTAGGTAGGAATTGTTCCTTAACCGTCACTTACTAACTTTCCCTATTACGAAAGCTTTTGATACAATTATGTTTCAATTTTGCAGGATACGAGACTCGTGTATATACTTCGGAAAAAGATCCTTCTCGTACACATCGGGAACTGATAAAAGAAAGACGATATTCGCGGAGAAAACGAGCTTCACCTACGTACAAAAGTGAACGAAATAAAAATTAAATTATGTCAGATGGTTATTAATGGACTAATTGTTTTTGCATTTGCACGTAAAACACTGTGCAAAAGTTCTTGGTCTTCACTATTGCTCGTTCCCGGTTATTGTTTCATGTTAGTCTTAGTAACAAATTTACAAAACGACCCACGGTATTTATATGTAGATAGAGTGATGGTCCCCAAATTTTTGTGGCGATTCAAAGTTGGTTAACCCTAATTTACGTTCCATTTGATGACTGTATTTATTTATACAACATATTGCTTTCCTACCTTCTTTCCATACTACGCGATGATACACAGAAACTTATGTCTTTATACAAAATTTGTATTTTTACATTCCTTATATTTTCAGTTGTGATGCCTCAATATTACTATGTAACACATTTCTGTGCAGAGTTAGAATAAATCAATTCGTATGTGGTTCTAGATAGCATTGTTTCACAGCTTAAAACATCTCGACAGTTTGTGCTACGCTTGCAGATTCTGATTCACAATGAAGGCACATATTTATTTTAACATTTCAGAAATTCCTCTTTCTCTATAGTCTGATTCTTCGAAATAAGAATTCGTCTGTTTCAGTAACTGTTGACTGTGTAGTTTAGGATGCTGTCAATTGCCTATTTTCATTCAACTGCACATTAGAAAGTCCGAATATTTCTGACATTACTCTAACAATGATCAGGGGCCATCCACAAATTATTGTACGTCACACGAATTTCATGATTTTTGGACCCCTCCGTCCCCCCATGTCACAGGTTGTCACATTTGATGGACCCCCCTCCCCTGGTGTGACGTCACATATTTTGCCATTTTAAATTTATAAATTTAAACAGCACTTCCAAAATTATTTATGTATTTCTATTTAAAAAATCATATCAACAATAAACCAAACATTTAAAAAATATTTAAAAAACATAAAAATCGAATCAATGATACAAAATTGAGTCATCATGTGTCCATGGATTTTGAAACCATTCCTTGATACTGTTTATTATTGGTATAATAGTCACCTCATTCTTGATTTCGATAGTGTTGGGATTATTCGATGTGTCAACATCATCTTCATCTTCCGCCATGAGCCAAAAAGTGATACAAATTATGCATGTGATTTCACAATGATAATTACACGTACCCCTCCCCCCCTTTGTCACACGATATCACACTTTGTTGAACACCCCCCCCCAAGGTGTGCGCAATTTATGGATGGCACCTTAGGTCAAGTTAGTGTCAGTCTTTTGAACCATTTTGCACTAGAGCGTTGAAAATGCGTAATTAATCCTATTACTACCACCGTGTAAGAAGTAATTATCACTCAACAAAGAAAATAAACCAGGAGATCTCTCTTATTTAAACAAAATTAATCTTTTCGTCTCGTTGACGTTGGAGTCATTAGAGCCGGAAGAGAATTGTTAGGGATGGGGCAAAGAATCAGAATTAATTTTTTCATGGTCTTTTGAATAAACCATACTGGCATTCGCATGGAGTGATTGCTGCATACCACAAAAAACCAAAATCTACATGGCCGAACGGGAATCAAACACTCGTCCACTCGAATACCAGATCTTACTTAACGTCAACCGTTTACACACGAAGCTCTGTCATGAGTTGTTATGATGCCACTGATAAAGCAGACAGGCAACATGGCTGCCACAATTCTGACAGCGGTGGGTTTCGAACAGATGCCCGCTATTGAAACACGATGCCGTGTTGCATGAAACAGATTCTTATCTCAAATTACGATCGTGGTGTAGTGCTCCGCTTAACTTTTCATGGCTGCGGTGGCATTGAAACTCGGTTACGGCATTCCAGACAGAATTAGTCACTGACATTATTGACCTAGCCCGAGAAAAGTTTACTAAACTGCTGGCGACACTGAAACCTCTTGCCTAACTGTTTTATCTGCAGTGAAAAAACAAATAAGCGTAATCCGAATTACGTATCACTCTTGTTATTCAAACATCTCTGATTCACTAGCAGAGGCATATTGCTATAACTCTCTCAGAATCTCGACGAGGCAAGGAAACGGCAACTGCGGTTATGTTCTTACATACAAGGCTTACGTCACAGCTTTGTACGTGCTCCAGCAGCCTAAAACATACAATATTGATGTTGGGTTTCTAGTGGGTTTTCTTTATCATTAAAGTGCAGTTAAAATGTTTTTAAAATAAGTTATGTACGTGTTTAGATATTGTTATTTTATGTTTCTGTAAATAATAATAACAATCTATTATTAAATGTTAGTTATAACTATTTCACTTCACATTCAGTTTTTATTGCTTAGTAAATTTCAGTTGGTAAATGGTCCATCTCAGTCCTATGTTTTACTCATTTTATTACTTTATGTTTCACTCATGCACTGTAATACAAAACATGTTTCATTTTCTGCAAGCAAACTATTCTTTATGAAACAACTAAACACAACTAAAAACCATTATTAATAAAACAGCCAAGAATTAAGGCCTAAATATCAACATACAACATTGCTTTGGCAGAAGATAACTTGTATTGCACAAAGAGCGTTCAGATTTAAATTACACTTTATTATTAATTGAAGAAATAACGTAAAACAATTTATATGCTTTCGATTATAGTTTCGTATGGCTTCCAATCGACCCAATGTACTGGGCTTTTTTTCTCCGGTAGCTTTTGGCTGAAGGTTTTCTGGGCCTTTGACTGTGCGATTCTTTTTCTACACGCATTTTAAGTCTGTCACAAATATCGGATTGTTTTCATTCTTTCTTTGCTAAGAAATTTATCACCACAGTGTTGTTCACGTTTCAGTACGTGAATACTACACACATATGTATCGAACCAATAAATACATTGCCTCTGACTTACAATAAAATTTCAACGATGCTCGTAACTCCTCAAAATTTTTCCAACATCATCATATTCCTCAGAATTATCTGGTCCAATACCTCGCATTTGTTCTTAACAAGAATGTGAGACTTCTTTTCCTTGTGAAACAGACTGAAGCTACATACAATCGCTTCCAGTTATTTATTTCCCTCATCTGTTTTCATATATTAGCGTCAAGCAAATCAAACGGTGCGGATAACTGAAGTTTATCGGTACATCATAGAACAATGAGCGATGTACCAAGTAGTAGTTGATTTCTATGGGTGAACCCTCAGATATTCACTCAAACACTGTAGTGTGGACGGAAACACGACCTACCGCTGCTTGGTGAGTCAGTGCTACCGATGACGGGACTCGGGCGATGTTGGTGGAAATTTACATCCGCCTGTTCTCGAGATAACCTCCCAGCGGCTACCTTGCTCTCTGGCCCTCAATGACCGGCGTGGGTAGAGCCGCCTCGTGGCTGGCCTTGACAATGGAACAGCCAGCTCGGCGGACGAAGATCGATCAGAGACAAGTGGGCGAACTGTGGAGACTGATGGCGCGCGCAAACCATGCGAGCACGAGGTCGATACATCGAAACAATCGACTGCTTAAACAACATTTTCGGAGTCGTGCAAACTGGAAAGGATGGGGAATGATGTAATCTTTCTTCGCAATAGTCCTATCACGATCGCCATGCAGAAGAACGAGGTAGATTGTGGGATCTAATAAACCCTTTACACGAGTCGACTATGTGGAAGATCAGGGAAGATAGTTAAACGTTTTTAATTAGTTGATCCGTTGATTTAAGCTTAAATCCTCACTAGATGATTTATACTTTTATCAGAGTCTACATCTCTAGCCCTGAAATTTATCGTGATAGGATAGAAGCTCAAACTTGCTTCAAATAAGAAGTGGATGAATGACACGATTTTACTAAATCTTTGAACCTGAGTCTCTAAAGCAGTGGATCCCAATTTTTTTTTTTTTTTTTGCAACGGAACCCTAATTGGTCATTCAATTTTTTGGTGGATCCCCATTTTTGTAAGCATAAGCTGAAAACCCAGTTTCGAATCGGTAAGTCATCAGAAATGGAAGCAGAACCATGATAGCATTCTCACGCACGGTTATGACTCTTTTCAACGAACATTTTATTTAATTCTCGGATGGATCACGGAACTCATGTGACCCTTCCACGGAACCCCAGGGTTCCGCGGACCACTATTTAGGTACTACTGCTCTAAAGATCTTACAGAGCTCAGCGAAAATAATAACTTATAACTGTAGTAGCACAATGAATCCACAAATGGAATTACTGCATCTTGTAAACGAGACCGGGACAATAACAGATTGAGCCAGTGACAGACTTGGCGAGGCAGTGCTCGCGGAGTCATAATCGAACAATCTAGAACTCGTTCTCAACGTCCAAAATAATTTTATAGTAACAGCTAGAGATTCGATAAGGGGTAGAGGCCAATCGAAACACTAATAAACTGTTAAACTGTTTACTAACAGTCTATTGAGCACTACTGAAATGATTCTTAACTTTAAAATAAATAATTTGGACGCATTTGGCTTTTCTTCAATGCAATAAACAATTTTTATGACCAGTGAGTCAGTCAAATGAAATATACTTGTATTATGATGGCATTCCTTAATTAAGTTATTAAAAATAATTTAAGTTTGCAGAAAAGTATATTTTACGTTTCAAGAGTTCCACAGTCCCTTGTATAGAATAGTGGTATGGTCATCAACACTCTCCAGTCCTGAGGATATGGAAAGAAACGATAGTCAGATAGGTGCTGTCTCCTTAATACCAATATCGCTTAAACTAGCATACAATGAAATTACGCCCTGTCTAACAGAATTTATATTTGATGTAGAAAGTGAAATTAGAAATAAAAATGGTAAGGTAACAGCCACACACAAAACCATCCAAGACTGTCATAATAATTTATCTCAGAGGTGTGGAAAAGTTAGTATTGAGGCAAGAGAATAATACGGGCTGAAGTCGATAGACGTATAGCAAATCGATGGGAGGATTGAGGTTTGTAAAGAACCATACAAAGCATCTGTTACGAACTTATGACGAAGTTATCTCAAAGATTAAAACAAGTTGTTTCGAAGACATTGAAGAAGCCTGTGTAATTTGATCAGCTCTCTTAGTTGACAAATATTTCTTACTTACAACCGTAAAAGAAATAATAAAACTAAAGGTAAGATGAAATGGGATTCGGAGTTTTCTTTCTTATCATATAATTAGTTACTGGACGAAATAAATAAACAGGCTTTCTCTCACAATAATAAAACCAATTAATTTTGCTTAAGGTGTCGTGGTACACTATGGAATGCACTTGGATCAACTATTTGATCGGATGAAGACAGCAGTTGAAACGCCGTGTTTTGACAAAATTATTCCGGCGAGACAGGAAAAACTCAATTTTACAACATTTCTTAAACCAAGCAAGTGGCTGAACACCACATGGAGCAGAAGTAAACCGCTCAAACTTTAAGCAATATGTTCTGAGAAACACCTGTTCCCAAACACTGAAACCATATTCAATGAACAGTCACCGAGCGCCATAATGAAAGTAACATAGCGAGACCGAGCCCAAAGTATTTTATGTGCTCACATTCCTAGCATAACCTTTTTAAGAACACGGACGCTATGAAATACCTTAAATGTTGTCCTCAGGTTTACCACAGTAACTCCAATAGTTGAACGAGGTCAGTTGGCTGTAATACGCGTCCCACTATCCGGATACCAGCACATGTTGGCTAACCTGAGCATTCCGTACATGAAAACTACATTTTTGATTTGTCTTGTCAAAAGTCATCACAGATGATTCCTACTGACGGACTGAAAGTGAATGGCACCTAATGTAAGCTTTGAACCTTTTTTATTCCTAATTTGATTGTGCATTTTTTATTGTAAATAGCGAGCAATCCAATCATTTTCCTGAGGGAACGTTTAAAACTGTTATGGAGATTACGGCACATAGGTTGCCACCTATTTTCCGATGTCTGATGAGCCGTATCTTCACAAGAAACAATCGTTCCCCGTTATTACGACAGATTTCTCCTCTGATTGTACTCATCATAGTTGATCGCTGCTTAGAAATATGCCTACCACATGTTGCAAACATTATATGATACAACGAAAAGTCAAAGACATACGTATTATAGAATCTGTTGCAATTAGTTGATTTCAGAATTTAACCCTTTCATCAGTCTGAGATTGTATTTTTTTTGTAAAGTGACGGAAGGCAGATATATAAACTTACTTGGAGATACACCGCAATTCATTAATGACATATTAGTAGAAACAAGTGATTTAGCATCAATATAAAACCTCTATGTATACTGCGATCACAAAATGGTGTAGAGTCTATAGAGTAAAGAGTTTCGTTGTAAAGCACCGATCTGAAGCACATCAACAAATCCTAGAAATGCTAACCATCATGACTAACTGATCCACGCACTACCCCAAAAGAATCCAATTGTTCAGAAATACGAGTTAAACAATTCAGTTATTGATATGGTCGATTCTATGAAATATTTGGGAGTAACAGTACAAAGGAACATGAAATGGGGCTTACACATTAATTCGTTGGTAGGTAGAGCTAATTCTAGGCTGCGATTCATAGGTCGAATATTAAAAAATTGTAGTGAACAAACAAAGGAGATAGCGTACAAATCTCTTGTGCGTCCACATTTGGACTATTGCCGTGCCATTTGGGATCCGTTTCGTAAGGGGTTGATAGAAAGTATAGAGAAAGTACAGAGAAGAGCCGCTCGATTCGTGACCGCTTGCTACAGTCCTTATGAAAGCGTCACAGAACTGATTAGTAGACTAGGTTGGGAGTCTCTGGTAGATAGACGACGCACGATTCGTTTAAAACTTATTGGTAAACATGCGTACTCCACTTTCACTCACGAGTGTAGTGAAATACTTCGTCCACCAACCTATTTGAGCCGGAATGACAGGATAGATAAGATTAGAGAAATAAGGTGCCGCAATGATTCTTATATGAATTATTTTTTCCCTCGTACCATTAGGGATTGGAATGCACAACAAAGAGATTAGCTTTGGTGCTGAGCACCCTCTGCCACCCACAATTTTGTGAATTGCAGAGTATATATGTAGATGTAGATGTAGAGAAAACAAAGGGTATCTATCACAGCTATCACTTGAACACTAGAGAAAATTTATGAAATACATAGGCCACCGGACAGGAAGCAATGTGCTGGTTGGTCAGTTTCGTAAGCCTACACCTTTCTCGTTACGACACGCCTCATTCATATTATCCAAGGCGCCTGCCAGTCTCGGGGTCTGAGAATTACGCTCTGCGGAAAGCGCGATGTCGCAACAGAGGAAGAATTCAGCGTTCGCGGTCAACTGCACTGCAGGTTGCCAAACGCCTGTTATCACTGACGAGTGGTGAGAGTTCCGAAGAACTCGGAAGTGCGTCAGCCTGTTTCGGGTAGCTCTTCCTCAGGAAGTGGACAGATTAGCGAACAAGTGACAACAGCTGCAAGGCTGTACACATTAACACCTAGACCACGGACTAGTATTATAGGACTAACCGCAAATAGCTGAAAACTGACGATATTCCAGTGCAGAAATCTGTCCCGTAATTTGCTGCTCCCTCACGTCTGGTATATTACACAGGCACTATCTATTTTCGTTTTTTTTATAAAAGAAATACTGTTTACGTAATTTTCCTCACATTTCCAGCCATTGACCAGATCTGTATGCAACAGACGACTATAAACAGACTTCTGTTCTTCCATAATTTATTCTATACTAAAATCCAGAAAACGCGCCAAATCCATATATCATTTCAGCCAAACAGCGACCAGTTTCTGTGTTCTTTCAAATGTATGATGGTCTCCTCAAAATTCCGTTGACGCCTGATCAGTGCAACGAATTTTGTACAATCTTGCTAAAACTGCATAAAATTCTTTAATCCCTTGTAGAATGTTGTATATAAGCACAAATAAATGTATAGAACCTTTTTTTTGGTTACAAGTGCTGTAAGCGGAATAAATTCGTGCTTTGAGCAACATCTGAAGAGAGATAACCATCAATGGAAACGGTCCAAGCGCAGGAAGGAAATAGGAAACAACTACTCAGGGACATGTGTACATCCAACTATGGTTGGTGATGGCAGAGAGAAGGTTAAAGATCCGCAGAATGAAAAGATAGTAGGCGCTGCGCCAATTGCACATTCCAACAGAGAATTTCAACATCAAAATTGTTTTCCGGCAGCAGGTTTCCACTGAGGAAGCAGTTGTCGCGGAAAACGTAGCCCTTAGATTTTGTTGAAGTATTTGTGATTATTGAGTGAGACTTTATCTCAGAATGAAAGCAACAATCAATGAGGTGGAAAGAACACCGCTTTCATCCCCCTTCCACTGCTAACGAGGGGCAAAACTGTTCCTTCCAAAGAATAAGTAATGATACCTGGTTTTACTGGATCGTGAGGGGTTGCTAATTCTAGACTTGCTGAAAGCGGGTGAAATCAATACGGAGTCATATTAAGCTGAGCTCTTAAAAGAAACTGCGAGTAGCTGTTAAGAAAATGAGATGAAATAAGTAGTCTAAGAATGATGCTGTTTCATCAGAACAATACTCACAGACACAAGTCTTTCATTTCCTGGGCTGCAATTCATGGGTGTGGGTTTCAGTTGGTACAGTAACCCGATCTGGTTCCCTCAGACTTCTACGCACAAAGCTTAAAAACTGTCTATCTGGCACCCTTTTCGATTCATATTCTGACGTCATAAAGGTTGCCTCCTCAAGTTCTGATATCATTAGCAAATCCTGCTTCACGTATAATATAAAATCATTTTAAAGTTGTTGGAGGAGGTATGTGTTGCTCAGAGGGAACTATGTTAAAAGATATACCAGCAATTTTCCTTTAAACTCAGTAATCAGTGTCAAGTTATGAGAAGACCTTCGTAATTTATTTCTGATATCTATTCAGCGACGTAGCTCTGTCGATACAAATGCTGACTGTCGTCTAGACTCTAGACTATAGAGGGCAGATGAATCACTAAATAATTTTCAAAGATGAGCCTCCGCAGCTGTTTCCTAAACCCGTTCAATTGCTGACCACACCATTTCCGTTTTGTTACTAAGACCATGAGGGAGAATACGGAGCCCTATCACTTCCTAAGGCCCACAGTGGACTGTGATGGGGACTATCTTTACCTCTAATCCATAGAGATCTACAACTCAATTAATTAAATATTACAACTAGAAAACTAGAAAATGACTTCATGGAAGCTGTTTTTGTGCATAGTAGCACAGTAACAATTGGCATAAGACGAGAAAAGAGGAAATGTTTCTTTTATAAAAAATTCAGAAATTTTCTGCACACTCTGCACGTTGAGCATTGTGTGTTAATAGATTTTATTCAGACGTTCTGGACCAATGCAAATTAAAAATTAACACAGACATACACTTTTTATCGCTCATATCATTTTGATTCTTAAGTTATTTAAGTATTTCATTCAAGTCCTGTCACAAGTATATAATGATGTGTTCTTGGCAAAAATATTGGAATGCGCTCGACTTAGAACGAAATGCCAACTAACGGTGAAAACCCTTCTTTCCATGACGGGCATTCTGTTGTAGTTAAGTGTTCTTTTGTACGGTCTGTTTGTGAAGGAAAAAACGGAACAAAATAAATAACAGGGAGTGCATATTTATCTAGAGGGAGAAAAGCCATCAGTTATATTCGTTGAGGGGAGGACGGAGTAATATTAATGGATGTGAACAAGGGCTAAGCTCAGAATAAGTTTGAAAAGCAGAAGGATGGCTCCAAAGATCGTAGTAATGAACATTCGGCGTTCTAGTATTTATGCTGTCTACATTAATTTTTATAAATGCGAAAGTAACTCTGTCCCTATGTATGTCTGTTACATTTTCACGACTAAACCGATCTTGGTGAAATTTGACATTATCATTAGGCAGCCCATACTTTTTTTTCGGGGTAAAAAACATATTTTGTTATGAAATTTTGAAAATTATCCCAGATGTGACAGTCGGATAGCGTGTTTAAGTCTCTGTAATGTTATATCGGTCACTTTCGTAGTCTGTTTGTCTATCATATTATCCCGCGTGCATTTTGGGACATCTTTTACGTAACTTACAGCTTTCTATATCCAATTCTAGCAATGAATATCTAAGTTCACGCGTACGAAGTCCCGTATAACAGTTAGTTTTATATTTGCTCTGCTCCCTCCCATGTTTATTTTCAGATTTTATGAAAATGTAGATAAACTGTCAAGATACATGATTGGATCTCTAAATCGATTGGGTTCACCATAGTTTGTAACATGACGCGCTGTCGCCACGTTATTATATATGTCATAATGTTATAGTAATTTACATAAATCTTGGGCGACCACCTAAATAGATTTTTAGGTGTAATTTTATAAAGTACGCAAGACTCCAAGTGAGGACTGTAATGAAATGGTGAACATACAGTGTATCTTAGTAAAGCGAACATTCAAGAATTATTGAGCTATGTAGGCTTGAAGCTAATCTTGGTCTTCCCGAACCTTGGCGACAGGACGTCGCGGATTTGGGGTTTGCCGGACCACACACTCTGCTCCCTGGGGATGGGTCACTCACCTGGCGGGAAATGTCTGCCGCCCGACACCCGAATGTGCTCTCACCCCGGCGAACTTAGCCGAATATGTCCGACCTCTGTTAGATACGCTGGGCGAATCACATATCGGGGATATCACGTGACATTAGGTGCCGACCTGAAGATCCAATCCAAATGAGCGTATAACTTAAAATCCTGGGAATTTCTGTTATATGTGAGCTTCGAGACTGCAAGGGGCGGAGCGAGAAGTTTCCTCGTGGACCGAAGAGCGAGGAGCTGGACATTCTGCCTGCGATTCTAGTCGAGTCTAGTCTGAGGGGAACTTGGAAAGTTGGCTTCTCTCGCCAACTGCCGTTGTATGATTTCTGGCTGCCAACTTGCCTTGCTGGAGCAGGCTTACCACGGCGACACCGCCAGTAATGCGATGACGCGCATTGTCAGACCAGAGATGCCTATAGCCGACTTGTGAGATAATCTCACATATCGTGGGTCCGCTACAGTCACCGCAGACATCAGACGCAGGACTACAATGGTAACTTATTACGACCAAGCCATCTGATTGTGCATTCCGTGAAACAGAACCCGTAAACGACTTTGAGAGGATAGATCCATGTTCTCACTTTTTAATTGTAAAAAAAAACCCTGAGCTAGCGGCATAATTTGCCAGAACTAGTTATTTTCGAATGATATATTGTTCATTCGTGGCGCCCATGATTGTCTTTTTTAACTGTAAGGTCACAGTATTATGATGCCTTTGTCTGAGGTCGTCATAACTTGAATTTTTCATTGTTTCCAGTTGTCATTATTTCTTGCATTTTGATTCTGAGATATATTTAAAAGTAAATATACAATTGTTTGCTTGCTCATGACGGCTAATTGTACCTCTGAGCGTTGCTTTTATGATTTTGCCAATTTGTGTTAATGTTAACGGTAAATTCGCTCATACTTTTAATCGCCAGTGATAAGAAAATAAATGTCATATTGTGACAATTTTTATTAAATTCCAACTAACGTCGAGATTCTTGCAAATTTACTCCTTCATAAAAATTAAAATTAAAAATCCACAATTATTAATCATTAAGGTATGAAAGATAATTGTAACGTAGTTTGCCCACTAAGGCACCCACTACAAGTTTTCTAAAAGATAGATTTCACTGTGAATTTTTAGGTCAGAGGATAATAAAAAACCATGGGGTTGGTAGGTCAGTGATACTTCTTTTTAATTTCAAGCATCCGCCTCTCTATACTTTCCGGTAGAAAGACAATGGAAACAGAAAGGACCACACTACATACATAGCAGCGAACGCAGACCATTCCTATGTTAATAAATAGTTGGATATAGCAAACTTTAAGTGAAATCTTAAACTAATCGAAAATTTTCGAAACCATTAGGGATATAATAAAGATTTACAGCAATTATATTAAATTTCTCTAGAGCGTGAGCATGATATAAGCAACCAACATACGCTTAACTATTTAATATAAATGATGGATTCGCTGTAACAGATCATTGTTTTTGTCTAGCTATTTTGCTCTACATTACTGTATAAGTAACGTAGATAACTGGCAAAATTATTATTTAGTTAACCGTAGTTAGCCTTTTCCTTCTCCGGCTTATAGCTTAGCCGTGAGCTGAACCTCGGTTTCGTTTACCATTTTTTACTATCGCTAACCCCTCCACTACTCAATCATTCCTCTCTTGAATCCTGTGTGATACCACACTTGCACCTGCTCTTTGGTCTTCATCTTTTTTAATTCCCTCTACCTTCATGTCACTCATACTACCTCCAGCTTAACAATATCATAGAATACATTCTAAGCAGACTTTCATGATCAATCTCGGAAACTATACCGCTACATTCATCTCTCTTAATTCTTCGTCCCTTATCCTATTTTTCCTATTAAATTTCCTCTACCATTTTAAAACTGTAATTTCTGCCGTCTTCGATTTTTTTTTTCGTGTACTTTCTATGTAGGCCACAGATTAAAGAGGATCTTTAAACTTCCCTCTAGCTTTCCCCTTTCAATAATCTCGCAACACAATATCCCTAACTTTTTTTGCATTCTCTAGCCGGGCTGAGTCGAGTGTTTTATTTCCGTATACAATCTTCCACTTCAGCGAAATATATATTACCTAAACTCATATGCCATTCTAAACCCCAATTAATTTTACTGCTATTCTAGATTAATGTGAATTTACTGCCAAACAGCCAAATTTCCTTGATTTGGTTTTGATTGTAGGGGACAGCACCGGCAAATTTAGTTCTTAGTAACTATTTCACAAGAAATACCAACATACAATCACCACGTTAATTTTCTGCAGCATCGCACACGATAGTCTCAGTCGGTTGATATTACATGGTACTTCTGCAGGATAAATAGTGTCCGAGTTTCTACGAACTGTAAGACATCTGAAAGCAGCACAAGATAAATTTTATGGATCGCGTTACGTAGAAACTGTATTCGATAAGAGTCCACTGTGTTCAGGAAATTATCAGCAACTATCATATAGCAGAGCGTATGAGGGCAGCATTTATTTTCGAGTTATCTTTACGGTTATTGTATCTCAGATGCGAAAGCAAGAGATGTGGTGTACTCAGAATTTATTGATGGGGCAGTTCGTAAGATCCGTGGCTGTCGGATAGGACAAGTGCCCTTTCGATGACGTTACTTACTTGAAACAGTTGCCCATACTTGGCCAAAACTTTCGCCACTTCGTGGAACCGATTTCTTGTTGCGTGACCGCCTCCATAAAACCTGCATGCCAGCCACCATCACTTTGCTGTACGTCTGCTTTACTATAAGCTGCGGCCAGGGAAATTGGCGGGTGAGTGCGAGCGCGCTGTTGCCGCACTTCGTAACATTATCGCGTAACGCTCTCTCTCTAACACTGGAAAATGGCAACGCTGAGCGTCATGTGTTGCCTAGTACGAGCATCAACGCACAATCTATTACTACAACCTAACAGGTGAATTTATCTGTTAAGTGTTCGATTTGATAACGAGGCATTCGAAGCCGGCCACCAATACGTCTGGTCACAGCTACAATTGAGTTTCACTGACGTATAATAGTATTCGAGATTAAGATACTAGAGTGTACTTACATCTTTTAGCACCATTGGAAAGGAGTGGAAATTTCTTATAGCTGTGACGTTGCCATGAAAAACGAATAAGTAAAAAATTAGGGTTAATATAGGTTGCAGGAATCAAACAACTCTTACTAAACAAATACTCCTTATATATATATTAAACCAGACTATTTCGAACGTGGTTTTCGTTTTCATGACTTTCTGTTGAAGGTAGTAGGTTGTAACATGCATCTGTTTTTGACATATATCACTATTTTCGTCTTCAATTCTCC
Organism: Vandiemenella viatica; assembly: GCA_031002005.1. Taxonomy (NCBI): domain Eukaryota; kingdom Metazoa; phylum Arthropoda; class Insecta; order Orthoptera; family Morabidae; genus Vandiemenella; species Vandiemenella viatica. Next base: position 169,513,862 of record JARYHS010009186.1, on the reverse strand, counting down.
TTTAAAATCGGAGTCCTGAACCATTTATACTATTTTCAGTATTCTATTTTTTGTTAATTTTTTTGTTGTTAAGTCCAAAGACTACACGCCATCAAAAAAAAATTCAGCGTGGAAGTAGCTATCCAGACTAAAATTAAAAATCCTTTTTTTTAACCTAAGCAAAACACGAAAAAGTGATAAATACTTTTGAAGAGCAGAATGCAAACATATGTATCAAATTATTATCCATCGTCCCACCAACCATACGCCCGCCTATCTACCAGGTTTTCCCTTAAATGCAAAACAAAAATTCTGATTATTTTTTCTGAAAAAAATTCAGTAATACAATCAGCAACAACACAATCATCAAATCTATACAGTTACTTCAACTACATACAGTTTTCACATCTCATCTGTTATGATTTTTTTTTACTATGAATCATGTGCAAGTTCAATTACTAATTATCTTCTATGCAGGTTAAGTAGGCCCAATCAGCTACAGAGTTTTTTTTTTTTTTTTTTTTTTTTTTGTAACTGCTTTACGTCTCCTTTTAACATCGAGGTCTTTAGAGACGGGAAAGGATGGGGGGCAAGGATGGGGGCAAGGAATGGGAAGGAATTCGGCCATGGCCTTTTGAAGGAAGCATCCCGGCATTTGCCTGGAGTGATTTGGGGAAACCATGGAAAACCCACATCTGGATGCCCGGACGGGGATTCGAACCGCCGTCCTCCCGAATACGAGGCGAGAACGCTAACCGTTACACCGCCCCGCTCGGTCCGGCTACAGATTCCTTTTACTCCCTAATATACGCATTTCACAGACATTAATATAAGTTTTCATGTATTACAGCTATCATTAAATTAAAAATTTAGAATTTATTCACTAGTTTACCATTTTAAATGAGCGTCAGAGAGAAACATTCACACAACTTGATTTGCTTCAGCTGTCTTTGTTGTCTTTTATAATGTCTTCTAGAAGATACCATTTAAAACAACATAATATTTGATCATCAGATAGTATGAAAGGAATTTATTTGCAAAATTTTTCCAGTATCCTAAATGTTAATTAACAATGAACTAAAAACCGAAAAAGAACTCGAAACCGATCCGTGCCTGCTAAAATCTGGTCCGGAAAGTCTTCGTTTTTGTGTAGGAAATGGAACTACATGAAACATTTCATTAAAATTAGTATTACATAACACGTGATAAAATTCGGTTAGGATACCATACTGGATACAACGTTGTGGTGTTTGCAAGGAAATAGCATAGAATGATAATAACATCAAGTCCAAAAGGGCTAAAATGGTTTTCAAGGGTTTCACTGTGTGTTATTTGAGAGTATCACTAAGACAGTAAGGGTAAAGGATTTCGTAATGACCTTGACTTACATTAGGAATAAAATTGTACGAAATATACTTTTGACTAGGTCACATTACATAAACACGGCAAAGACAGATTAGTTTATATAAACTGAGTTGGCACCCGGAACTCAAAGCTGATAATGAAGTTGGGCCAAGAAGCTGCTGCATACTGTTCCAGGACGACTCATTTCCTGTTTTCGCGGAACCGGATGACGAGTCCAGCCACTAGTCTGAATAATTGTCTCCACTGAGCCACTTTTTATAAGGCCTTCCTGCTTCACATCCCAAGGTTACAGACTAATAGAATTACTTCATGACACTAGCCTTGAAGACTCGGACGCTCCCTTCAAGTTCTATACAAACTACGTTCATGACAATGAAGATTTTTCTACAAAATTAGTCAGAAACGAATAGAAATATTAGTACCTCAAGTTCCTTCTAGCAACGAGTCTATAATTGCTTTAATTTTACCATATTATTCTGGGTCTATTTTTTTAGGCCTGGATTAAAGTTTTTATACTTCCTACCCTACCAATGAGCGATAAAAATACTGAGATATTTTACGCCATTTCAGATACTATACAGAAACCTCTAATTTTTTAGCTAGTGATTTGTGGCATATGAGACATATTCGCAAATATTTATTTTTGCAGCCTCAAAAGATTTTTAGCCTTTCCATAAAGTAAGTAGTAAATATGATGGAACACTGCGCCTTATTCTTTGTCTTTGTTTACTGCCTGTCCCGTAATAATTGAAACTGAAAAGTAGCATTAATTTTCTCCTAAGTTTTCAGAATATTCCCCAGTCGCCATCTCTTTTCTCAGAAACAATTCTACGTGGATGGAATAGTTAGTAATGGCAGTTTATTCAACGCTTTTTTAAATTCGAGGAACATTTTTGGAGAAAATATTCAATATAATAATTTGAAACTTTGTGATCATCTACAGTGCTTCAGTTTTAAAGTTAGGACGGAGGGATATTTTTGTAATAATTTCTAGTATCTTTTTAATAATTTCTTTTTAAATAACCAATTTTTTCAAAAAAAGTGATATATTACTAAATGTCATTTTAACGACTGGTCTCATTACAATAAGCCTGAGTCAAAATATAATCGGGAAAACATATAAACATTTTATTTCCCTATCTTCATTACTTTTTCAGAAAATTTTACTTAAATTTCAAAAAATCTAATGTACGGAAATGGTTTCTACAGTTTGTCAATAGATTCCCACATATGGGTAGTATTGTAAGGATTTTCTTCTTCTTCTAAAAGCTTCCTTTTTAGTCTTCTTTTAGACCTGCTGTAACATAATATTTCACATTCCTTTCTCTTATTTCTCCTCCTCTTATCCTCTCTTTGTCAATTATTCTTTCCCGCTGAAAATCCTAACGCCTTTAAATAATTCAAACTTCACACTGTTCCCTTAGTTCCAATTGTTATTGCTTTAGAAATGCCAAAGTGCAGTGTTTTTATGGCCAAAAATTCACTTTTAGGAACCACTGACCAAATTAAATTGTTAACACTCTGCGTTTTTCCATGCAGAGATTTCTGTAACAGTTCTGACTGTTCAAAGTCTGGAAAAATTGGTTTCATTGCATCTATTTACAGCTGCTGGAAATCATGCTTGTATGACTTGTATGATCATGTTCTTCTTCGTCATTATATCTGTACCAGTAATATTCTGGGCACAGGTCATTTTCAGGGTTTCGCTGAAGGAGGCAGTGCGAAGGAACGATGCTGACACTGCATTATTTATACAGGGCGTTCGCCGGAAAACGCTACCCTCCCAGTCTGTTGCCGTCGGCAACTTGCTCAGTCAGTCGTGCCAGCAGTTTCCGCCACACGGCACCGTGAATCACCGCACTGTTTAACACCTCCGCTGCCCCAACAGTGCAGTGCAGTGACCCTTACATTGTTAAGAACGGTTTCCTTGCATTGTAGATAGTTTGTGACTTCAGTCTCTTATTAATCAGTGTTGTGAATAAACGTTTCTTTGCGGTTTGGCTGGTTTGGGGCTTCATACTCTTATTAATCTGTACCGTGTTTGAGTGTGAGTAAAATTATGGTACGTTACAGTTTGCAACAAAGAATATTTCTCTACGATACATATGTGAAGAAGAAGTCGTTTAAAAAGTGTCGCAGTAAATTTCGTCGCGAATTTCCTGGCGCTTTACTGCCAGCTAAATCAACAATTCTGCGTCTGGTTAAAAAAGTAAGAGAAACGGGTTCATTTTTTAACAAAAAGAGACTTTCGGTCAACCGTATTCTCGCAGAGGAGAAAATTGACGATATCACTTTTCGACTAGAACAGTCACCCAAAAAATCATTAAGTCAGTTAGGGCAGCGTGTGTCTCGAAATATGTTCAGAAGATGTGAAATGTGCATTACACAAGAGGGTCAACACTTCCAGCATCTTTTATAAGGTAAGCTAATGAATTACGTCACATTTAAATGCTTAGCACACAAGTTTCTGAAGTTTATGAAGCGTAATTATTATGAAATAGTCCGCGGCCGACGGTCGAACAATGCCGGAAACTGAGCGCTCGCTCGCCGGGAGCAGTTTCTTCCTTGTAGCGCTAACAGTGGGTTGCGTTTCCCGGCGAACGCCCTGTATTTTGCCTTATAGCATACTATAATACCTCTGCAGACGTTTAGTCACCTCCCTTCCATTGACTTTCCACCACTCAGTTTACTTTAATCCAAACTTTGATTCAGCTTCGGAGCCGTACAACCAAATTATTTTGCACTTGTCCAAAACATACTAACTTCTCATCTACAAAGTCATTTCCATTTGGTTTCAGTTCTTTAAAGTCTTGAAACTTTTGAAGTCACCATCTCCAAGATAGTATTTATACTTAATATTGTATCTGGCCTCTACTTCAGCTGAGATTTTTTATTTTCATGCTTTCATTGACTAAATATGTTAATTATGTTCGCCAAGGTAACAAATGCATTCAGTAGCCACACTCTGCAGGCACCTATAAAAATAGTAATAACTTCTACGACGATTATAACGCTAAAACAAAGTTTCCCTTCCAGAAAAAGGTTCAAACTAATTTTCGGTACCAAAAAAATCGTTTTTTTGTTTTGTTTTTCTGGGTTTTTGTTGTTGTTGTTTTTTACCACCTCCAACTGACAAATCACTTTTTTACTATGTTATTAATGTTTGCAATACCTAGACTGTTATTGTGCTTATTGAGAGTATGCTACTCTTGAGAATGTTATTTCAGTATTGTTACCATTCTCAATTTATCAATAAAATTGTGCAATATGATAAGCTGCAGTACCCGATGTCTTCACATAATATTTGAGGATGGCAGCTGTTGTACCTTGGGATGAAATCTTGAGGCGGGGGTATATCACTCTATAACCTGCTTGAATCTTCAGAGTTGAATGTCTGTGTGTTGTATTGGAGCTCAGGCTGGTAGAGGGTGGAGTGGAGTGGTGAATACCGGAGATCTCCACCTGGACCAACCTTACCTCCTCACCTTTATATTCTAACATGAGTCTAAATATTAAAAATGGTTTTAATCTAATGGTTGCTACAAGGTGAACTAGAACCATGTACTTTACACCAGAAATAAAATTTGATTTATTGGGTCTTAAGGATGATACAATGCCAGGTAACATTTAACTTTACGTTAATCATATTTCAAAGGAAACAAGCTATACCCGACAGTTACATTCATAGATAAAAGAGAACAAAAAATTGAAATTAACTATTTCAACAAAGAACAAATGAACATATTATCAAAACGGCAACACAGGCCATCATATTGACGTTAACGTTCACAATGAAAGGGGAAAACCCATGGGCGCCAGTTTAAAACAAACAAGAAAAGCACTGTCTTGCATTTAACACAAACCTGCAAGGTGCTAAAATTGAAATTAATCATGAAATCAGCTAGCTCAGTGATTTAATGGGACGGTAAGAGAGTCTGTCTCAGGGCCGCTTGAGGATTCACAAGTCTATCAAAAACCCACCGGAATGCGACCGTATGCTTCGTTACTTTACCATGCGTCGACGTGAAGAAATGTGCAGCAGATAATGCCACAACAGCTGCGAAACCAGGATGGTGGTTTCGCCACGTTCCACAATAACGCTCAGGCTATGGCAGGCTTGCCATATAATTTCCCGCTCTCCTGAGCAAGAAAGTACAAGTCAATGTGACCGGACCCAGTCACTCATGGCTGGATGTGAGCGTGTCGGCTTCAACACGTCTGCTCGGTTGTCGGTCCGGACTGCAAGTGCCGCTTAAGATGGCTTCTTCCTTCTTCCTTGGAAAGTCGTCCTCCACATGTAACAAACTCCCTAGAATTAGTACTGTGGACCCTTATGACTTTCACGATTGGTGCATTGAAACAAGTCCGTCGTCACGTGTTTTTATCGCGCCCTTCCATACGCTATCGCCGTTCGCGCACTTTTCGTGGCCTCGCGCCAACGTCAGAGGGAGGGAGCAAGTTCACTGTCCCTAACGGGTTTTCCAGCGCGTGCTTGCATTGTTCGGGGGTAGGCGTCTCACTGTCGCGAAGCCTCAACGACTTTGTCTGGCCCCAGACCGTTAAAATGGCAGCTCTCAGCTTCCCAAACCAAATGTTACTGAACACTGAGCTTTACAGAAATTAAATTATAATAAAATGACTTTGGCTGCTTGGGTTGAATATACAATTACTACCTAGGCAATATTTCTATTATCTACCATATTTTCGATCTACATAATTGAATATCATAACGAAATCTGAATATAACAAAAAAAATTAATTATTTAATTATTCGTTGTGGGTGACTCTGTCACACCACAGTGTATGTTAATAACTGCAAGAGGAGTAATGAAAGAAGAAAACCTGCAATGTCTCGAGTGTGATTTCTGCATAATGCTTCACAGCCTCAGCAACACTGCCAAACACTAACCTGGTGTCTGTCAGAGGAGGAAATATAGTTCGATGAAACTATTTTTATTGTTGTTTCAAAAGGATTCCCAGAGTATCTAGCAACACAGTAGTTTCACAATCACTTGGTGCAACTGCTGTTTTCTTAGTCGTTATGTACCCCTGGTTGGGAAAAAAAAACTCAGCGAAGACTCGTATATTCCTACAGTGCTATCAGAGTTATTTCAATGAGCACCATTGGAACAAATTGGGCTGGTATGTGATGATTAACTAATGGGATTCTAGTCTTTTGGTTGACAAGCTTATGCCAAATCAAGGACAGTATCAGTCTATGTGCTTCAGGTTTCTCTGTTACGTCAACTATGAACATTACCATTGTAAGACGTGATAATATTATTGTTCACTTTGCCATTCAGAATTCTCGGAACTTCAGTATTACTATTACAATGACTTTATGAATCGAATACCAAGTTTAGCACAATGAGAATTAAGACAATTACAGATAAAAACCTTTTATTTTTCGTTAGTGTTATTTAGAATTGACGACCAGGACTTCATTTTACCAGGTGGTATTATAAGTCTTTAGGTGACACTTTACCACGTACTCTGAAGCCTTAAGGCACCGTCCATTGGTCTGAAGACAGCATACCACGATAGAAGGTACAAAGTTGGGAGATAAAGTCGTTAAGTCCACCAACCAATCAAATACTTCGTCCAACATTATTTCCAAACCTGATATCAACGTTAAATTGAATGTGTCCAGTCATACCTCCCAGAAGGACAGCAAGAAACAGCTTCTACTTTCGTAGATGACGCAAGCTCCATGACAAGCTTCTTGTTAATTTCATCTATTGATTCTTAACAATTATGTATCTGATATGACAGGTTCCGACACTAACAATAATAGATGACGCCAATATGGTACAATGTAACCTATTCCAACATCTGAATTCGTATTATAAATCGAGTTGCAAATCAAATAATATTAATTTAATATAATTTATTTTATTTACTGAACCATTAATAGTCTCATGAGTCCGGCTTCCATGTTTTTGATTTTATCCTGGGCGAAATCATTTTCTTTTATACAGAAATAGCTCAGTTTAGTAAAACGTTAATTATGAGATGTCACTTCTAAGAAACCAAGTACCTCGACAATGCAATAATGGGGCCGAACGCGATGGGTGTACGGTAACTCTCATATCAAGTATCGGGGAAGGCGATGGTTCGAATCCCCGTCCGGCCATGGTTTGGCTAAATCATTTCAGGTGAATGCCGGGATCATTCTTTCAAAAGGTTATCTCCAAATTCCTTACAGTTCTTTGTCGCCTATCCTTTCCCACCTTTAATTACTTAGACGTTGTTCGGGCGTAAAGCACTAAACGAAACAACTGCAATAATGTGCAAATACTTGGTGATTATCTTTGACACAGAATCGTTAGTGCTGTTCCGAGAAACTCTTCCAAGCAAATAGCAATAGAGAATGCAAGATAAACGTACACCCTAACCTCGAGGCAATGTATTATCGCAACGAGCCAAACCTTTGGTTTTGCAACTGTGAATGTTAGCCCAAGAATCAATGTATTCGGAGTTCAGCTCTACATTAACACAACAGGAACTACTCACATAAAGAAGTGCACCTTGGCTGAATGCATCTTAATTATCTCTGGATGGAAATTTCAATTATTATTCTACAGTGCGAATAGTCATTACTCGCAGAATGTAAACATTCTTAAGGCATCAATTTTTTTTAACACACTGATCTAGCTATCAGTTACTTTCTCCATATAAATAGCGCAACAATCCTCTGAAATTTACTTCCGTTTTTGGTACATAGTATTTGCTTCTATCTAGCTATAAGCCTGTGTGCATGTATTTCATGAAATTCTTCAAGAATTAATGACCAACTTTATAAAAAATTCAGTTTTCCAGAAACCAGCAGAAAAGATTTTTAAAAAATTGCCGATTTCTTTTTTGTGTGAAATGATAAAGCAACTGGATTTTGACTCATTGGAAGACAGGAGGAGCAGGGTGAAGTGAGTTCGAGGCTTGGAAAGAAATTGGTAGGACAATTAGGAGTAGTGCTTGGAAGGGAAAAGATAACCATGACCCCAAGCTGGCACTGGATTGTAGAAAAAATGTTGTAAATATTTCTTTTGTAGGTATGGAGGTCAGGAATGGAAACAAATTACCAAGAGAAGTGCTGGAAATTTTACTAAGATACTGAAAGAATTCAAAATCAAAGTTTGTAGTGAGCAGTACTCGTACCAGTTAACTCCATGTCAGCGACGGACACCACCACGATGCTGCAACCATCTAAGCCAACCAGGTGGGTCAAGATAAGATCAGTAATGAAAATATAATTAAAACATTAAAGATCCAATCATTAGAAGGCATGGCGAAGGAGAAAAGATTGAAATCGTTGAAGCGTAGCCTATATGGAAACGAAATAGGGAAGAATGACATAGTTAGAGCTAGTGGGTATGCAGAATAGGAGTTGTACGAAATCAAAGCGGACAAATTGAATAAAATGGAGGTAGTAGTTCGAGAATAAATCTTGAAGATATCGACAAAAGACTATACAAATAAAAAATCTGTAACCGGAAAAAGCCTGTACATTCAAGATATTTTTTAAGAAAGTTTGGGAAACTGTTAGTAAGCTACATCGAAAAAAACCAACTGTTTTTTTTTTTTTAATTTTTCATGTAAATTGTACCTGTTGGTTGGCCGGCTGAAAGCATGGATGAATAGGATTCAAGGAAAAGCTACTGTGCGGATTTTGACGGCATTTCGGTTAACGTACAACCCGTGGCATCGCAGGTAAAGTAGTGTATGGTTCATTTTGATGGGACTATGAAAAGCTGAGAAAATATGACAATTTTCTTTGAACGTAAATCTCGTAAAAATTACTAATTGGTTTTTAAGGGGTTTAGGATAACGTACAACCCATGGTCACGGGAATATAGTGTTGTATGTTTCATTTTTATATGAAGTCATAAAACTGAGAAATTTAAGACAAAAATGCTCACAAATTAGTGCCCACTTAAAGTCAAGTTAGTTCTCCTAGTCGTGATTTCAGCACGACATTGTATTATTCATATTATTCCGAGAAATAAAGTTATGGCAATCCTTCGTGCTAAAAGAACTTACGTTCAGTAAGCCATTGAGAGCATTAATGTTGATTTTTTGATTGAAGTTTGTGCATTAACAGTCAACGTGAACGAAGTTAGGTAATATGTTCCACAAGAGACAGTAACTTTAAATGTCAAGTTATGAATTCTATTTTAGCATCCTGTTCTCGGCAGCTCCAACCTCTATTTCGCACGTTTACACTGTCCTTACGACTTTACAGCGAGTCTACGCAATGATTACCGCTTCAGAATTACAAGCTCTTTGTGGGTGGTACTGAATAGACAGGACGAATGACTTGGAAATGTGCCGACGCAGCGTCTAGTCACAGACGCGAATAACCGCCGACTTAACCCGTAACAAAAGGGCACGCACTTCTCACATCATACATGCAGGCTCCCGCTGCGATAGTAAGCGGCGACTCCTCCCAAGTGGAGATGCGGACAGTCAGATAGGCCCACCGAGACAGCTTAGCGTCAAGGACGTCCGCAGATTTATCAGCAAGCACACTTTCACGGATTGAAATACCGCTTCTCTCTTTTGGTCTCGTTCCAGCTACCTATGATTAGCCATGACACAGTTATCTCTCCCTCTCTCCTTTTGGCTTTTGTTATGTCATCTTGTTAAAAACGAGTGACCTCACATACGACACACATGGTATAAAGCTTTGCTGTGAAATATTTATTAAGACAGTTAAGGAAACAAGTTTGAGAAGATCTATAATCCTGCTGTGACAGATAAACTACTCCTGTAGTATTATATTTCTTAGTGGTTTTATCTTACATCTTGGAGAGCGTCGATGAACTGTGTGTCTCGGTACAGAGGGGGGAGGAGGGGTTAGGAAGAAATCCGCACTGGGCTATGTGGGGTGGGAAGGGAAGGGGTCGGGGTGGGGGGATGTCCAAGCCAAACCACATAGCTTTTCATTCACATTATTTATTTCCGTCATTAGATTATCTCTGTATGTAATTTAGATATCCTTCATACTGACAATGCCATGCATGCATGTGACTTGAAGTCATAACATTGGGTTGCACGCGACTGGCGCATTTGAACCAACCGACACGCGGCGGCGCATTAGACATGCCGTAGCTAGACTCAAATTCCTTTACAAATGTCACTCCGGATTTTCCAAGGCAGTGACAGTTCCTATTGTTTTGATGGTTTGAAATAAAGCTGTCTTCATCAGGATCGCCTGCATGTAACCGCACCGCTAGTTGATAAAAGAATTCTAATTTTGTTGTGTCAAATTAATTTCAGTGCAACTTTATTTATATTGTTCGTTGAATCGTTATTTCTAGTTCAAAGAGTGATTTGAAGTGACGCTGTACCATAAACTTTGCAAGGCTTATCGAAAATGTTTTTCCAACGAGTTTTCATTATTCAATGAGTTATAGAAATTTTTTAACCGGATCAAAAAAATCATTCCCTGGTGATGTAAAAAGAAAAGTGACAGAACCGCAGCAAAAAAAAAAAATGAAACTCTTCTTAGTTTTTTTTTTTTTTTTTTTTTTTTTTTTTTTTTTTTTTTTTTTTTTTTTTTTTTACGTGGCAGTTATGGTTTCTTCCGTTTCATCAATAAATGAACAATGATGAATGAGATAATGAGAACGATTTTAGAAACACCCGAGAAGGAAAGGATCCCTAACTGTATCTGAGAAAGAGGTTTCTCATGTATTTATGATAAACACAGATTTATAAATAGACAAAATAACTGAATTCAGCGACAAAATGCTTACGACAAAATCCCTACGATAAAATGACAGAAAGTATTTATGAGGACATATATAGCACAAAATACTCACAAAGTAACTGCTGCAAATCCATAACTAATATTCATCAAAGATATTCACACTTGTACAACCGACCAGATCATTTGTGCATACAAATTCCCCTCTCGGAATAGGTATCCTCTTATAGGTTACCTCTTATTGCTATATCTGCTATCAAACTCTTTCTTAACATAGTGTTTTTGTCAAATCTGTTTGATCATATAGATGCCGGAAACGGAAACAAACAATCCAGAGCATTGGTTTTATTATACTGGTTGTACGGTACATTGCACCCAAACTAATTAGAAAAATCTAGTCTCAATATTATAGTCACATTGCTACATAGAGCACGATCGTGACACTTAGATTCAACTCAGTAGTAAAACGAATATAGTTTGAAATTTTCCATTTATTCCAAATTAGCATCGATCCACACGTCACTTCTGGCCAATTTTTTCAGTTTATAAATTTCTCTAAGGATTTTTAGTTTTATCAGCAAAAGTAAAAATGAAATTTAGGATCGAGAAGAAATTGGAATGCGTGTTCTTAAGACAGCATTTAACAACTCATAGGATACGTTTGTCTGGTCTTGAAATACATAACTCTCTATTATATTATTACGTACCGGATATACGCGTATTGTATTGTAATTTAGGCCGAATATGTTTAAGCTATTCCGATTCTACTCTCACTAGTCAGTAACTGATCTCTCGTTCTCAGTGCTAAGATATCAGAAGTCTTGCAACGCTGTACACGTCTCTCTCTGTCAAATCGCAGCTGTGCGGCGGTTTTTCTCGCTAACCTAAATGACGGCCCGCTATAAGAGCTGGGTTGTCCCAGCTTCACCAAGATACCAATCTCTTCTCGTTAATTGATAACCATAAGGAAGTCTTCACTGCTCAGCCTGCATGTCTCGCCTGAGTTACAAGAAAATCGACAAATGTCGATCTATTCTCTAGATCCAGGAAAACAGAATGATATCAACGTTTAACGTAAAGTCTATTGCAACCTGGTTTTTAGTCAGGCAGATAAATTAGTGTAAAAGAATAATTATGAGATTCAGAAATAATTTATTCACGGTTGGAAAGAAAACAGTTTTGGAGGAAATGTTTGAAAAGAATGGTGTCAAGCCAATAATGGTAAAATTTAGGAGTAAATTTTAAAAAATGAATAAAGATAAGAAATATAATCCTTATCATGAAATACATTAGTAAAGAGAATTATTTATGGCTAGTTATTAAGTGAAATTATGAAAAAATGAAATTAGAATCCAAATTTCACATAGGTTCGTTTACTTACTAAAGCAGATGGTAGAAAAATGATATGGAGAGTTTTATGAACTACCCTTTGATTTATTCAGACTATTCTCCCAGACAACATTAACAGCTTTGGTGTTAATCATAACTGTTCTAAGAACTCAATCACGCTATTTCTCTTTTCTTTCCTATGTCCCAGATTGCTGATTCGAACTCACCTAAAATCGAAACCACAGACAAATCCTTCTCACGTTTGCTGGTTTCATGTGCTGCCTACGATAAATGGTTCCAGTTACCACGGTTTAACTTCCATGGTCTTCCATGAGATCACATATGCATAAATTTTAGCTGCTTGTACTTAATAAAGGAGCGTGCACAAACTACGTGGCTCGGTTCAGGGGAGGAGGGTTTGGCTGGAAGGCTACGCTGGGGGGGGGGGGGGGGGGGTTCCGGGCCAGGCCACGTAGCTTTCCTTTCATAACATTTTTCACAGTTAAAATGACGAACAGAACTCACAACAGCATGTGAATATTTATTTCCCTCAGTTAATTATCCCCTTATGTAATTTACAATCATCTGACAAGAGAAAACACTACAAAATGTCTTCTGGAATCAAAAGGGAAAAAAGCTACGTGGAACGGGGGGGGGGGGAGGAGGTTAGAGGCAAAAAAGCCACTTAGGGCTACATGGGAGGAGAGGGGGTTCACAGGAGGCCAAAATGGAGCTACGTGCTTAATGGACGCTCCCTATCTTCCCCCAATGCACGTAATTAAAAATAATCATCCCAAATTACTTCAGGGATGGTAGACGATGATCTGTATCTACTACTTGAGAAAAACTTCGAACAGAACCAAGAATTTAGGATAGTATTCCTGAAATTAGAAAAAAGATCTCTGATTCTGTGAGCTGGTAAAAGGTTTGTTATGAGGTAAGGAACATTACAATACGTAAAGAAGTGAGGAACAAAGTATAGCAAAAACACCAGTCGGCTCAAAACATTTGCATTCGTCAAGGGAAAAATTTACGATAGAAACAAGCTTAATTCCACTGAATAATAAAATCCATTTGCGAGTCGTCTACGCTCTTGGTAACATTTTTTAAATGGAAGTAATACTATTTGCTGTTAACTCCAAAGAAAAGATACTGCATGACCCGACCGTGATAATGAAAGGAATTAATTTCACGTTGAACAAGGGTATCAGTGAGCGGATGGGCATGCAGAGAAACGGGCGACTTGTACATTGTATCGAAGTGGTGTCTGGAAAACAATGAGCAGATGAGTATGTAGATAAATGGGCGACTTGTACATTGTATCGAAATGGTTGCTGGAAAACAATAAATACAAGTATCAGCTGACGGTGTTCTTCTCATCATCATCACATTTTACCAACATTTTGGGGTCGTCTGCCTTCGATGAGTTCTATTCACCGTTGGCATGGTCAAATTTTGAGGTATGGTGTTACGGCTGTATGCCCTTTGTGACGCCAAGCATTTTATGCCTACTGCCAGATAGTACTCAGTACAACTGGCGCAAGTGAAGTGTTGCCATCTATCCGTGAAACGTGTAACTATGTGCAGCGTGTGATAAGTGTTTTTTTGTTTTGTTTTATTTTGTTTAAGAAGTGTGTAGTTTAGCGGGGGACCGTCCCGTCATTCACCTTGCTGGCTGCGGAAAACCGCTTAAAAGCCGCAGTCAGGACGGCCGGTAGTCGGGAACGTGGGCCCGTGCCAGGTCCGTTGTACCTCCCATATTCACTGAGCGTCGCTTCACCGCACTGAGCCACACTGACGTGTTAGTATCGCCTACAGGTCCAACTGATTAAAAACTGACCAATGCTGCTAGAAATTTTTAGTTATCAGAAACATGATATGGAAGGCCAAAATTTAGTTGAAACGTGACATTTCAGTTTTTTAATAGAGCTATCGCTGCGAAACATAGCGTAAGATGAAACATCTGAGGAGGATTCAAACAGCTGAGACGAAATGGTCAGAAACATGAATGTCAAAACGGAATAAGTAATGAGGAATTTGTAAAAAGCTGATTGACAAGATAAAATAAAGTAGACTACAACAGTGTAGGTATAAAAAAGAATGAATAACTCTCGAGAACTGTTCGAAAAAAAATGGTGTGGAAACCTCAACACTCAACTAAAGATTGCCTTTCAGTGTGTTATTCAGTATTAGGAATAACAGAACACTTTTTACTTATGTCTATAAAAACTGACTGACTATGGTAACGATAGAAGTTGGTACGAAGGAAAATTACCAGGTTTATTAATATTTCGTAGAAATACGTTAAGCATAGGAATAACAAGGAAAAATGGTAATAATCTCTATGAATCTCCTTTTAGAAAGGCTTCAGTGTAATATCTAGCAGTAAGACTCAGATTGGATTGCCTTCGAAGTGGATACAAGGAAATAGAAACGGTCACAGTGCTGCCATGTTTTAAGTGTAGTTGAACTAGTAATTACTTCTTGGCTTAAAAGAGTTACCACACGAGCGGTGTGATGTCCATAAGTGCTGCTGGGCAAGTGTTTTATCTTGCATCATTGGACTTTGAAATTTTGAGTTTTATTTGACTTACTTATTTCAACGCTACTGACGTATACTGGTTTAACTTATGGTCATCAAACAGCAATAAATGAATAATTATTGAAAAAATCAACACATGTAAACTGGCTTATAAAAATTTGAATTAATCATAAAATCCTGTAGTCGGAAATATGATTTACAGCCTAGTAATGAATTACTTTGCAACTCATAAA
Source organism: Vandiemenella viatica (assembly GCA_031002005.1). Classification (NCBI taxonomy): domain Eukaryota; kingdom Metazoa; phylum Arthropoda; class Insecta; order Orthoptera; family Morabidae; genus Vandiemenella; species Vandiemenella viatica. The sequence goes on along the minus strand of JARYHS010009186.1, from coordinate 169,498,708 downwards.
AGTTGAGATTTGCAGGGGTGTTTTTTTTTTTTTTACTTATGGCTTTATGCCTCGTCCACGTTGAGGTCATTTGAGACGGTATGGGACTGGGGACAAGGAACGGGAAGGAATTCGGTCATGTCCCTTTGAAAGAAGCATCCCGTCATTCCCCTGGAGTGATTTGGGAAAACCACAGAAAATCCAAATCTGGATGCTCGGACGGAGATTCGAACCGCCGTCCTCCCGAATGCGAGGCCAGAGCGTTAACCGCTCACCCACCACCCTCGGTCAGGGGTGAAAAGTTCAGCTCTGTGAATAGTAGATGAATTTGTTACCCAAATGTTAGCTGATGGCGATATTGTTCTGGCCTCTGGAACTATGGCTGTCAGATTGCAGCGGTGATATTAACTCGTTAACGAGAGGACGCATGTCTGTCTCCTATCCTGCAGATAGGTAGATGGGCGTTGCTTTGCAAACCCGGTCAGTATCACTATTCCACACAGGGGGGGAACAAAAGGCTCCTCGCACATCGCTGCAGATAGGGAACGTGGACAAAAGCGAATAGAGAGAATGAACTGCGAATAGAGAGAATGAACTGGAGAAGGATGAAAAATTCAAAATGACAGAACCTCGTGGATTCATTCACCTAACCATCAGGTTCGCAACAATACGTGGGATGTGTGTTTATGTACTTGAAATTAAAAACGAATCTTCAACAGAAGAATGTAACAAGTACACGTAATTCTTCTAACAGCTGGTTGCTGATCGATCCGATATCATTCTTTTATTCTTAGACCAGTGTAAGCCTATGACCGTTTTTTGCGTATCGTCACGGACCTAGAATAGTTCCAGTTTTTAGGGTCAAAGATTATGATAGGTTCAGCTGATCTGAACAAATATGAAAATGACCCGTGTTTCACGCTTAGGGCGAATAAAATCTCGAGCTTGAAGAACTCAGAAGTATTAATAGACGTAGGTATTAAATACGGAAAGGGACGATCGCACTATCGATCGTATAATTGCTTCAAAGGTCATAGACTCAAACTTGCTGAAATATAAACTTGATTTGAATTTGATCCTTAAAGTTCAATTTGCAAAATTTGAATAAACCCTGTTTGTTTCGAAAGCATCACGTTGTTGTTTTTTTATTGAAGCTGAGAAAACATTCATAATGTAATTTTTGGTCATAGTGCCTGTAACGACCAGAGAACTTAATACAGATTCCAGATTATTAAACAGTTGAGCATCTCCGAAAAATCAATTTCTAGAATACTCCTTTCGGTGACATATTTGGCCTAATGTCCAGTTTAAATCACCTAATAACTCACGTTCAGCGAACATGAACAATGGTCATAAACAAAGGTGGTCGGTAAAAAACATAATAATCAAATAAATCGTAATGAATAAACTTCGGTCAAGCAACAACATCGCGCAAGTTTTAACTAAATTGAAATTTATCCAAAGCCGGAATTACAATTGGCATTGGTGGTTACTGAAGAGACCACGAGTTATTTAAAGTTTTGTTTAAGTTGCTTTCATTAGCAACATGTTACTGCAAAACAGTTCACGTTTTATCAGACGTAAAGTTTATCGATATTTTTTTAAACTATGAAATGTTACGAATAGCAAACTTAATTAATGTATTACAGCAATTAATTTGGTAGCAGTTGCTTAGCTACTAACTTGTGGACATAACCCCTAATTTCTTCTAATGGTATCTCTGGTCGCTGTTTTGCAAGCGGAGGCTGACACATGATACTGTTTTCCAGCCAATAGCTATCGAGATGAGTGGATGACCTTACTAAATTATATAGTAGAGATGTCTGTGTATAGGCGTAGTTACCGTTAAGTGAATCTCCAATACTTTTACATGAAATTCACTTATCAACTGTTATTACAAGTGATATATAAAAATTGTGATACCAAAACAGACATCTCATAGTCCTATAAATTTCTCATTTTATTCATCTCGTAAAATATGTAGAAATTGTTAAAAATGAATGCTATACAAGTTTGGATGATAGCATGATCAGCTGCCATCAAACAACAGCTGCTGATAGTCTGTTGCTAATTCTCAATTAGAACTTCGTAAGGCTTACTCTTTTTTTGGCAGGTAGATGTCAAGTTATCACAGAGAAATTCTGATAAAAAAGAGAAAATAATTCATTTTAAAACTGATAAAGTAATATTAAAAAAACATTTTTTGAAGTAATAAATGAAACATTTTGTGCAAAATTTCATACATTTATTAGTTGTTATTTTTTCACAAAAAAATCTGACATAAAATGACAAAGAGGAGGAAGACAGTCACTGATCAAAATTTTGTATGTAAACAGTGGCTTATGTGTGCTTAGAGAAATTTGAAAGGCTTTATTCTTTCTACTTCGGTCGAAAATACTTACCAAATAAAATAACCGGTCTTAATTCTAAACGCAGGCTACTATCATAATTTAAATACCCAGAAAATGCTGATTCACGAAGACAACATATCAACGTTCTACGAAAACTACACCAACAAACAGAGATTGTTTGTTATTTTTGAGGTAAAGTCACAATGAGGGTCCGCTAGCCTTTTATGATACGCAGACTCTAGCTGATGCATTAAGCTGTAGACGCCGAGGGCTGAATTCTTGTTGTTGCCATTTATAGCACAAGTAGGAATTGGCGTGACACGTCGGGTGTAGATCCAGAATCAGTGTTTCAGGGCCACCACCCACCATATTAACAGCTACCTCAGTTACTTCATAGCTTTCGCAATCTGCATCTAAAACTATACCTCAATTTCACCATAGTTATTTCTTTGTATTTTTTCCATAATATCGTAGCGTTTTATAACCTCTTCTTTTATCCTCCATCGTTAGGTTATTGGATACTTTTCTTGGAAAATTAAACTGGTTGCGTTCCGCAGTGGTGAAAGTGCATTTACATTTTATATTTTATGGGAGTGGCTATGATGTGAGTGTGTTTAGTATAGTGTGTTGGGAATGAATAAAAAATGGAAAAAATGAGGGAATGAAACCCTGTGCCGGCCTATTCAGGCCTGCTCTCCCGAAGCAGCCAGGTATAACGTCCCCCATTCGATGGAGGAATCCCTCACTCCACACGCACTGTAACATTTAACCCAGGACAATCTGGTGATTAGGAATTGTGCACCAGTAGCTCTCCTACCCTGCCAGCCAAGTCATGATGAGCACCAGGAGTCGAACCAGGTTCCCGCGCGGTGCCTAAAACAGCTGAGCCAACGGGTCGGGCCAGATACGTCAGAGGCATATAAAACATTATTTAATAATTCGCTCATAGTTTACTTACTATACGTTAGAAACTGTCTCTCTCAAATAATATATCTGCAGTCGTACAGCAATGGCAGAGTATTAACATTCAGGCGGCATTTCCCAAAATATTCAGCTTCTTCCTTGATGAAGATGATATCACCACAACAATATTCTGTCGGCGCACTGGACTCGCTTAGGGTTTCTTCTTTACACAGTGGTTGTAATAATATACCAAACGCAGTCTTTCACTTCTCAAGAAAGAAACCCATAAATAATAGTACTATTGATTATAGTAGTGATAGTCCATCAGATGTTACTGCTGGAAATGTAAACGTTCTATCAAACTCACAGGCGATCACATAATGGATAGAATCTCGATGTAGGCAGATGAACAAATATGAAAATTATCATGCATGACATTGTTCTTTGTGATTTAAATGCGTGGAAAATTATTTGTGAGCAGCTGCGCATATTAGAGCAAGAGCACTATGGGTTTCCCGTTTGTTCATCCAATTTCAGAAGTAAAATTAATGACAAGAATTATTCTCGGGTTTTCTGCCGGATAATTTCTTCTTTCCACAACGTTTCGCAGCAACCTCCGCTGCCTTCATCAGGTGAAATGTCATAGCGAAGCTACCACTGCGACGACACAGCAAAGTAAAATTAATATCATCCTCCAAAGCTTAACAATTTAATAGAATGTCATCCATGGTTTCAAGTGCCAGTTAAGAAATATATTGTAGATGATACATACCACTCTTTAATATGCGAATGATCGTTCACTAACAAGTCATATTTTAACTACATTTTCCCCGTCTGACGAAGCATCTGTCCATTAAACGAAAACTCAACCGCCTAGGAACAGGTTCTGTTGGATAGAAAGAACGTCGTATTAAGAACGCTGTTGCAACAAAAAAACCTATGTATGACTTGTTAGCATGTTCATAATGAACTTGTGCAACTTCTCAAGGATTCCACTGCACAGTAACCATTCCAGAAATGATTTTTCATCAGATTTTTGAAGACACTGTTTTGAAAATATTGGTTCGCCAATGGTAAGCCTGGTGGTAACGTAGGGACGTGGTTCGTTCAACTCGGGATGGCTCATTCAAAAAAACTTTGGCCAAATTCCTACCAATTTATTTCCCCCAACCAATCCCGCCTCTAATATCCGCAAGGTCGACATGTGTTTGGGATGTTCTTGTATTCTAAGAATCGTTCTATAAAATGCACAGTATGTGATACACCTATTTCTCAAATTTACGACCGAGCGACAGCATGGCCTGTCCGACGCTTAATATTTTAAGTTAATCGCGTTTAGAAATTATTTGTGTTTTTTGTTATCATCAGCACAGCTGCTTAAATTTTGCTCACACTTATTTTAGAGCAAACCTCTCTAACCGCCCCATTCGACGCGATCCGTATTTGCTGCAGTTTTCCTCAACGATTTTTTTTTTTAACTGCTTAAAGTCTCTTAACAGCGAGGTCTTTAGAGACGGGAAAGGATGGGGAACAATGAATAGGAAGGAAGTCGGCCATGGCCTTTTGAAGGAAGCATCCCAGCATTTGTCTGGAGTGATTTGGGAAATTCCTCAACGAAACCGCTCTTTTAATTAACTCGTTAAATGAAGACTGCCAAATATAAAGTAGGTTTTTTCTTTTGCCAAAAATGTTTTAAACATGGCCTTTAGCTCTTAGAATTTACAAAATAATCATTATTTTAAACTCTTTAAAATTTATGCAGATACTTTTTAAATCGCTCTCTAAAAAATAGGCAGTGTTAATGACACTGTAAAAGCTTTCCTCTAAGCAACGTAAGATATACATTACCTTTTTTCGGTTACTAAGAAACAAGAAAAATGGATTAGCTGGGACTGACAAGAGAAATATGTTGTGAGCCAGGACTTGTAATTGGTGTACAAGGCAACAGTTGTGGCTATTGCGTGCTTGTAGCCGATAACTCACGGCTCCATCCCACGCGAGAAATTCTTCTCACATGTTGACGCAGAGTAATGGATACTAGAAAGCAATTTGCATTTTATTTCACTTGCCAACTGCCAATAAAACACAGAGGATAGAGAAACTCTAGAGGGTGTAACAGTAGGCCTGTCAAAACAGATGTGTCTACCAAACAAACAAAAGATAGTTGTGACAATCGCTTTAACATGGTTTCACATGTTGATAAAATGCAAGTTAGTGCCGGTAGGTGTTTCTGTTCAGTAAAGGTGACAGTGTCCAGTCGAAACGGGGTTAGCTGGATCGGGTCCCATAGGTGGAAGGGATTTCTTACTATTTGATCAGCAAGGCAGACGTCTTATATAAATTGTGTACCAGACTCTTGGATTAAATCCCAAACATCTTCGCAGTGCGTTTGGAGTGAAGGTATAAGACACAATTGATCCTGATTCGTCCTTCGGAGGAGACGTAAAATATGGCGACATCGTGGTTCCTTTCGGAAGAGTAGACCTGCATGGGCCAGCACGGAGTTTCCTCTTCACCCTGCAAACATCTCACATCTATAACATAACTACTCTGCACACACATATACTGAATCTCAGTCATGCTTTCAGACAGATCCAGAAGTAACTGGAAACTATCTCGGTACATCTCCCCGAGAGTTGCTGTATGGGCTTATTTTGATTCTGAACAAACATACTTTCGGTTACGAGTGCGTGGTGATTATTCTAACTTCCAGTAGTTTTCCTCGACGGACAGTCATTTTCAGTTAATATTGTCAGTATCAAGCAACAGCCTGTGAAAGAAAAACTGAATATTTTTTGCGCGTGATGTGTTGGCAAAAACTACATAGTTAAAAGGGTCACAATTACACCAAAGTGCCAGGATAAGCTAATTAAGTAAGTAGCTACGCTCATAAGTCCCACTGATTTTCGCAGTATATTTTTACATCCTTAACTAAACTTTGCACCCAACATGGTTTTCAGTTTTCCTCAGTACGAATGAGGTGCTTGGCCATGCTTGAACAATATACAAGCTCGCTGCCTTTTTAGTGTACTCATCCTTCAGCATTCCCTTCTGTAAAGGATTTCTCCAAGATTTCTTAATTTCTTTTCAAAGAACTTGTGGTATCCATGATAGATATGGGTATAACAGGCTACAATATGTTGAATTCTAAACTCGCTGGTTCTTTTTTCTGTCCAAGGTATCCTTAAAAGTGCCATATTTCAAAAGCAATGATATGATTTTTGCCATTAGCCTCAATGGTCGAGGTATCTCATTCGTAGGAGGAGAACACAAGTTATTAAGTAGTGCGAATATTTTCTGTCATATTTTGGTAAAGTTTCCATTGCAGCAATGAGATTTCCCTTACATTTATCCTCAGACCTTCACTGTTGACCCCTGCCGGAGAAGACAAGGACCGAGCGTGCAGGATGAGTGGTTGACGTTCTGGCCTCGCATTCGGGAAGACGGCGGTTCGAATCCCCGTACGGGCATCCAGATTTTAGTTTTCCATGGGTTCCCCAAATCACTCCAGGCGAATGCCGGGATGCTTCCTTCAAAAGGCCATGGCCGAATTCCTTCCCGTTCCTTGTCCCCAATCCCATTCCGCCTATAATGACCTCGACGTCGACGAGGCGTAAAGCCATAAGCAAAAAAAAATAAAAAGAAGACATAAGACGCTAATCAGTATGAAACTTTCCGTTAACATATACCAACGTTTCATAGTAGCTCTTTACCTATAGTGGTTAAAGTGTATCTATAAAGTGATTTTCAGACTGATTAAATCATAATACCAAGCGAGAGGAACATATTCGTCCCATTTCACTACAGCTAGTGTCACTAAACTCTGTAAGTTTATTAAATAAAAGGTATTGGCTACTGCTACTAAATAGGGATAGCCACATCTATGGCGTATCTCTGAAAAGTATAAAAAGGCTTGTGATGGTAATCGCATATTCTCATCAAGGCACGCAATGTCAAAAGACAATCAACAGAAGATAGTGCATTTTACCTCACGACACAACGAAAGATATCGCAATTCACAGGAATGGAAAATTCTCTGAATTTACAACTCCACGTGGATAATGAAGAAACTGTTTGTTTGTGAGGCGATGCGCAGTTAATGGAGTACCACAGGATGAATTTACCTCAGAAGGAGATCGTCTAAGGCTTGCAGGACAAAGTTTTGTAAGTGGGTGAGGTGCCCTTGGTAAGCTGCCCACAGTACAGTACTTCGTTTTCCGTATGTTAGCCAATATTTGCAGGGAGACCTGTCCCACGATACCCATTAACTGGTGATGCTTTCTCATCATATAAATTGTCACAAAAAACGTTAGTATCTTTTTTTAAAGAAAGCCGAAAAATAATTCATACTCTGCATCCTTCGTCCCAATTACAAACTACGACGTTGACGGTGTATTTCCATCTCCAGCTGTGACAACAAGATATGGTCCAGGAGTCACAGTCCAGTTCTCCCACGCTGGCCTCCAGACGTCACAGCTTTCGTCACGACCGTGACATCATTATTCCTCCTCGTGACGTCGAATGACATCACCTCCCTGTGACATAATCGAGTGAGGGCTGCAAGCCGGATGCGGCCAGCATGACATCATGGCTTGTTTTCATGCGCGTCCTTCGCGCGGGAAAGGAGGTGACCGCTTGAGAAGCGTACGGCGTCGTGCTGTTTGGCCCTGTGTTTCAAGTCCGTGTTTAGAATCTTAGCTCACTCGTCGTGACCTGAAAGACCTTCTTGGACAATAGCTAAACAACCTATTAATTCTCTATCACCAAGAAGTAACGCTGGGACGTAGTATTCGGGAGGACGAGGGTTCGAGCTCGCGCCTGTCCATCCAAATTTTGTTTTTGAATGCCGGGATGGTTCCTTCAAAAGGCCATGACCAAATTCTTTTCCGTTCCTTGCGTCTATCCTCTCCTCCCCGTAATGGCCATCGACGAGGCTAAAAGCTCAAACTGCATAAACACTAGAAAGGCTTAAATTTTCTCTGGTATTTTTTTAGCGTCAGCGTCTTCAGTCATGAATACGTGGTTTGATTTGACGCATTTGTCAACTGTTTCCTTCCATGTGGTAACCCATAGTAAGTCGAGAAAAGGAGGACTTGATCCAAATCGGCAGAGCAAGAAACACGGCACAATGGACCAGAAGCATTGTCAATTTCTTTTCATGTCAAATTCACCCTCTACGTACATTTCTCCCTTCCTAGCGCACCACATATTTAAATCATAAGCAATATTGTATGTCTAAAAATGAAACCAACTACCATATCTAATCACACAACGTTCCCGAATATATTCATTAAGCACATTAAATTTTAACATCTTTCAATAGAAACACATTTCGGAATATGTGACACATAGATACAACTTCAGAAAATTCTTTATCAGTATATTTAAAGTTTTTCTAAGGATAATATGCTTCCCATACCTTCTTCGTTACGCCCTATATTCTAATACAATTTTATTTCCTTTTTTTAAGAATAAAAGTCTGGTTTTTCATTTTCTTTTGTTTCAGGTTTTGTCACTATGGATCCGCCGTTGCTTTTTTTACGTCTCCTTTACTTTATTACAGTTATTTGCTTTTCATTAATTCGCAGTTTCTCTTCCGATACTATTTTTGTTTCGTTCAGTAAATCATTTGCATCTTCATTCCTATTTTTCAGAAGGACAATATCATTAGCAATACATTTTTTAGAGACGGATACGAAATGCCAAACTTGTAGCTACGCCAGCAGCAACAATTTCCATTTTCGAATAAGCTGTTTTACGTTTAAACATAAATTTGTTTCATGTATTGTACTATTGAGATTCAAGCACTGTTATTAAGCCAGTGTTTTAAATGAATTTCTATCCAGTAAGAACGGAAATTAAAATGTGGACATAGAGTCTCGCATTCTGTTGAAAAAAAATATATATATTCAGCATAAATAAATTAAATATTTAGGGGATTGAATGGATGGTACGTTTCTGTTGCTTCCTACACTGACAGAGAATAGACAGACTACAATAGAGATTAGCAATTAATGAGAGTAGAATGAATCCGTATATTGATTATAATTTGATTGTAGAATTTTCTCGGTATAACTCGAACAGTAACAAAATTTAAAGAAGAAATTCGCATTGGGAATAAGTAGATGATTATGGAGACGGCCACAGAAGCATAAGCTCAATTGCTGTTAATAATGAAAATATTCCTACAGATGCTTGAGAATTTCTGTAATACAGAAAAGAAATGGACTAATAGGTAGAGCTGAGTGCTGAGTATTAACTGTTGTCATCACCGGTTCTATGCGAGCTGGAACCGGCAGTCATTTCTAATCTTAAAGCATACAGGAATCAACGAGCTGGAAGAAAGATATATTTTCATCGTGTACCGTTTAACGATAATCTTTGGCACGGGGCTGAATGCCTGCTCGGTTCCCGTTACCGCGCCTCCCTCAGACCAGTTCCTCCCGGACGATAAGGGCAATGACCTCACGACCATGAACTGGCTGCTATGACCTGGCAACAGTGTCGTCACTACTGAGACCACTACGGGGAAGACGACTATGACGTCACCATTGTGACGTAACACGTGACCGGTGCTCCGGTTGAACTGTCAACATTGTCCTGGTCACAGAGTCACAGACTGTTGACAAATACTAATTGGGAACACCGCATCGCAACAGGTTCATGGCAGAGAGAAATGTTAGCCACCGACATTGTCGCTAACGATCGTATCAAGATGAAAAAAGTAGGGGTATAATTTTATGCTGTTAGCTATCACATAATTTCAGGTCCGCCGTAAGAGGGCGTGCTAGGCGTGCACCGTATGCGGGCGGCACGTCCAGGGGGGCGGCAAATCGAATGATCGACTGTCGCCGCCCCGATAGTCCACTGTCGCAGAGCTGAAAAAACGTCGCTGCGAAATAAATTTGTAGTGCCGGATATATCGGGGGGAGGGGGGCGGCAAATTTATGTAACGCCGAACAATTTTTTTTTTTTTAGCTCAACTGCTGCTTCAAGCGGCGACACCTGGGGTGCCAACAATGGGGGCGGCAAAATAATGTTTGATGGGGCTGCAATCTCACAGTTTTTTTGACCCGGTTCGGAACTTTCCTAGATCCACTACTGGCTGTAATTAGAAAGGGGGCGGCATAATCGGTATTGCACAAGGGCGTTCAAACAGCTAGCGGCGGGCCTGCTAATTAAATAGTATTCTATTGGGACACAGCGTAGTTCCCCGTAAAGAACAGCTCAAATCAGTAATTATAGATTCCATATGTTGGTTTAATTTCTCAGAAATGTCCACACGCGTTATCACATCCGTAATACGAACATTATTGGTGTAATGTGTAAGACTAGCAAACTATTCACACAAAATAAAGACGAATATACAATTTAAGTGTTGAACTCATAAAAAGAAACATATCGCAATAGAGTCATTCTTGTGTCTACAGTGAAATTGATAGTTACTCCATCTTTCCAACTCTGAAGGTTCTCTCCTTTCGAAGGTCAGTAATCATTGGATATGCCAAGCAATCTATCGTACTCGGAACAAAATCGATACTAAACTTCCAATTTTCTCAGTTACACCTACGTTTCCTTAATGTCATTTTAACACGCCTTGGTTCTACATCGCACAAAAATGAATTAAATACTTGTCTTCTAGATTGTTGTTACGACTGGTTAGGACGTCACCAAATAGCTTGTAACATAATAAACATTACGAAAATTAAAAACACCAGAAAATTCTTTTGCACTGAAATTTATGTCGTATGGTTTGGAAATGGATTAAACGAAATCTGTTATTTCCGAAACTATGAAATTCGGAAAAAGATTTTAATTCCGATTTCTGAAGGGAAAAATACACATGTGTCTAACATCTTCCTTCTCTCATTTTGTCTTTCCTGTCGCTGTTTCTTACAAAAATAAGCAATACAGTATTACGGTCCACTTTAATTTAATATGGATCAATTAATGCGCTTTCGATGTTATCGGTTAGCTCTTCATTTAGTTGTGTTATTTTGGGGGGAATTTATAAATAAAAAAATCGCCGTGCAATTTTTGGTAAGTGTAACAATTTATTCTATCACTGTCTTCTGTTCGAACCACCATTTATTTCTTCGAAATAGTGTAGTCACGCACAACATGTATGTGCATCTCAATTAGCAATAATTTACAGACCCCGTAAATGTTTCTCGTTCATTCGACTATTTTGAAGAAATGCGAGTTCTCCAATCTCTGTCCGCTCATCCAGATCTGGATCTTCCGGGTTGATTCCTTCAAAAGGTCATTACCAAATTCTTTCCCGTTCCCAGCCTCATTTTATTTATTATTTATTTTAGACGTTTCATTCTCCTAGATGAAGGCCAGGGGCAGGACGCTGTAGAGTGTGTCTTCTAGATTGTTGTTGACTGTTTAAAATAGTTGATAACAAAATAAATTTACACATTATACTTAATTGAAAAGTATATAAAAATTATTATTACGAAATACTGTATAAAACACACGAAAATTCTCCTGGTGTGGAAATAGCTTAAAAGAAAACATTTCAAAATTTTAGTAAGTTGAGTAAACTAATGATTCCCAAAACCTCACCGTTTCCCGTCTCTAATGACATCGACGTTGACGAGGCGTAAAAGCAAAACAAAAAAAAAAAAAAAAAAATGAACATCCCAGACTTATTCCATCAAGTGGAACATTCTTGGTTAATCCTCTCTCTAATCTGTTTAGCAAAGGATTAATGAACTTAACATTTTAAGTATTAGCCCTGTACACCATTTTCTTGAAAGAATTTAGGAGAAACCTATTTTTAGACAAAATTCGATTGTTCAGTTCATTCCTTATATTAAGAACCAAGGCAAATACTATCTGCCTCTATTTATTACTATGATCTGCTACAACATATAAAATGAGATAAAAAATGAATCAATGATTTTTACATCGACCGTGTAGTCACTGAAACGCAGATATCATTGTTTTCAAAGAATGGTAAGTAAATCGAACGGGGTTTTCATAAATGATCCCCCTTTTGGTATTAGCCTTGAATCATATGGGGAAACAAAGGAAAACTGAACTTGTAATAGACGCAATTGGAATCAAACTTGGTTCTTCTCCAATCTTAACATCCTACGTTATCGCATGGGAAAGATGACTTGTTTACGCTCATGTTCAAATGGATATTCATGCTGTTAATAAAACGTACCATTACTCTGTTACGCTGGAAAACTGGGATGGGGGTAGCGAGTTACCACTTTCGAACAAAAACTTTTAAGGTTGGCGGGAACAAAGATAAAATTATAACAGATACAACGATCATTTTTTAATCAACATGTGCTATGAAATGTTCCAACGTTTCCAGTAGATATTAATTTACAAACCTTCTTACAATCTTTAAAAAAAAAAATATTGTTGAGTATAATGTTTTCGAGACATTTCAAAAAAAAAAAGAAGTAAAATGAGCAACGTACTTAATTTTACAGTGAAAGGTACTTAGTCTTGACCAAAAAAGGACAATTTTGAAAATTTCTATTGAACTAGTAAGTGAAAAAAGGATAACATTCCTTGAAACTAACTTTTCAGGAAACTAAAAAACACTGTTGAACACGTTAAAAGTATTACAGAAAATCTTAAAATTCTAAAAATCACAGGCTGAAGTATCATTTCTTCGAATTTAAAATTAAAATGTTTATCAGTTTCGTAGATATAAAGCTTTTGTCTTTATTTATGAACATACGCTCGAGACTCATTTCTACAAATCTGAAGTTATAAAGTTTGCTGGTTTCATAGATATAAATGTTCTTTAAATTGGAATATCTTTTTTACACCCATTAGTATTTTTAAACAAAAAAGGAGAAAAAAAGTTTTTATTTCTTTATTATATTTATTGATGAATCTGACGATATTGTTTTGATCTTCAGGATTTTTGATAAAAATTACGTTTCTCATAGCCTAAAATGTTCATGTTTATCGGCACTGCAGTCCTCATCATCATTGATAGCGGCGGTTGAAGTTGGTAGTTGTAGGATATTTTCGTAGAATGCAAGGTGCTCTTCAGGAATGTAGCAACCTTCGAGATCTCTGAAGATTTTTCGGGTTGATGGTGATTATTCCAGTGTACTGTACAGCTCGTCTTCAAGAAGGAAAATTGGGTCTTGGTTCATGTGCACTTCAGCGAGAAAGACAAAGATCTTTATTGGAACATAACCATCTTTGGTTTTAACACTGCTAGAAAAAGCAATAACACAAACCTCAACATTTTAAGAGTATAACACCTGTCTCTAATCAGCTGATGCAACCTTGCTAGTGGAAAATGAGGAATTATATGAACAGTGAAGGGAAAAGGGAATATATTTCAGAAATGTTACTATCTCCACTCAATTCTCGAACTTAATTAAAACATTGAAGTTTGACTGGTATAATCTCCTTTTTGTGCTCAACGTATAGAACTACCTCCCAGCTACAAAATGGCTAAAATATTACCATATTTTGTCATTTTGGTGTAATGTTAACCTTTTTACACTCACCTGTTCAATTTGAGATTGTAATTTTTTTTTTTTTTTTTTTAATTCGAGATCAATATTAAAGTGGAGAATGAGTACTAGTCTCTTTGTAATAAATACTAATTGGATGAGAAATGCAAACTAGAATAATGTATGTAGTATGAGTTGGTGTACCATGTGTTGGTCGCGTGTATTATGCTTGCCGTCTCCCCTCGCTATAAAACTCCCCCTCGACTCGATACGCCTCGCTGGACACTTCCCTCCTCATCATACTGAAGCACTTTTTTTTCCCCCTCCCCGATCATAATTTTCACGCTGGGCGCCTACATCTCTTGTGGCCCCCTCCCACGAGTATGCGCTTTTCCGCAGCAAAATGCTGCCAGATAAATGAGAGAGGAATGAATTCAGTTTTATTTGCCGAACAGTTGGTAATGGTTCGGAGAATGATTTGCAGAGAGGAATTTTCAGTACAATTACAATCGCAGAATTCCAGATCCCGGCCGGGAAACACGAATAGATAGCAAAGCCATTAAACCGAACTGAATCGTTGGCTTTATTGTTTAGGTCTGCCGAGATGAAAGGGTTAATTCAAATGTTAGTAACATTAATGTATGGAAGCATGGCGAATAAATTACAGGCTTACAGGACAAAACCCATTGTAAAAATAAAATTAAACGTTGCTTTAGTGTCACTATAAATATACATAGCTACAAAATTCACAATAACAAAAATTTAAAAGAAAATCGAAGGTAACAAGTTGCTTTTTACTATCGTAGCCACATTATTTTTTGTTTGCGTAGTTTTAAATACAAATACATTCGATAAACTGCACAATTTAGTAGTTGAAAGCATGTATGACTCGGTATTTCGTTTGAGAGCATTGTATACTAGAGCTTAGGATTAATTCTGACGAACCTCATTCCGTTATTATCTAAGTGGGTTTCGATACATGAGCTAATTTTCTAGTTTAACTTTCCATTGACGGCATACTCTAATTTGATACGTACACATTGGTACGCCGCTTTGCATTTCTATCAACTAGTTTGTGTTACTAGCGTATTTTTTGTAAACTCTATATATCGACTATTAATATTTAATTACTTTAGGTTTCCTGGAGACACGTATTGAATTCTTCCTCTGGAATAATGCGCAACTTTTATCTTCCTTGAAAGTAGCGAACTTTATATGCTCTGTGGCGTCAGAATTGATTCATGTTTCCGTGTTCAATGCGACACCAGCACAGCCCCATTTTACCAGGATGCTCCCGTATGTCGAAACTATGTTCACCAGATCGTTCACGTCAGTTGGTCTTTAATTCTGAGCTCTTCTTTAACGGTAAATTACTCTTGAGAAGAGACTGCATCTTCCCACAATAACACTAATTGGGTCTCAAATAATTTTATTCTCTAGAGAAAACTCCGTCTTTTTTCATTGCGCCGAACATTTTTCGTAACTGAGTCTGTTCCAAGCAGCTGGTTACTATGCGGAAAGATTCGATCAAGGTCACATTCAATTGCTTTGCATCAGCGAGCGTTTGCCAAAACAAGCAATTCATATTCCATCGTTTCAAAGCGCAATGTTATGAACGACGAAAGAAGTTCCTGGGGATTTGCGCTTTATGCACATTATCTGTCAGATAGCACTTCAGTACTTCATGAAGGAAACTTTACGTCCAGATACCTTGCATTGTTGCTGTAATAAAGTCTCATTGCTTTCCACAGGATTTTGATCTCTTTTCTCGCCTCTCTGACTGGAAGATGAAACTGCTAAACTTGTATATCTTCAGGATTAGGTTTAACTAGTTCACCACCAATCTATGGATCGTTGATCAGCTTTACTTTTACCTTTTTAAAGCTTCTTCCTTGTGAAGCGATCGTTGTCCCGTCAAACCGAGCGTGGTGGTGTAACGGATAGCGTTCTGGCCTCGCATTCGGGAGGACGGCGGTTCGAATCCCCGTCCGGGCATCCAGATTTGGGTTTTCCATGGTTTCCCCAAATCACTCCAGGTGAATGCCGGGATGCTTCCTTCAAAAGGCCATGGCCGAATTCCTTCCCATTCCTTGCCCCCATCCTTTCCCGTCTCTAAAGACCACGTTGTTAAAAAGGGACGTTAAACTGTTTAAAAAAAAAAAAAAAAAAAAAAAAAAAATTGTCCCGTCAAAACGTCGTTTTGTTATTCTGTTGTCAGTAATGCTACTGGAATTCGTTTTGGTCGTAGATTTGTGGCATTGCTTTGTCACTTCACCTGGATGCAATACCGCATTCACCAGTGTTGAAACCTGTTGCGACGGCAATTAAATTCAGCAAATCTTTCCAGAAACATATTTGACTTAATGGAACCCTGCAATAACAATCTTGGTCTCCATCTAAAATATGTTACATTTTAAATATTTTTGCATAGCTAAATCTGTTAGTGAAATGTCATTTAAACAGAGTTTTTTTTTTTTTTTTTTTTTTTTTTAAATGTGATGCCGCCACTATTTTTATTCTTAGAACGCAGATAACTGAAATGTAGCAGAGTGCCTATTCATAACTATAGACTGCTTGGTAAAAGCTGGTTTATGACTGCGTAGAGCTTACAACGAAATTGGAAAAAAAAAAAAAGGCAATGAACAGCAAAGACTTCAGTACTCAAATGACAATGTCCAAATGTGCTTACAGTTTGTTATATACTGGAACAAATTTTGATGAATAAAAGAGATTTTCGCAAGCAGTGTTCGGTAAATCATATATCGTCACTTTCTGATAATAACGGAAGTTATAATTACAATTAATACTTGTCTGGAGAATATTGGGTAAAGTACAATTTGTGTGTGTGTGTGTGTGTGTGTTATAAGATTCTTACCCGATTTGATGCAGCCTGCGATGTCTTTGTTATCTTGACTTAATTTGATCATCTCAATGTACCCTCGTTTCGCTTATTGCAATTTTTGTCCTTCTATACACTATGCAACTAAACTCGTATGTCTTAAAATGCGATGCAAAACACTGTATGTTCTTCCTGTAAGATTATTCCACAAACTCCATTCCTCGCCCGTCATTTTCAGAAAATATTCATTTCATGTTTTAAAAATACAGCTTAGTTTGCATGTTCGAAGTCCGAGAAAGAAACCAATGAATATTTAAGCCATAAAGAGTTCCCTAGTGCAAGCCACAAATTCCAGAAGGTAATTTACATTGTCCCATTGAGCTACATTGCTGATTATTATTAAACACGCTTAATGGACGCAAAAAGACAATCTTGGCTGCGATTACTTACGATGGTAAACCACAGATTTTTTAGCAACTTTTATGAAAGTTAATACAGTTTTGTATGTCTCTTGTAATCACATAGATGTCATATACCAAATATATATTTTTCGTGTTCTAATGCTTAACGGGGAAACGCTTATTAGTAAAGATACATAAATAATTTAAAATTCGAGAAACCTTCTATTATTACAACTACGTGGATTGGAAACAAGTTTCTTGGAAAAGAATGAATTGATTTTGTGTTAGATTACACATGGGAGCATCACAGCCGAAATATCTTTCACTAAAATGTAAATATCTGGCGAAAACTCGAAATCGGTTTTTTTCTTTCAGTGGTGAATAGGCAGGGCCAAAAGAATGTTGGCTTCGTGGAACTGACACGGTTGTAGTGAAGCCGACCTAGGCCACGTTCACCCAGTGGCCTGCAGGCTTCAGCCCTCCTTGCTGTTCCCCCTGCATCCCTAGATCAATACTTTGCCGGGGGGTCAGGCGATCTGCGCTCCACTAAACAACATTGCTTGCAACTAGCAATATTTCAGCAAACAATCTACGTCCAACTGTGTATATCTTGTTCAACCTATTATTATGAATTGCAAAATACTCCCACGCAGTAAACTATAATTCACATTGCTGGAAGACGGTATTTAAATTTTTTGTGTGAACGGGAAGCGTAGGAGAAAGCGCGCTGGCTACTCGTGCCAAGGGTCACCGGTTTGAATTCGGTCATGGGCACGGCTGGTTTCAATTGAATGTTGTGTTCGTCATGTTTCTATCATGCTTTACAATAAAATTACGTGATAATACGAGAAATACGCTTGTTTACATAACAATCTCCTATCTATTTATATCTATAAAACGAAAACCAGATAAATTTGTCTTATAAAAACTTGGTAACTATTGAGCAGATTTTGATGGGGTTTTCACCGTTTTAAAGCTTAGAATCTCAACTCAGTTGTTTGGCATGTCTTATGCTTCTACGTTACATAAAGCCGGAACATTAAATGAAATTCTGAACGTATGGTGAGGAATACCACAGATGGAACCACTAGATTTAACTTAATTTAATTGCAATGGAGCACAGGCTCCGGTGGCAATTTCCCTACACCCCCATCTTTCCCCTACGAAGCATGCTTCGCACCAAACACACAATTACAATGTCTCTGACAATAGTCTTTAATGCAAGGAATAAGATAACTTTACAATAATAACTATTTTGCACATTACACAAAACTTGAAGTATTCTTTCCTTTAATTCGGGATATTCAATTTTTAAACGCCATAGACAGCCGTAAAAACAACAGAGATTTTCTTTAACCACGATCTCTGGCAGTATGCGTACAACTTTGGTATACCTTTTCCAACAAGTATTTCTTGTCTGTTGCATGGCAACAATGTGATTGTATATAAATTGTTAGCCAGTTTTATAAAAGCAACAAACATTAAGATTTAGGCAAATAATTCCTTTTTATAATGGGTTAATTCCTGTATATAAATAATAATTTAATGTGTATATAAAAATCTCCTATATATTTTAATTATACTGTAATTATTGTTTGTGCATGGAGAGCCTTGTACCCCCACCCCCCACCCCCACTGTGGTACAGAGTCCTCTATTTACTTGTTTTACTAATCCTTCATTTTGTAAACATGCATGTATTTTTTTGAGAAATATTCCAGCTGATGTGAAATTACTAGTTTATTATAATTATCCTGTAAATTTGTTTATCTGTACAATGCTTGACTCATTTGTACCAAGCCAATTATCTATATAAATAGCTGATGGCTGTATAGTGCCATTTGGCGCTTCAGGCCAAATAAAATAAAATAATAATAAAAAACTACGTTGTCTCTGGCCATCAGCATGTCTTCTCTTTGGATAAAATCATTTATTTACGATATTGTTATTCTGGATTCACTTTTGATATTTGTATAAAAGGCTGAATCTGCGGAGTTAATGTATCTGAGCAGAAAGTATATCCATTCACTTCGAAATTGAATCAAATGTGAGTTTCTAACATACTCTAGCGTTGTTTAGTGATGTAATAAAGCAATTTCTTAACCAAATTATTGAAGCTTGATACACATGAATCTGAAGGCAGCTGAATTGTACGGATCAGCACGCGCCACAGGCTTGCCCTCGCCACCTCCGCACCACGTTGTCTAATGTCATTTCAGCTATCAGGGCGTTTGATGTTTACCGACTGGGTGACGGCTGGAGGCGCGCCATCCCTGTCAGCACGGCCGGCAAATGCACGGGCCGTGGGAAGGCACCTTAACCGGCCAGTTCTCTCGCTTTCCTGGTACATCCCTTTATCACCTTAACACATGAAACAATTTCAAAAACATTTCCCACTACTTTATTACCTTACCTAATGAAATTAACTTGTATTAATCAGGTCTTGTGTGTAATAAATCAATGCCTTGTTTATACGTTAATTGGTGTAACCGAAGCTGATAAATTATTCATTGTCTAATGGGGAACACTAGTAAGCATTTGGTAGCTCTGCGACAGTATTTACGTGTCATGAGGAGTGCTGGTTACAGACAGTAAGCAGAATGGTAAGAGATTCGAGGTTTGGTAAGCCGATTACCCGGTTCAGCGCATGTCACTTGTTCAGAGGGCTACAAAACATTTTAGCATATATCAATAAATCTCGATAGCACGGTGCATAACATAATGTGAACGGCGACAACAATTCATGCCTAAAAAACGGGAAAAATAACGGTATGCAACACTATCATTCGTCATTTCATCTCTTTCTTCGTGGTAACGTGTGAGAAATATTAAACAATGCAATTGCAAGAAATTTTTCTTGTGCTCTGATGTGAGCAACGAGGGCAATCAACGTGGGGCCTTTTTCGATGATCGAAGTTAATTTCATTCAGAATAGTTTTAAAAAAGAAAACGTTAAAGACAGTTCAGAAACTGCGAAACTTTATCTTTGCTAACGGTTTCGTTTTCTCATGACTCCAAGTCGTCGTCCATGCGAAGATGGTTGTTGAGTTCCAACTCCATCGTGCACATTTGTTTGTCCACCATTAAACTTCCAGGTCCATTTTCTAACTCTGTTACCACTCATCAGAATTTCACCATACTGAAACAGTGTTTCCATTAAAGCGATTGGAACTCACCTCGCGTTACTTCTTGTCAACCGTTATTATGGTTACCAACTCAGTGAAGCCTGGATGCCAGTTATTGGGACCGTGTGACGTCAGGGTTCCATATTGTGTACTCTGAGTCGCTCATTAGTAACTCTGAAATTATAGAGTACTAAAATTCACATTTATAAAGTCACCAAAGACGGGCATATGTATACCAAAGCTGCCGAATCAAAAGTCCAGAAGGAAAACGCATTCTGTCAAATTCTTCGACAGCTTGAGGGAAATTAAAAGTCACATGAAACAGATTACACTAAATTGCTAAAGTGCAAGTCAATGTGTATAATAAGTAAAAGGAATCCATTTTCTATTACTATTACTCTGCGATTCACTAAAGTGTGAGGCAGAGGGTGCATTGCACCTATCCGAAAGGGTAATAGTTTGGAAGGGATATACGGGATATGGCAGGAGGCGCCCATGGGCTATTGTGAGGAACCATCCCAGCATTCGCGTGGAGTGATCTGGAAAACTATGGAAAACCCAGATCACATTTGTTCAGGTGTACATTGTAAACAGCTCATTTATTGACATTGTTTCGCGCTTTTCACAGGATGAAGCTGGTAAAATTGCACATGTTTAGTTCTGCGTGTTTCTTGACGGAAAACTTGAAGTAACCCTGAGCAAGGTAACAGATTAGGACCGAAACGTTGGCATCACAAGCAAGAAACATGCAGTGCTAACCCCGAGTGAGTGAAATTTTATTAATATGATTGATTCCGTTAAGTATTTGAACGTAGCAGTACAAAGCAACATGAAATGGGACCTTCACGTAATTTCGGTCGTAGGTAAAGCTACTTCTAGGCTGCGATTCATAGGTTGAATTTTAAAGAATTGTAACGCTTATGCATTGGAGATAGCGTACAGAACATCCCTGCGTCTACATTTGGACTATAGTTGTGCCGATTGGGATCCTAATGCAATGGATTGATTGATAGTATAGAGAAAGTACAAAAAGAGCCTCTCGATTGGTGCCTGCTTGCAACAGCTCTTACGAAAGCGTCACAGAATTGATATATAGATTGGGCTGGGATTATCTCGCAGACAGACGACGTTGGTTTCGTTTGAATTTATTAACAAACATGAGAACATCACACCCAGCGTGGTGGGTAAGCGATTAACGCTCTGTCCTCGCATTCGGGAGGACACGGGTTCGAATCCCCGTCTAGGCATCCAGATCTGGATTTTCTATGGTTTCCTCAAATCACTCCAGGCGAATGCTTCCTTCAAACGGCCATGGCTGAATTACTCGCCGATCCTTGTCCCCAGTCCTTTCCCGCCTCTAACGACCTCGATGTCGACGAGGCGTGAAGCCATAAGTAAAAAAAAAGGAGAGATCAACACCATTCATTTACTCCTTCCACCGACCTATCTGGATGGCAATGACAGAAGAGAAAATATTAGAGAAATTTGGTGACGTGCTGTTGCTTATTTGAATTCTTTTTTGCTCCTCTTATTCGCGATTGGAGCTAGTTTCAGTGCAAAGCCCACAATTTTGTGAATTGCACTGTATAGATATATATATTTTCTGTTTAACAGAATTCTTCAACACCTCACCACACTTTCAGTATAAAATTCCTAGTATTTTCTTTATTCTTTTACCATACCGTTATTTTGCTGACGAAAACTCTTCATTCCTCGGCTAGATTATGATATGTGTTGTATCTCATTGGTGCTGTCCTGCCAAAATGTAGTTACTTCGATAACTTATGCACAAACTATTCAGTACGGCATTTATGACAACTGAATTACACAAAAAAGACCGGTATTACATTTCACCCCAAATCGTACGCTTATTGGTTGTTGCCGTACTAACATTATTATTAATGTTTGTTAGGTATACGTGCCACTGCAGTAGTTTCGACCTAGTCTAGTATGTGTTGAGTAAGATTCGGACCTAGAAAATGTTAGGAATCTTGGGCTATCCACCAGATACTAGTTACTGACACACATTCTTACATAACCCACCGACTATTTATTTCGCCAACAGTCTTTCCCAATCACTATCGAACGAGCCAGTCCTTAATTACAAAACTGATTGCATTTTCCAGGAAAAAAAATAGTCGAAAAGGGAAAAAAATTATGATGTGCTGCAGTTAGTTTGTGCTTTCAAATGGTCACAGTACGGTACAGCGCTTGCAGAATGAGTTCACTTCTAAAAACAGTAAGTTGTAAGTAATCCACTGTCAAAGTCTCATAAAATGTTATCTGATCTTTCAATTATAGGCTATAATAGTGAGCAATAAAAGTGTTGTTCTCAGCGGTCTAAATTGAGGCAGAGTGCCAGGGAATGATTTCTTTACGACGTATTGCTCACGGTTGTATTCCCACAAGTTAATATCGTAATGCTAAAGATGATACTGTTTCGATTCGCCGCTTCGCTTATTAAGTTTTTCAGTGCAACATGTAATATTTGTTGAATGTTATGTTGGTGTTTAGGGAAGTAGAGGGAGGCAACGTGATTAATTAACGAAATATATTTTTCTTATAGAAAATTACATAATCCCTCTATGACCATGTAACCCAAAAATTTCTATTTTATATAAAAATCAGGGTAATTTGATTACCATTTGTTATTTCTGTGTGCCTAGTATTGAATATTACATATGTATGAAATAAGTTGTAAACCCTTTTGCTAATTAACTAATTCCTCCTTTCGTTAGTTAGTGGTGATTATCTTTAATTGCTTCGTCCCCCCAATTCACAGGTCGCTGGTCGTCAGATGGTTTTACCTTCCACCAAAGGTTACTGCTTATTACTTACTGCTTTTGAGTAATTGGAATAGTTCTATTAGAAATGACAACATCGATAAAGCACTTTCCACTTCATATTTATTTCTCCATCAGCTCCTTAGTAACATTACACCTAGATAATACACTAGACTCGTCCAAAGATACTAAAGCACAAATTCTCAAAAATTCCAGCGATTAAACTTACAACCGATTGGAAAACTACTTGACGACTAAAAAACAAACATCAAAACTTTCGAAAACAACTGACTGACAATTCTTTGCTCACCCTAGACGCTACAGAAACACCGACAGATGTTTCTCGAGTGCTAACAATACTTTCACAACCAAATTCATACAAAAACAATCACATGTTGTGCAAAATCAATAAAAATCATTAGCAAACACGTTAAAATGAAAATTAAAGCTATTTACATGCATTTGAACATTAAATTGGCAACATAGAACATTCTAAATAGCTGAAAATCGTCCTGAAAACACCGTGGGTCCTATCAGAACTTACAATTTCAAACTTTTAATTAATGTGTCATACATAATAATGTCATCGATCGTATCACATATCATTTACATAATTTCTCTCCATAAAACAATGTTCATTTATATGGAGAAAATACACAAATTCAAAATTAATCATCTGAAAAATATACAAATCCCTAATTAATCAGCTCCGATCTTGCTATACATTTAATTAAAGGGCTGGGGCTGAGGGCTGAGGGCTGTTACAACATACTCAATAAAAAAGTATCCGGTAATGTTAATGAGATCCTTCAAAGGAAAAACCACTCAAAATTTTTTATATATATATATTTGCTGGCTTGTTGAAATTGTATTATTTGCAAATCAGAGAATTAAAGTAAGTACAATTTTCTGTTGAAATAGGTGCATTAGTTGCCAGTAGCCTAACTTAATAATGATAAATGTGAACAAGGATCAAAATTTTATGGAAGCATGGTCTAAACTTATGAAATAGGAAAATATTTAACATCAAGTTACATGAAGGCATGTAATAAGGAATCGCAAGAATCAGTTAAAATAGTAAATGAGACAAGGTGGTCGTCTCCAACACTAATAATCTACTTACATATAGGAATTTGGATATGGCATAACGGAGCATGGTGCGATTTTCTGACTTATTTGACCAAAATTGGGGGTATCAGGAAATTACTGAATTGCATGCGATAATGTTTAGAAATTTGTACTTATTATAAATAAAAATGCCATCAACTGAATCTGAAGAGATTATGATAATAATAAATAACAAAATAGTCGCAAATGTGGAAGAAGTAATAAAATTCTGTTACTTCGGAAATAATAACCAACAGCTGAAGAAATGATAGTAAAAAAAGTAGATCAGCTCTGGAAAAAAACCTTATTCAAAATTAAAAAATATTAATATTAATAAAACTCCTAAAACTATTAAACAAATGTTCGTATTTGTGTGTTATATACCGTAGCGTTTTAAGTAATCGCCAAGACCGGTATTTTGGAAACTTTTTTTTATGCTTTACGCCTCTTCGACGTCGAGGTCATTAGAGGCGGGAAAGGACTGGGGGCAAGGAACGGGAAGGAATTCAGACATGGCCTTTTGGAGGAACCATCCCGGCATTTGACTGGAGTGATTTGCGGAAATCATGGAGTTTGGAAACGATGGAAGACAGCAGCACATTTACATTTCTAGTTTTTTTTATCTTCCAGTTTGGAAACGATGGGGGATAAAAAAAATTAAAAATGTGGTAATATAGAAGGATGTAAGACGGAATTATGAAACGAAAACTTTGGTGAAATAATTATCGAGATAAAGATATTTGTCGAAGAATCAAGAAGATATGATATTGCGTGATATTTTAAAACATTCCAGATTCGGTAATATGTTGGGGAAATAAAACTTGAAAGAAGACAATGGTTAGATTATACTCATAAAGCAAACAGTACAAGGCGTAAGGTATGATTATGAGCAGATGAAGAGTGGGGGGCCAACAGAACGACGTTGAATTTTCGAACTTCGGTAGGCGTCACTTGCAGTGGATCGTTTTGCAATGGCCAGTATATCATTTCTACTCCCGCCTCCAAACGCGCGGTTCCGCAGAACAAATGTAATTATTGAGGACAGGCTAAATAATACTATCTTTACTTGTCCACTAGCTTTAAATTGAAATTATGTGAATCTTCAATTACGACTATGAATTACAGTATTAAAGTAACGCTGAGCTAATGTTTGACTGTATTTCAGATTACGCAGGATAATCTTAATAGGTCATGCTGAAAGCTTATATTTTTGAAGTTACAATTGGTCTAAAAAATTTAGGAAGGTAAAGCGAGTAGCCAATTCTTTTTCCTCTTTTTTTTCTTCGACATTCATTACCGCATCGTTTCACTAGTAGCAACTTCTCTATTTTTCTAACTCCTTCATACACGTCATTATTTATCGATCTGTCGGTCCTCTCCATCCTTTCATTCTCTTCGTAACAAAATTAAACTATTCAAATATTTCTGGTTTCTTTTGCCGATCGTTTAAATTTCCAACCTTTGTCTGCCGTCCACTTATTCGTAACTCACGAAACTTCCTTTCTAACAAATATTTCGAGTAATACAGAATTCGAGTAAAAGGGTTAAAAACTATTCCTTGGAATAGTATCGCATTCAGCGGTCTAGTTATTAGTTATGAGCAAGAAAGGAAGTAATAACAATAATTTTATCAGTTTGGAGGTTTTTTCTAGTGAACATATTAAACTTTCAGATAAAGATATTTTGTTATTCTAATAGGAGCTGGTGGAGATAAGGATTTAAAAAAAGAAAGTTTATAAACGAAATCAATAATTTAAAAAAAATCTGTGTGGTAGACCCCACTATTCAATAAAAATTAAAATAAACCGAAAAACTGATAATTGGACAGCGCATAGTGCGTTCTTCAATATAGTATTTTGTTGCGCAATTATTTTTTATTTTTTTAAAGTTCACGACCTAAAAGGCCCAAGCGTTTTCAAGACTTAAGCTATATCTCTGCTCCTTTTCGGAGTTTGTAATGAAGTCGCTTCTTAAACATATTATTTAAAAGAGAGAGAGGATGGTTCAGAATGCTGTGAGTACAAAATGAAGTAAAAACATGAAATAAGGCAATGTACAATTTAATGTAATCACTTATTTGATTCCAGACGTCAAATTCGTTATTTCAGAGACTACTTCTAACATCGTAGTTATTAAACTGTGCATATGCATTCCTCATTCATTAGGGTTGCTCATAATTCTTCAAGCATTTAATGATGGGGCAAGAAAGGTTTCTTGCAAAAATTATTTTTGTCTTACTTAGTTTACAACAACGCTGAAAAGAACCATCAGATTTCAGATTCCTTCCTTATTGACACAAAATGTTCCATTTTAATTTGTTTAATAGGTACAGTAGCATAAGAAATAGCTATAAGAGTTAGTCAAAATATTTTCCAGTTAAATATTTCAACCTGTGGTGTGCACTGACAAGCCATGAATTCAAATACTGACATTGCAAAAGATTCATACACGTTATACCTTACACGTAACCTTGGATTCTTTTCAGTACGGTCACGTAAGATTCTGCTTTCAAGACAAGAACTGATGACCAGTTTGAAGAAAGTCAATGCTGTTCGATGTAGCCTTGAAAATTTGTCTCCTTTCTTTCTCTACGAATTTTATATTTTTATGAATTGTAAAATTTCACGAAAATTTGGAAATAATTTTTCTGTATTAAGAAACGGTGATTTGTTATGTCATTATGCAAATTTATTTATCTTACAACGTGGAATAATGCACCAACCCTGGATAAAAATGGTCAAGAAATTTTTAGGCTATCCTCATTTATCTGAAAATAATATTGACAAACAGTTTCAAACTATGTTCGAAGCAAAACTGGTTAGTATCTGCACAGGGTGAAACCAAAATCATCTTTTATTCCTCAAGTAGAATTAATTTGGTGTCAGTATATTGCATAATGAATCTACGATCCATACCAGATATGCAATTATCAATCAATAACAAAGCGCAATATGATTGTTGACTACTGTCACGAAAAATAATTTCATATTTAAGAGGGTGCACAATGCTTGATTTGCGGAGAGTTTGCTTTACTGTAGGTTAAAAATTCACCTTAAATTCCATAATGAATAATAGTTCTGGAAACTGCGGTATAATAGTTATGCAGATAGCTTAGTTACAACAGTTGGCTCACTGTGAAAGACGTGACTGACAACAAGGTCAGCTGCTTGCCGCCAACAAACATTGTCACCCAACCTATCTACTCACAAGAGACATCTATCGGGCCGTTTGATACAAAATGCTACAGAGGGCTCTGCTATCCAAAGCACAAATTGCAACTGTATGTAGATGCCAGCGCTATAACACCGGGCTACAACTTTTTCTCTATAAGCAAGCTACTGCCATCTAGCGATCAGCTTGTGAAATGTATTCTCACAGGAGCGTGTAGGTAGTAGACGAGCATGCCAGTGCCATCTGGCCACCAGCTTCCAACATGCAGCGTCTCATCCATCCCACATCCAGACAAAGTGTATGCTTGAGACATCTAGTGGCAGTATGGAAGAAACTCAGGATTCAGAAATGCCAGTACCAAGGAGAAAAAATTATAGCATCGTTGTGTGAATCGCGTTCGACAGGTAGTGAAAAGCGACTTTGCATCAGAAATAATATGTGACCACGTTTTATTCTGTGCGAATCTCAGTCCAATCATATTCAAACTATTCCTACGTTCATAACACCGATAACTTGTTTGGATGCTTCCAGTAGGGTATTTGTAACCGTGGAAGAAGGAAGTTCCCATGGAAGAAGGGAATATTTCCTTCCTCCATGGAAGTTCCTCCATATTTGTAATCTGTTCTTCGATGGAATGTATCAAAGAATGCCTCGTTTATTTTCTCATATTTACGTAAAGGTAACCAACTGTCGATTTTAACACACTGTACTTAATTTCAATTTGGTATCTTCATAGTGAAAAATGCAACCGTTATGAATTCTCTTTTTTGTCCGTTCGTCTAATACGCCCACATAACATCTGAACCTTTTTACTTAAAATTGTAGTTGTACATTACTTTAGTTCTTACAAATGTTAGCACGACTGTAATATAAAATTTAAAAAATCATGGTGTGTGAAAATAATTTGTAGAGGATTTAGTGGGGAGCTAAAGAAAATGTTTCCTTTAGATTATCAAATTGAAACTGGAAACTATCAAAATCTTTGGTATTTCCTGTTTAGTCAACAATCTGCGGATTATTTTGGAAAAAAAAAAAAAAAAATCAGCACTCCCCCTTTTATTTCAGAAACTACTGGTCCAAAAAATCTTTTAAAATTGACAGCGATACGCAGCCTGCTATTGTTTACAGTAAAATAAAGTATGGTATTCGTAAAATAACTAAATGAGTGATTTTTACCAATTTGATAGTTCATCAGATAATTTTCTTGACAAAAATAATATTTAAACGTTCCAAGTTGGTAATTCAGATATATAAAAACTTACTTTTATCACTGTCATAGTGTCTGTAACGCACCCGGCATTGGTTACAGACTAATTGCGGCCAGAGATATTACTGCAAAATTGAGGTTATGGATATTATTTGATATCAACTTTGTGTACACTGAATATAAATAAACAAAAAGAAACTAATAATTAAGATTAAACGCAATATATTCTTATTGTAGTGTCCTGGCAATTCATTTCTTCACAGTTGCTTAAAAGCCGGGGGGGGGGGGGGAGGAAAGCAGAGATGTGTGGTTAAGAACACGGAGAACACCAATGTAAATAGTACGCTGTAAATAATCAGAAAATGTTTCAATTTAGAACTATGTCAAACATTGTACAATAGTTAGTTAAGCAGGGCTTGACAATGGGAGCAGTGCCGGCTCTCGAAACGTCGCCAGTCGACTTTTATTTGACGCGGCTAGAATCCCGAGAGTGTTTTCTACAGTGCTGCCGCCGCGAAAACGTTCACAGTTATTGTACAATAAGTTTGAAAATTAAATGTAAAATTTCAACAAGGATTCGTCACTGATGATGATGAGAGGCAACACGCATATTGCATTAAAAGGTACAAAAACAGTTGTATTGGCGTTATTTTTATCATTTGAGCAACTGCGGGAAAATGGCCTATAATAACATGCAGATATGGTGAGAATCTTTGATTTGGACATCGTCAAATAAATTTAGTCAATTACATATCATGTGTTTCTTTCTCAGGTCGTTTTAGTGTGAGTAGCGAATCCCGTAGCTGTGTACACGTTTTAGATAACACATTAGCGCTGCACATAAAGATGCCAATGACCAATATGAAGTCGTGTGACCATTTCAGTTAGGCAGGCCACTCCACTCTCGGTTGGAGACTTGCGGTGTCACCTTCGCTTCGATCATCGGAGCAAGTTGTCGCTCGTCCAGCTGATGAACGGAACGGACGGCTTCCTTCCGTACTCAATGTAGTCATAGAACAAAATACTTTCTATCCTCCACCTCTTCTCCAAAATCTCCCCCGACCCAGGTGCTCAATCGTGTCATATCTTCTCCTCGAATCCCATTGACTGGCACAGAAGATTCAGCTTCAGATTGGCCAACCATGCAAAGAACAACATTAATGTTAGTACGTATTTCATGCAAAACTGCATGATTGATTGTTCGAAATACCTTGCTCCTACTATCGTCCACCGGATTCTGGGAAAGCATTCCTTTTCGATGGAACAGAGTCGTTCATCAATATTGCATTATCTCTTTGTGCTTCTAGACCACGAGAGAGACCAGGAAGCGCTGACTGGATACCTTGCGAGAACACATGCGACTAGTGAAAGCCTCACTGCAGGATGCACAAGATCGGCATAAATGGAAAAAGAATTATAGTAAAGTAGACCATGCAATGCGGTATTGGAAGCGAAAGAAGAAGAAGAGAAGCGTTCATTAATATATCTTGTTGTTTTAGCTCTTACTGTTGTTAATCTATTATAGCGCTTTCTTTGACTGTAACGTACAGTTTAAACTCAGAACACAGCCATCCATCACGGAAGTAATTAAAAATTTCATGATGGCTAAATGACTGGAAATCACCAAACGGTATAGTTTCGTATGTTTGCTGCTTGACTCAATGATTTGGTGCATCTCGATAGATCCGGTCATTGAAATTAAACCTTTTATATTATTTTATTTTAATGGCATTTGGCTTCTCTTCGGCCATACAGCCAGCTCAAGTGTTACTTCATATCATCCAGTGTTTTCATTTTCTCCATTGTATATTTTTTTGCAGCTAACTGTAGACATCACAGGAAGGACACGGCACTTACATTAAACACCCATGCCCTCGGCCGGACTCGAACCGGCGACCAACGGCACGTGGAGCTAGCACTTTAGCTCCTACGCTGCCGAGGCTGGTTGAAACGTTTTAATTAAGAGTTAGTCTTTAGCTGCCTTTTCCTGGGCGAAGATTCCACCATCTCCTGTGCATTATTCTCTATTATACACAGACTTAGTTGTCCCTTCCTTTGCGCACTATAGTTATTTTAATAATTAAATCAAAGATAGCTAGCGGAGGCCAAAAATAATTTGACATCGACATGTGCCCGATTCAGTTCAGCACAGGATGCTAATACAAACATGATAAGAACTTTTAAATGAGCACATAAAAATTGACTCTTTGCTATGGATTGCCTTAACTGGAAATGAGGAAATGGTTTTATGGCTGAACGGCTCGTCGACATAAGAATCATTAGAAATGTGAATTAGGATGGGGTGAGAGCTAGAAAGCAGTATGCACTAGATATAATAATCACGAGATTTGCAGTCAGTCGGTCGTAATGTTTCAGAACCAGAGATAATGTACAGCTCAGAATAGTCATGGAACCAGGGATAATGTGTTTCATACAAAATCTATGATATGGATGTACTCTTTGAGTGAGACAAATGCTTGTTTGCCATGGCTGCTAAGCTCCCCTCTTCACTGAACACCATCTTCCGTTATGTGGACGCCTCGAAGGATAATTACATCAGAGACTTGGCCGACATGGTCGCCATCAAGTCGGTTCAAGGAAGGTTCGACGACATACTCACATTGCTACGCAGGCGAGTACAGAACAATCACCTTTCTGTGGTTTACCGATGATTCTTTATTTACGAAAATAATTACCAGTGCAATTAGGCATAGCGATTCGGTTTCAATGACTTACATATGGTTTAAATAATATCGTTGGCAAAATGGCGTTCATGAAAGCAAAGTAAATTAAAAGTAATTACTAAAACCCTACGGTAATACATCGCGGTACAGTTGGCACTACTTATATGTGGATGAGTTAATGATGTCGGCGACATGGAAACAATGGAAGCAAATAAATTAAAAAAAAAATTAAATCCTGCCACCTTATACTGCAACGCGTAATATAATAATGTTCAATATAAATCTGGTCCAGGTCACATAGATCGTGATACACGTGGAACTAGCCTACTACAATCTGTATGAAGTAATAACACTAGTAACATGGGGCTCATGAAAGAACCTAAAATTATAAATAAAAAATAAATTCCTAGTTTTTTATGCTATAACATAGAATGTCAGTTTTTTTATTCTGGCACAGGTAGCATTTAAATCAAACCGCAATATTGCTGCTCGAAAATTAAAACTATTCCCGCATGCACATTAATACTGTAATGTCCAGCCTCTGCTGTCATTGATTTTTCGTCACCTCTCCATTTGTGAGACAGCGGAAGGTGGCGCATTCCTGTCGGGCGTGTGTCTTTGTTTGTCGCAGGTAGAGATGCCACTCCCGGAGGCCGGGGGTGAGATGTGGTCAAACTGTCGCGAGCACTTTGGGGCTGGACCCCGTACTGTCCGCATGTGTGTGTGTACGCGGATTTTTCAAAGAAACGTGGAGGACGCGTTTTTGTCATGAAATCATTTGTCGTGCTGTTTTTCGTCATGTGTTGCCAAGAATGAACCCATCTAGTTGGTGGATGGCATTGAAAGGTGTTTCATCATTGTGAAGGAAATATCGAGGTCACCGACAGCTTACTCCATAACGATAAGTGTTAAAAATTTATATAAACATTTACCCAGTATACGCCCAAACTGATGGAGTTTCGTGCTCTCCCTAAGAATTGTTTATTGTCTGTCAGTTTCTGTTCTTTTTTTTTTGCTGGCTGAGTTCAATTTTTTGTGTAATCTTAAACAAACATGTATTTTTTTGTGTTTTATTTTATAAATGTACTCTTTTCTTTTAATCCCGCACTCGTGTTGTCCTTTTTGTAATTAGAGGGTGTAATTTAAATTTATGCCTGCTTTTTGCAATTAAAAATAAATATTAAAAGAACATTTTTTAAAATAAATAACATCTTGCATCTCGTGCACGTAAATGTTTTCTCGGCACAATGAGCCTAGACATTTCAATACATTCACTGGTATTGTGATCTGAAATTGAACCATATTTTTTGAACACAATTACTTAAGTAAAAATCACACATCTGGGTTTTTCTACGACATCCGTGGTGTATGTAACGCGACAAAACAAATCGAATGTGAGGAATAAAAGTTTTTGATATCTCGCTTAGTTCTCGAGATATCAGTGAGGTGGTTAGGTTGAAATGCGATCTGGACCAAAAAAAAATCTCCAAAGCCACAGGAAACCATACGTTGAACATGCATAATGCGTGTTTTTCCTTCTTCTTAGCAGTTTTGATTATGTTGAAATGTGACCTGGACCAAAAAAGAAAGTTTTCAAAGGTATTGGGAACTATAGACCCTACCTATAACCTATTTTTTGACAGTCGATATCTCCAGCACTAAGATATCAAAAAAAAATTATTCTTCAATTTCGATTTGTCTCGTCCAGTTACATAAGAATATAGCGGCGCCGCGGTTATGATAAAACTTCGCACACCTGATGAAAAAAAAAATTGACAATGGTGTAAAATACTACCTGCCAATTTATTGATGCCATTAAGATGTGATAGAAAAAATTTGAATATTAAATTTATGATTCGTAAGTACTGTTCTTCTTTTCTCCCAGTACAGTCAAGGAAGAAAAAAAACGTGATTTCGAAAAGCTTTGTAGATAATCCTTTTTCCCCGCTGCCGCCAGTCAGGGTTGTAATCATTTTTGAGTTAGTCCTTTCAGTATGCAAGGCGACGGAACATACCGCTATGAAATATACCAAATGAACTCTTTACAGAAAATGGTTTTCTTTGAGAAAATAGTATCTCATATAAAACCAACAGAAGTTATGGTTTAAAGATAATATTTCTAATGGATCCTTATTTGAAATTTCATCAATTTAATTTCAAACATAATACATAAGCTGCTTTCACTTATTGATTTTCTTAAGTTGTGTACGTGGATTTAGCTTCCTTAGGAAGTTACTACTCTCTCCATGAGATCACTTTGTTTTAATACTTGCCTTGAATATACTGAATGGCGTATGTTCATCTTTTAACTTCAACTGATTGGGCTTATACAGTATGGAGTACTGTGATCTGCACTTTTTTTTTTTTTTTTTTTTTTTTTGCAGCTGCAGTTACTAATACCACAGCAGTTAACCTGAAAGAGCGAGCCACAGTAATTTCAGTAATGACAAATCTGATTTTGGAACTGTAGCACACCACGGGAAGTATACTCAACAGACGCGAATTGGGTCGGGGAATTTGAAGCAGTTTACTGTATGATTTATATACTGGCAGGGGGCGATCCAAGGCGCTGTTGGTTTAATTGAGCTGATGAGATGATTTAGGGGCCCTAAATTTCAACTCTCTCGCCTCACTCTTGGGATGTCCGTAACATCCATAAGCGAAACTCGTTTCATGACAGAAATAGAGACAAATTGTTTTGATGAAGTCTTCATCTGAATTACCATATTGTGTCGTGGGGGGGGGGGGGGGGGGGGCGTTAGGGCGCGACAACATCGAGGTTATTAGCGTATTGTGTCGTATGAAGACGACATTTCGACGAAACGTCCTGTAATTTTCATCTTACGCCGTGAGACGTACACAATACGTGTTCGGTGGACTTTACACGTGAGAGAATTTCGTAGAAATGATAATCTGAAAAATCTTCAAGGAACATTCCTGGTTGCACGACACATCGAAAGCAGCACATTTCTGTTAAGTTCTTTCACAAGAAGTCGCTTCTCATTCTTTCATTGAGGGTGTCTATATCAACAGCAGTCTGTCGACTGTTTGTTCTTTAGAAAATGATTACAAACTGAGGCTTGTGCGTTAAAAAAAACTCGCCATACTGGAAACCGGGAAGTAAAACGGATTAAGTATCAAATTTCCCCCCTTAACCAAATCAGCCTTCCTTATTACTGTTTTTTAGATGGTTTTGCGTTATGGTATTGCAAAATTGTGTGTGTCATTAATTACCGCTTCTAACACTACACATTTCACACGGACAGAAACTTGACATGCGGAATACAACTTACACCGTTCACAGATAGATGGCAGAACTTATGTTACCGCTGTTTATCGTTGCATGAAACTAGATGGTAGGATTTGGGTGAAATGCACATAACCTTATAGAAAACCTGACTGACGTAAATTGTTTGGAGATCATAGATTCTTTGACCATAGTTCTATGTGTAGAGGGGGGACAGAAAGAACAAAACCAGAAGAATCTGATCTGTAGTGCTTCAGAAGAATGTTGATAATTAATGAGTCGAGAAAAATACTTAAATAACTTGTTCCATAAAAGCTCAATGAAGAAAGAAGTTTATTGAAATACCTTTAAAAAGCAAAACGTGGAACTGCGAGATAACATTTGAAACATAAGAAGCTGTTTAAATTATGGAGTGAACGGTGGAAGATAAGAAAGGCAATTAATACAAAGATTAGAGAATGTGAAACAGAAAATTATGCATCTAATAACGGATAATTGAAACAAAGAGACCAAAGAAAGTATAAGATTGCATCAAAACTGATGATAAAAAATGAATAAGTTATTTTTTGCATTTATCTTTCGGACTATATCAGTCCAGTTAAAAAACGTTATTATTAATTTCGATAATTTAGCTAATAACATCCTTTGTTCTCCTATTTGATATCCAAAATGCCGGTTCGATACTATTTCACCACACTCAGTCAACGGACCGATCTATTTAACGAAGACAAGTTTCCTTACCTTCCTGATTCGATGCCCCATTACCCTTTCTAATGGGTGAAAGTTTAGAAACCTATCCCTGCCATCTCTCAATGTGTCCTTGGCGACTGAGTTTACTATCATATGGAATGCCCAAATATTTACATTTTATGCCTTCAGTCAATCAGTTTTCCGTTCACCCTATAATTATTATTATTCTCGAATCATAAACATCAAATACACAGTTAAAACATGGTGCAAATTAATAACTTTAAACACATTTCGCCCAGTGCTTCGCAAGCTCAAGTGCATTCGTTGTTGCTCGAAACAGATCATCTTTGTTGCAGGATGATGGACACATAGGGCACTCGAGTATATGGTTCATTGTTTGATGCTCCCCAGACTCGCACTTAATACGGGTAGCATCAGTATAACCCTATTTTCACTTGGATCTGCCCACTTCCAGTTCGTAATCGATTTAAGGACCGCCAGACGTTCCAATCCTCTGCGTGACTAGAGGCCAAGCGTTCTGCAACTGTCAGTGGTCCCTAGATGTTAGGGCCCTTCATTTTTCCACAACTGTACTTTTTCCCTTTCAGGTGACCCAATTAAGTTCCTGCGACTGTTCCCAGGAAGCTTATTTTGCACTTCAGTCTCTGGGCTGGTGATGTATGATCGCTGCACTGAATGAGCGCTTTCCGGTTCTACTTTTGTCCTCTCCTTGTTCGCAGTGCATTTCTCTCCGGATACTGGGTAGTACAATCCCCGAAAGCTGGAAAAGCCTTTCAACTGGGTAGGCTTTAGGCAGTCTGTCACTAGTCTACAGGTGTTATTGAGGGCTACATCCACCTGTTTGCTGTGAGATGATGAGTACCAGACTGGGCAATGCATATTCTGCTACAGAGTAACAAAGGACCATTGCTGATGTACCGTATAGTTTGTGGTTGACTGCCCCACTGTGATCCAACTAGTTTGCGCAGTAAGTTGTTTCTTTTAGAGATCAGTTTGCAATTCATGCAGTGCTTCTTATATGTGAGGGCTCTATCGAGTGTCACTCCCAGATATTTTGGGGTGTTAGATGTCTGCAGTTCAATACCTGACAACTTTACTTTCAACTTACGTTGAGCTTTCCTGTTTTTTAGGTAAAAGGCACACACTTCAATTTTTGAAGGGTTAGGTTTTAAGTGATTTTCCCTATTATTCTGGTAATTTATTCAATAACTTTCGTATTATTTTTACTGCCCTTACAGTTGAAATTTGATGATCAGCTGTAATAGCTCGTTGTCTCGGGAGGAAGCAGTTACACGTTTCTTAAACATATTTGATGTTACCCTTTAAACAATTAATTAAATAATTTAATAACTTGATGACGAAAGAAGTGAGTGTGAAATGACATTCTGTCATTAAACACTAGAAATGTCATAATCTGGCAATTTATTCTTTCAAAATAAGATGCTTACAGACGTAGGTGAATTTATCATTATATGAATACAGAAGTAATAATTACTTTCAAAGTCTTGTCTTACACGTAATGCCATTAAATGTTAAGAATAAACAAAATTCAATAAGAAAGTTCACGTAAAAACCTATATGACATTGTAACAAGAAAACCTCAAATGAAAGTACAATGTTCTTAGAATTTATTCAAGTTATAATTTGAAGTTTTCAAAAAAACGAATGACTTCGTTGATAATGAAATTAGTGCACCATAAAGTTCTACACTTTAATATACAGGAATGTTTGACAAAGTCTTTCCTTATCACATAATTTTTGATCACGGCTATGAGTTATGCTTGGTTATTGTTTTTCAGGGAGTGGTACTCCTTATCGAGCATATTTCCCCATACAGAGTCGATACAGAGGATGTTTTAACTTTTAAGGAAACTACGGATTCGCACACTGTGTTTTATCAGATGGCATAATTGTTTACCGTATGAAGCGGTGGTAGATTTCTGCATAGATACACTGACTGTGCCGTCGTTGTGTATGTTCGCACTTGCCGTGTGGCCCTCCGACAACTAGGAACCATATTAAGCAGTGTTTGCTGAAGTAATACTCTCTCAAGCACATTCACGTAGTGCCACACTACCAGCTTGTGATAATTGTAAGTGCAGTGATGGCAATATCGCCAATGTCTCGGAACTCCTGACTGCGAGAGTACTTCCTCCCTCCACCGTAGCTGGTACCGCAATACCCGGATAGGTCCGACCTCTTCGCTTTCCCAACCCCGGTTAGCGCCCATTGTTCCAGCCAAGATGACGATAAATGTCCAATAGCCGACTTCTCAACTCTATCATTGGGTCTACAGGGAATAAACAGGATGCTTGTTTGTGTGCGGGAGAAAGGGTGGTGCCCCTTTCCATTCACGCATTGTCCTGACCTGGGTCCCCTGTAAGTGTCGTCTACATCTAGGAGCAGTGGCCGAACTGGCATCAGGTATCCTCTGGCATTTTTACTTCAGCCAACCCTCGCATATTAAACGTAAACTGTTAGAGTCAATATCAGGAATAATAACTATAATAGTGGATGTAGTCTTCTCGGGAGACTAGCCGAGTAAGTAAGATGTTTCCACACGATATTTCGGCGATCTCAGACTCCGTCGCCATCTTACTCGGCTAGTCTCCCGAGAAGACTACATCCATTCTCAACGCCGAGAAAGACTTCGTTCCTATATAACTATAATAGTATTAATTATTAATACTATTGATTGTGTGAGCAGCCTCATTAATCTGTATCATTACGCGAGTTACAGCTAAAAGGTTTCCAACATTTCTCTTATCATCGTAAACACTTTGTACTAGAGTTACAACATAATTTGTAATCAAAACATTGTTAAAATGAGAAATTTTCGCTTACACCTGACCGGAGTATTGTAGGGAGTTTGAGAATCAGTGCAACAAGCTATAAGTTCTAATTCCACGGAGAATCCTGGCTGGTAGAAGCTCCCGTACCGAATAACTCCTCACCCCTCGCAACCTGCGAGTTCCAGTTTAATTCTCAGTTTCCATAAATGATCAATACACAAATGGTGATAGTATAAAAATAATGGTAGGTAGAGGAATCAAAACATTTTGATGATATTCCTCATTACCCAATTTGTGTTTCATGGAGGATAACCGAGATGGTGTATGGAATCTTCAGACAATGTTTCGACATCTTCAGAAAGGGAACCTGCCTATGTTGACACATCACTACGGCTGACCTTAATCAGACTGAACTTCATTAAACATTAGTCCTACACTGAATCCCGCCAAACTAACTACCTTCGCTAAAACTATATGGTCCTCAGCAACACAGAATACTCTAAATGCCTTGCCAAAATCCAGTTGCAAGCATCGTTGAAAATGTTGAGCCTCAACAAATGTTAAATTGGTGGACAGTAATCCAAATTAAATTGTTTCTGTTTGGAACGCAGATCAAATAACTATGCCGCAGAAGAATTTTTCATGTATTCAAACTCCCGGTAACTGACAGACATGAGAACATTGACGCACAGTGGTATTTATCACCGAGGACTTATTTTGCAGGATTGAGAGCCGGCTGAGGGATCTCGGAGCCCGCACGGAGATGGTTGACTGTCGACTTCCTGGCGGGGACGCCTCAACCCAAAACGTGCCGCCGGTGTTGCTGGCGACGCTTTCCGCCGGTCCGGGTGCAGCCTGCATCTGCCTCCACCTCAGGGTAGATGTGCCTGACGGCGGTAACTATCAGGTGGGACAAAACAGTCACAAGTCTTTCCTGAGAATTCCACAGGCCTTCTAAGTAAAGGGCCTGAAAGTAGGTGACGTGACGAACGTCATGTTGTGGTGGCCCAAGGAGAATTAGGGAGAAAAATATATACAAGATTTCACAAAGTACTACAGCAAGCTAGGTCAGTTGCGACAGCAGAGGTAAACAGTTGCAGCATAAGGAATTTGAATATTCAGGAGGCAGCGATCTGCATAGTGGGTCACAAGAAGCAGCAACTACCTACGAATCGCGACGTCATTCTGCTATGGATGACCGCATCACGGGCTCAGCGGTTGGCTAGTAAATCTCCCCACCAGGTTCAATGGAGTGGGGGGAGTGATGATCAAAACTGGACTGCAGAGAGCGAAGAGGGTCTGTCTGGCAGGGTCGAACTGGGCGGCCAAGGAGCAGCTGGGGCTGGCCGGGCCTTGAGTGGGGGAAGATGGCAGGCTGCGCGCGGTGGAAATGGTAGCAGCCTTCGCCAACAGCACAACACGGCATCAACATAGATACAGGTCGGAATGATCCTGCTTACGCGCCGATAGCTACTTGGGGGTGGTATAGCCCATGGAGGAAGGAATATATGGAGACGAGATAACGCGAAATCCGTGAAACCTCGTGAAAAAACTGTGCCTGCGCGGCGGATATCGTAGGAGTACCAAAACATTGGGCTGTTTGCACTGTGTCAGCTGCTGAGAATATTTCGTTTTCTAATATTCTAAAGTTTTCTATAATGCCAAGTTGTGATGCATATGGTTGCACAAACAGACGAGATAAGAAAAAACCTGGAATAGCGTTTCATAAGTAAGTCACATTGTAATTATCGTTCTTGAAGTATCTGACAAGCAACCGCAACATTAGTGCCATTCGCTATAAATTTATTCATTGCTCTCAATAGGATCATATTATTCTCAAATTTTTGTTGGTGTAGTGTAGACAATTAGCATATGCTACTATTTTGCACCTGAAAGGCTAGCCTTATTGTAGACAAATGTTGGAAATTTAATTTAAACGGGTCATGTTTACATCGCGACACAGTGAATATGGTATTCTGCATGCATTACTCATGTTTAAGTTTACACTGAAATTGCACGATGAAATTAATCGTGATAATTTGTGCTGTGCGAACTAATAAACGCTATGAAATAAACTTTGTTGACGGAAATGTAGTTCGCGATGCATTTCTTGTGTTTAGATGTGTCTACATAGTTTGGTTTTGTAGCGGCAATATTAATGGAAATGTTGGCAGGTTGAAATGCGGTGTATACCAGAAGAGAACAAACAATTTATTTATTATTAGCTATTAGCTTCTGATTTTTGAATGTACTGATTTTTCTAGCAAAATTATATAGGCCACTACCAGTACAATATCTTCTAAGTAAGCTCAGAAACTATGAGGTTTTATGAAGTATTAATTTTTTTTAAAGCTCTAAACATTTACTTATGCTTTTTTTAAAATTTCATGTATGACTTGTTTCTGTTTGTAAATATGTCTACAAGTATATTTCTAGATTTTGAAATCTTCCTTGTCAATTACTGAAATAGAATGTGAAAATATAACCTATTTGAACGTCAACTAAAATTTAAGGACTGTAGAAATAAACAGTTTGTTATTCAAGTTAAAAAGAATTACCTGCTCATTAAGTTACGTCGGAATTCATCATCAAATATGGATATGGCGATAGTTTTTTTCTGGTCCAGGCCGCATTTCAACCTAACCACGTCAATTTTAAGGTACAATATCTCGAGAACTAAGCGAGATATCAAAAAATGTATTCTTTACTTTCAGTTTCCCTCATCGAGTTACATAAGAATTCGTCATCAAATTGCGGCTCCACGGTTATCGTTGAATCCCCTCATAACCTAACAACCTCACTTTTGAGACAGTATATCTCGCGAACTAAGCGAGATATCGAAAAATTTTATTATTTATTTTCGATTTGTATCGTCATGTTACATAAGAATCTATCACCAAATTTGACTTTGGGGACACGTTTCTTCTGAATTTCAACCAGAAACTCCACTCTTTTGAGAGAGTATATCTCGAGAACTAAGCACGATATCAAAAAATTTTATTCTTCATTTTTGATGTGTCTCGTCGAGTTACATAATAATCCATCATCAAATTGCGGTGCCACGGTTGTCTTATGATTCCCTTGAGGTTTTTGTGCATATTTCCGTGTTTCTCTGGTCAAGCAATATGGCGGCCTCCCCTCCCCACTTGTCTCCACCAGGTTTCACTCCAGTATGTGGCGAAGGTCCCTTGCGTCGTTTCCATATATTCCTTCCTCCATGATATAGCCTAATTGGAAACTTAGGAAGATTTGTTAGTCTCTGGCATTAATCGCAAAGATAACTGACCTGGCTGTAACAATGGTATTAAGGAAAACAATGGGTTACTATATGGTTGTTATGTACTCTTGTTAATAAATGCAAATATTGTATATACAATATACCCTACTGGAGTGTTATTCATTTGTTCTACTGCTCACATGACAGCACAGTTTTCGGACGGCTTGTTGCCTAAAGCCTAATGTTTCTTTACAATCTTTCATTATTTCGATTTTTAATGCATTCCATTCGTCCTCTGTTGAACTCCATTCAGACTTCGTAGACCTAAATCAACCATTTCTGAAAAATTTTCCCTCGTGCTAGATTGTTGCAGTTTATTCACTTCCAGTCTTTTCTGTTTATATTGCTTCCTTATTCACTTGAATATCAGCCTGCACTTCATTACTATCAAATTATAGTCAGAGTCTATGTCTGCTCCTGGGTACGCTTTACAGTCTAGAACTTGATTCCTGAATCTCTGTTTGACCATGATATAATCTAGCTGATATCTGCCTGTATCCCTTGGACGTTTGCAGGTGTATCTCCTTCTTGCATGGTTATTAAACAGTGTGTTTGCCACAATAGCTTATATCTTTCACAAAATTCTAACAACTTGTTTCCTCGCTCATTTCTTTCTCTTAGACCAGCGTTTATCAAACTTTTAAGGGCACATACCCCTATAAAATATCCTAGGCGTTGGCGAACCCCCTTGAGAAAAACTGAAACTTCTTTTTGTTAGCCCCACTACTAACAACAATGGGCAATATTCACCATTATACGCATGAGATAGTCAGTCCGTCATTACGGAAATCTTTTCGCGAATCCCCGACGATCAACTGGCGAACCCCTAAGGGTTCGGGTACCCCACTCTGAGAAATGCTGTCCTAGACCAAAACTTCCTACAGTATTTCCCTCTTTTCCTTCTCCTACTATCACATTCCAATCACCCATGATTATTTGATTTTCTTCCCCGTTGACATATTGGATTAATTCTTCAATTACGGCGTATATTTTCTCTATTTCTTTGTCTTCATCCTGTGACGTTGACATATACACTTGTTCTAACGTGGTTGGGACGGGCTTATTTCTAATCTCATCAAAATAATCCTGTCACTAAGCTGTTTATAATAACTCACCCGTTACTCTACTCTCTTATTAATAACAAATCCTACACCTATGACTCCACTACCAGCTTGTGTGTTAATTATCCTGTGTTCCCCAGACCAGAAATCCTGTGCATTCTTCAATTTAATCTCACTGATGTTTCTATCCATTCTGATGACTCCTCCCTGAGTAGTCCCCACCCGGAGTTCCGATTGGGGGACTATTTTACCTTCGGAATATTTTACCCAGGAAGAAGCCATCATGATATATGTAATTTGAGAGGATTACATGTCTTCGGGATACCCGTTAGGTCTTTAATGCAGTGGTTTCCCGTTGCCTTCTGCATCCCCTTGCCGTTGATCATTTCTGATTCATCCGCCTTTAAGGGCCTTTTCCAACCCCAAGGGCAAGAGTGTGCCATGGACCACTCCCCGCTCTTCCGCCCTCCTTTCGGAGGCCGTTGGCAAGCAGTGGGTGACTTCTTATACCAGGAATCTTTCAGCCGTCAGAGCCTCGTCCGTGCAAACATGGTGCACCACGTGAAGGAGAGTTTGGAATAGGCTAATATAGTCTCTCCCAAACCCTTAAACCCCATAGAAATCTTACCTACGTATTAAGGTTCCTCTCGGGGGTGGCAGAGCGGAAAAAAAGTATTCAGTCCACCACAATGTAATGGTACGGCAGACAGTCTGAATTGTCGTTCTGGCTGCCAAAGAACGCTGCAACAGTAGCAAAAAAGTTTATAACTCATTCATTGGTTGGTTTTTTCCCCCCCTATCAGCTCAGAATCACATGGTAAACAGCTTCTTTTTTTTTTTTTTTTTTTTAAAAAAAAAAAAAAAAAAGACTTGGGACCCAGGCTTGACTATGGGAAGCTACTCACGAGGTTGCCTAACAAGGCCACTTTTTCTTTTCATGATGCCATGCCCTATTCTGGGCGTAGGTGGTTACCGTGGAGCATGTACCCTTCATGGGAACTTTCTTGGAAAGATGAACTGGGGTGACTATCGGTTACCTTCCCTAGCAAGGGTTCGTATG
Source organism: Vandiemenella viatica (assembly GCA_031002005.1). NCBI lineage: Eukaryota > Metazoa > Arthropoda > Insecta > Orthoptera > Morabidae > Vandiemenella > Vandiemenella viatica. Next base: position 169,455,567 of record JARYHS010009186.1, on the reverse strand, counting down.
TTTTACTGTCTGTGTGGATGACTGTGATAGCGTGTGTGAGCTCAGTGCAGAATGATGATTGTGTCGTATGAAATGGACATGAAAGAGAGTGAAGCCCGACGCCGCCCAATTCAGGTGTTTCCGAAAGACATCAAATGGGACAGCAGGCTTCATGTCCCTATCCGAGTGACGAATCACCTTGAACAGTGCAGTACGCCATAATTCCATTCGCACCACAGAGAGATTTGGGATTTAACCCAGAACTTTGGCGCATAATCTGGTGATTAGGAATTGTGCATCACCATCTCTGCTTTCCTAAACCCAAATGGACTCCCTATGTGAGGTGATTCTGTGGATGAGAGAGAGGTTCATTGGACTTTCAGAATCTATCATTCATCCAAAAATTAATTGTTCTTAAATGTATTTCAAATTTGTTTGCTTAGATATATCAATTTGTTAATGTGTTTTCAAATCAAAACAAGTAGCATTCAGTCAATCATTTCTTTGCAATATCCAATAAAAATTAAAATCATTCATACTGAGCTGTAACTATTATAATTTACAGAAGGTGTTGCTAGCGATTTAAGGGAGTGGGCATGCCAGGGCCTGTATGACATTACAATTCCTGCCTATTACAGCTGTCGCAGCGCGATTCGCGACTGTTTGGCAGCGGCACATGGTCGGACAAGGCTCAGCTAGCGTGTTGGTTGCACGTCCTTGAGGCGCACGCGTACAAACGTTTGCCGTTGCCCGTTACCCTCAAGTTCATCATCGAGGGAGGCGGAGAGAAAGCAGATGCCGTGGAGAGACTGCGATCGCTGTTGTATGGCAAGAAGACGACATTCCTCAAGGAAGTGCGTCTGCTGGTGCTCTGCTTGGGTGCCTGGCCGCGACCAGCCGTGGTCTATGGTTTGCGGGGAGCAGCTCACCTGAAGCTAGAGGTGAGGAAGTGCCAGATCCGACGCTTTATTTTATATTTTGTTTTGGTAGGAATTTACCGCTCGTCAACGTCTGGGTCATTAGAACTGGGAGAGCATCGCATGCAAGGGATTTGGACATGGATTTTTAAAGGAATTAAAAAAAACACTTTATAAATAAATATAAGAGGATTTGAAATCATCTGGTAGAGCCATCCATCAATTCATAAATTGCAGTCGAGCTTAACCTGAAGGAATCTTCATCCATTTCAATAAAAAAAAATCTGAAACTGTTGTGTATACATTGCAAAACAACAAATTCTGATTGCAGTATACAGAACGATCGATAGCAATGTTATTAATAACTGTTCTGTTGAAAAGTTAGAATTGTTTTAGATACACTGACAGCGTGGTGGGTGGGCGGAAAAGCTACAGTCTCGTATTCGTGAAGATGCCATTCAGTTTTCCTTGGTTTCTCTAAATCACTCCAGGCAAATGCCGGGATGATTCATTCAAGTTCCTTGACCCCAGTCCTTTCCTGGCTCTAATGACCTCGACTTGCACGAGGCATGAAGCCGTTGAAAACAAAACAATGACCGAATCTAGTGAAGTATATAGACCAGTCGTATTATTTCCTTCAGCTTACAACAGAGGCAGATTTGGATGATGGCTATAAAAAAAAAAAAAAAAAAAAAAAAAAAAAAAATTGATGTATCGCATGAAAATACGATGTATTTTATGGCTCAGAGGATGAGTTAATACGAGCCACTTGACAATAATAACCATACAAGTACTTCGTAATATTTTTTCATATACCAAGTGACCTTGATATGTAATTAAAATATTCTATTTCTGTCAAATAAATAACGCGAAAGAAAGCAGTCCTAGAGGTATCTATATCTATACGGTTATCAAATGATTCAATTGAAATCGATATTCACACTTGAACAAACTAATTGCTTGGTGCTATCGTGTTTGATTGGCGATATGTAGGCCTAGATCCCTGGTTCGAACATCGGCCACAGCCGAAACTATTAGGCTGCATATCTTTAACCAAACTTTCGGTTCTTTGCGTAGTATGAATTGGGAACGCTTTAAGATTCGGAGTCCATGTTAATTGGTGTGTCCGCCCCATGGAGGAAATAAATATATGGAGAGGAAATACCGCTTATTCTGCGACGCCGCCTCTAAACTCTCGGCTGATACTGCGCATGCGCAGTGGTGGCGGCGGCCATATTACGTATCCATACAATTGCTATTTGGAGACAGTATATCCCGAAAACTAAGCAAAATATCGAAAAATGTTATTCTTTTCGTCGATTTTTTTCGTCGTGTTACTTAAGAATCCATCATCAAATTTGTCTTTTTGCGAAATTTTTCTTCTGCATTTCAACTCACTTTTCAGACATAATATCTCGAGAACTAGGCAAGATATCAAAAAATTTTATTCCTTATTTTTCTCGTCTTTTTAAAAAAGAATCTATCACCAAATTTGACTTTGACCAATTTTTTCTTCTAAATTTCAACCAAAAACATCTCACATTTGAGACAGAATATCTCGAAAACTAAGCAGGATATCAAAAAAATTTATTCTTAATTTTTTATTTGTCTCATCGAGTTACATAATAATCCATCATCAGATTGCGGTGTCACGTTTATCCTAGAGTCCCTTTGAGGTTTTTGCTCATATTGCCCGTGTCTGTATGGATAGGTAATATGGCGGCCACGCCTCACCACTCCTCTCCCCCCTACGTCACTTCAATGCATGGGGAAGGTCCCTTGTGTAGTCTCCATATATTTCTTTCCTCCATGGTCCGCCCATGGCGGCTTGCGAAGTACTCTCTTACCCTGTCTATAAGAGCAAAGAAATTTAGTTTCTTAACATCACAGTTGCGTAAAAAGTACAAAGATATTCCAGTGTAAAGATTTCTTTCTTTCCAGAGAACGATCTTTGTCATTTCAATAAACTGGACAATTCGTGTCGGAATTGTAACGGTAGATTTCTCACATCAGGTGGTGGGTTCGAAATCGGACCTGCACAGCGGCCATTTCGGCGGTACAGTGGTTGAGGCGGCTTCAGATCTGGTGGCGATTCTGTCGTCACTGGAGGAAGATCCGCCTTGTTCAGAGGACGTGTGTCCGGTGAGGCCGGAGGAGGAGCGCATTTATGAAGACATCCAGTTTAACGTCGAGAGGTATCGCAAGCTCCTGGGCGTCTCGCGGCTGCTCCACGAAGAGAAGAAGGTGCAGTCCATATTCCATAGATTATCATAGATTCATTTCCAGGAGCCTCAAGACTTTGGCCCAGCACTGAAATACCCACGAGTACAAGGCCACAAAAAGTGAGTCGATGATTCTAGTACGCTGCTATATGTGTGTGTTTGTTGTTGTTGTTTAAAAAAAAAAAGAAATGTTGTCTACGGCGGTTATTTCCAACCAATCGTAATGGCGGGAACTTTTATTCATTTTGGCCAAAGTTACTGTAAGAAAATATAATCGGAGATATAAGCAAAGATTGGCTTGTGACTTGCCGTGAATGGCGTAGTGACGCAATGGAAAGGTGGTCAATCTCTTTGCTTCATGTTTCTAATCTATATTCGCTATTACAAATCTGTAAGATTTGAATAAGAATCGCGCAAAAACTACTTTACCAATCGTATGGAGTGTCCACGTTTTGTAAGCGTATGGTCTAGCTTAAAATATGGGGTAGCTACATCTTACGACTACTTAGCTGGGGAACAAAACAAGTAATTGAAACATTAGAGATGGGACAGATAGACGCCAAAAATCACTCTGTATTTGAGATTGGCACCCCTTTACGAGGTGCCCCACAACAGTTGAAAGCTTGATAGTTCGATTATTTACTGCAAATTGAAGTTAAACTTTTTGGTATATTTATTTTAATATTTAAAATTCTTGTATAACTAAATAAACAAGTGTTTTAGATTCTGATTGTTATAGATTGTTACTAAAACATATTGCAGACTTTTGTTCGGTTTGAAAAATATTATAGTTTATTATTTTCATTAGTATTAAAGCTTAAAAATAACAATCTGCTAGTGATATAATAAATTATTTTATTAGGAATGTCCTCAATAGTATTGATCTAAAAAAATAGTTTTTGATTTAAGTAATATTTATTGTTTATTTCTCTCATAAATATAATACTTTATTATTTAATTAGTTCTAAACATTTCAAAATAGCACTTTTTCTGTAAAAATATCATAATTAAAGTATTTTTATCTATTTAATAAGTACAGTAATTTGATTAAGGAATAAAGCTCTAATCTAATTTTACATAAAAAAGCCCACTTTAAAAATGATTCTTACCATTTGCACAACCTTCTCGTGTCAGTTCTAGTATTTCCAAACTGTTTCAATGAGCTTCTTTGAAGTTCTTGAGATTCCACACCCACCTGAAGACACACTCTGATAAATGTTACCTGCTTCTCTAGAATGTGAAAAGTTTTCATTGCCTCTATATTGCATACAGTTTTACTGAATTAGCACACCGTATCATCTATTCAGCAGTATCTACAACTTCCTAACAATGTCTTCCTTGGCAGGAGCTTGAAGTATCTGGGTGTTTGTTTCACAACATACTGTCCTTCTGAAATGCTCTAGAGAAAGGAGGATGTCAACGTTCTCCTCCCCATTGCATTTATCCAAACATCCTGTGGTAAAATACCGACTGCAGTAAAGTGCAGTGAAGGATGCTGAGATTCTTTACAGGAGCAGATTATGATGCACCGCTGGCGCTACCCAGCAATGACCGTTGAGGCAGTGGAAGGAGGGTGGTGTCCGCTGACGGTAACGGCAATACCCCGGCTCGCCACCGCCAACTTCACGCTGTGGCTGGTTCCCGAACAGGATCCCGTCAAAGTACTGAAGAACACACAGAACAGGATTGAACAGCTGCTGACCTCTAGGGGAAGTTGTAATCACGCCAGAGTCAGCTTCGATCAGAGGTTTGTTGCCAAAATGCTTTATTTCTGAAATCGTTAAAATACTCAAGATTACAGAGTAATTTGTAATTGCAAGGAAAGGGAAAATGACTCATCACTCACCAAAGTTGAAGGCAGCGACGAGAGAAGAACATATATCACAAACACACAAGTAAACTCAATATTTTGGTTATTAAACCTTATTCATGATTGAGAAAATGAATCATGAGGCTTGGGAGGTGTGCACATACTGAGGGTTGCTACATGACTAGGTGGATTATCAATATGGCGGTGGGACAGAGATATTGTATATAAATATGTAAATCACAGATGGTGGTACAAATAATAATATACCAAAAAAAGAGGGGGGGGGGAACTAAGTAAATAAATATGGACGGATAAATTTTGAAAAATAAAATATGGTAATTAGTTAAATGACAATAATGCTACTACTTATCCTACTAATAATGAGTCATGCATCAAGGAAAGGAATTTTATCTGTGGTTGAGGCCGGGTGGGTGTCTGGTATTAAAATCAGCATAAGGAACAAAAGCAACTTGATCTAAACTCCAACTATACGGATATCTCTAAGTCCAGTAATACCAGTATGTATGGAAAATAAAAAACAATGACTGATTAGGACTGACTGAATTTTAATTAAAAAAGTGAAACAATTGAATTAATTGATCATGTTTTTATTTGATATGTAAATGGAGACTTTCCCGGCGTATTGATTCAATGAAAGTTTCTCGGGAGTCCAGCCGGATGGTGTCATAAAACGACGACGTTTCGACAACCTGCTCGGTTATCTTCATCAGGTCTATCTTGATATTTCTTCTAGGAAATCACAAACAGACTGGCTTCGCTGTTTTTTTTTTTTTTTTTTTTTTTCGCTGCCTCAACGGCTTTATGTAGCCCCGCTACTGTCTGTAGCTTTATCTACTGTAACATATGGTTGGTTTTGGGAAACATGATATACACTTTAGGGAAAAACCCGGCTTTGGCCATTATATAATGACCTTAGAGGGAAACCCTTGCTTGTTCTTATCGCCTGGTGGGGATGAGCGTAGTTAACAACTGCGTGAGCAGTTGTACGACCATCCCTAGTTGATTTTCTTGTTGCTGGCATTGACAACGGTTGTTGTGTAGATGCTCATCGTGTCTGGTTAGGTGTTATGCTTGGTCACATGGCCGTGGGTGGTCTTATCCTTCTGCGATCTGGGTGGCGTCGTGATCTTCTCTGTGCTGGTTTGGGGGCGGCTCCTGTTGATAGCCGCTTGCAGCTTCCTCCTCAGTGGGCAGCCCCCGTAGCTAGCCGCGTGGTCCATGGCGCAGTTGGCGCAAGTTGGTGTCGCTTCGCGTGGTCTGGTGCACACCAACACGCTGTGATTTTCCCCGCAGCGAAACGCACCGAACTTGGTTCCGGCAATCCTTCGATCGATGCCAGAATCCCTGGCACCTGAAGCATTGGTCAACAGTTGACAGTGATGATTTCTTCCTGCGGGGATTCTTCTTGGTGCTCCGGCCGTTTTGCTTCTTGACTTGGATATTGGCTGCCTCAACATCATTGATTTCCGATGGCGTTGACTGCTTGGGTTCTGTGGGTGGTGGGAGGTTTTCATCTGGGGTGACCTCCGTTCCTCGGTTCGTTGCTTCCTCTGGCGAAGCAGTGTTTGGGATGCTATCACTTTTCGGAAGCCCTGCGCCTCCATACTGGACGAGCTGGAATTGAATGCTGTGGCTCTCGAGAAAATCCTTAACCGCCGCTAACTCTGATGGGCTCGCACATGTTACGAGCAGGTTGTCCGGTGTCAACCCTGTCGGCGCTTGCGATGCCACTACTTGGTGGTCTGCACTAGGCGTGGCGTCGAGGTGCATGGGCAAGGACGGTGTTCTTGGAGATTCCGGTCCTTTAAGGCCGGCGGTAGTTCCGTCTTTTCTTGAGGTTTGCGACTCATCTTCCTGGCTAGACGAAGATGATAGTTGGTGTGGTTTGCAATATAGCACCCGATGTAGGTCTTCAAAATAGTCATCCTCTCTGAAATCCTTGCTGAGGATGATAGGAAGGCTGACAAACCGTGACCAGTCATTCTTCTTGTCAGTGATGGGCGTGGCGAAGTGACCGAACTTCTCGTCGCTGAGGATGCACAGGAACATGTTACTTGGTATTTCCCATGCATACTCTTTACTCCCGGACTTGACTCGGAGTTGGATTATGCATGGCTGAACCTGGGCGTCTAGGTATTTCTTCCACCAGCTTCGGGATGTGTACTGTCCTTTTGCCATGAAGATTTCGCTATACTTGCCAGATGTACAACGGATATAGATCAGGGTCTCCGCCTCCTCGAAGTCGGGGTCGTCAAATCCATCTTCAATTCTTGGTGACGACCATGTTGTCCAGGATGAATTTGCGGTGTCTGACCCCTGGGATCGACGTGAGCAGGTTCCAACATAGCTGCCCGCCTTAGATGTCGTAGGAGTGACGCACTGGGGAGACCGCACGTCGGCAGCGTTTGCGCAGGGTGTAGACTGAGCCTCCCTGTGCTCATGTGCTGTGACCCCATGTTGCGCCGTAGCAACTTCGCCTGATGTCGACTCAGCTTGGCGTGACGGTGTCTGCTGCGGTGAGACAGGGCGCCGCTTCTTCACCATACTGCACGTTGTCTATATAGGGCACGAACACGACGTAACACCTGCGAGAGAATAGCCGCCTCGGTGGCTGCCGCTGCTGTCCTTGTCGTCGTCCACGATGGCTTCGCTGCCTCCGAAATTCGAATGTCGTTTACAGAGGGTTGCCACGACGCCCAATCAGCGCGCTGGAACTGAGGGTAATCAGTGTTGCGGACTGCGTATGGAGCCAAATGGTCACCCATCCAAGTGCTGGCCACGCTCACCGTTGCTTAACCGGTTTTTTTTTTTTTTTTTTTTTTTTTTTTTTTTGTGTGTGTCGTTGCCTCAGCGGCTGTGTGTGTATAGCCCCGCTACCTTCGGTGGCTCTGCTATGTGTTGTAAGGTTTGGGATGTTTTGGGGACACATTTATTTTGCACTTTTAGGGGAAAAAACCAGGGCTATGGTCATCTAGGATGACCTTAATGGTGAAAAAACCCCTCTAATTTTCTTGTGTTAATTTATTCTGGATTATACACAATGCTAAGTGGCACCTTATACTTGTGCCATGTTCTTGGCATTACCGTGCCCAGATTTGCCAGTCTATCTGTGTTTGTCTTTTGGACTCTATTTTTTCTAGAAATTTGGTGGTTTGGCTATAGATCTCTGTGTTTATATTTTCGATGTTGGCTGCTCGGTGTAGACGGTCAATTGAGGTATATTGTGTTTCATTTAGGATCATCTGAGGCAACGGTTTTGTATTCTCTGTATGTTCATAATATTTGTTGGGCTTGCCATCCCCCATATTTGGCATCCATACAATAAGAACGGTTGTATAACGATTTGTATATTCTTAGTTTGGTGTTTAGTCCGAGGTTGTTGCTACGGAGTACTGGGGCCAGGTTTTTTGCTACTGCTATTCCTTTTCTTTTCCTGTCCATTGTATGTTCTTTAAATAGCAGTTTTTTGTCAATTGTTATTCCTAAGTATCTATGTTCGGTTACCCAATCTATGTTTCTCCCATGATATTTAGCTGTCCTGGTAATATCGGTCTTTTCTTTGTGAAGTACATTCCCGCGCATTTATTTGCGTTGATTTTTATCTTGTTTATGCGGCACCAGTTAGTGAATTCGTCTATTCCTCTTTGTAAGTGGTTATGTTTAGATCATGTCTTCTTCCGGTGGTGTATATGGTTGTGTCGTCTGCAAATTGAGCTTTCTTCATATGGTGGTATTGGGGAGTTATTTACATAAACACTGAAGCACGGTGGCGCGATATTTGATCCCTGTGGGAGCCCCGCCGATATTGTATACATTGAAGATCTTTCCCCGTCTACTGACACGTAGAATCTTCGGTCCTTCAGGTAGCTTCCAATTAGCTTTATATAACAGTGTTTTATTTTTGTTTGTGTGTCCAGCTTGAATATTAAGTTCTTGTGCCATACTTTGTCATACGCTTTTCGAGATCGAAGAAGACGGCTGCCGTGGACTTGCTATAGTTGAAGTTCCTACTGATGTCTTCCGTTATCCGTAGTAGTAGGCTGGTCGCTTCTACTCGACTCTGGAAACCAAACTGCTCCGTTCGGATCGTCTTTTCCTCTTCAAGGCTTGCATTTACTCGTTTGATCAGCACTCTTTCCAAGACCTTCGAGGTTGAAGAGAGTAGACTGATAGGGCGGTAGTTTTCGGCTAGGCGTTTGTCTTTACCTCTCTTAGGTATTGCCGTTATTTGGCGATTTTCCATATGGTCGGAAAATGGCATTGTATTAGACAAGCATTGAAGATTCTAGTTAGCAATACTTCAGCTTTCTTTGGTAGGTTTTTCAGATGTTGATTTCCTATTTTATCGTGCCCTGGTGCCTTTTTCGTAGCTAGCTTTTTGATGATCCCTCGTACTTCCCCTGGTGTTGTTAACTCGGGTTGGTCCCTCGCTGGTTCTTGGAGAATCTCATCAGCTTGCCTTTCGATATTCTCGATCTCTTGCTGCTCCGCTATTGTCCACTCGTATTCTTCTGGTGCATACTGTTGTACGAAATTTTCAGCTAGAATTTCCGCTTTTGCGAGTGGAGTGAAGCATTGTCCCGCCGGTCCATTGATGGCTATCTTGGCCTCTCGTGGTTGTTTCAGTGCTCTAATCAATTGCCACGCGTCTCTGTTTTCGAGCACTAATTCTGCCATTCTGTTTTCCCACTTTTCTGATCGTCTTTCTTGTAGTCGGTCGCGGAGCTGCTTAGCATATCGGTTATATCGTCTTCTGTCGGCGGGGTCTCGATACCGTTGCCAGAGCTTCCTGTATCTGTTGCGTAAGTATCTGAGATCCTCTAGTAGGGGTGGCAATTCTTCTCGGACTCTGTCGTGGAAAGTAGTAATAACTGAGGCTTGGTGCTCAGCTTGGAGTACTGTTTGGTCAAAATGCTTAATTGCGTTTTCTATTCTATCTGGTGTTGAGACATTATATGTTGGCTTTATTTTATTGTGGATTATTCTCTTGAAGTACTGCCAGTCTACTTGTTTGATTGTAGTTGGTTTGTTGAATGGTAATATCCAGTTCCGGAACTCCATCACTACTGGCAGATGATCTGAGGAGAGTTCATCCATGGTTTTTAGTTCTATTTGCTTTGTTATGTTTTTTGCCAGGGCTATATCTAGTACGTCCGGTTGCCCTCGTGCATTAGATGGGGTGAATGTGGGGTCTTCCGGGCCGAGGATCTCGATGTTTTTCCTTTCTGCCAGTCGCAATAGCTGTTCCCCTCTTGCATTATTCCTTCTGGAATTCCATGCAAAGTGTTTGGCATTTAGGTCTGCTCCTATGATTACCTTGTTGCCTGTTGCAAGGAGCTCGTCTAAGTCCGCTTCGTTTAGGTTTCCGTTGGGTCGGAGGTATGCCGCAATCAGCACAATGTGGCCTTCTTGTGAGTGTATTTTAATTGCTGTGGCCTCTGCTTCTATTAGTTGCGGTGTCCTCATTGGCTCATGCGTGAGTTTTTTGTTGATTACCACTGCAGTTCCGCCCCCACGCCTGCCGACTCTATCTGTACGGTAGACCTCGTAGCCGGACAGTCTGAAGTTGTCGTTTGGCTTGAGGAAGGTTTCTGATACGAGGGCTATCTCTATTTCCTCTCTCTTGATGAATTCTAACAGCTCAATCCTTTTATTTTTAATGTTATTGCAATTCCAGATTGCAATTTTCAATTTTTCTTTTGGCCTGTGATCCATTAGTCCATTAGACTCGTTACGCCTTCCACGAGGGCAATCAACTTGTTCCACATCCCTCTGGCTCGTTTGAACTTGTTCATTGTTTTCTTCATTGTTTTCAGGAATTTCTGTAGGTCATCCCCGAAAAAGCTTGCGTTGTCGTCCTGGTCTATGTTGTCTTCTTCCTCCCTTTCTCTTCTGTTTGTTTTCTGCCTTTGTTCCCTGTTTTTCCTTTGTTCTCTGTTTTGCTGATTGTTGGAACCTGCTGCTGTGTCAGCGTATGTTGTTTTCCCCCGGTTCCTTTCGGATTGGTACTGCTCGTCTTTTGCTCTTAGTGATTCTCTGTTGTTTGGTGGTTCTTCTTTTTTCTTCATTTTTTCTTTTTGGTTTTCTTTGTTGTGTACTGCCCTCTTCGGTCGTAGTAGTTCCTGGTATTTCGGACACCCCCTCCAGGATGCTGCATGTTCTCCCAGACAGTTTATACACTTTGCCTTCTCTGTCTTGGGTAGCTTGCATTCTTTTGCTGTGGTGCATTTGTGCACATTTGACGCATCGGCTTGGGAGCTGGCAATATAGTATAGCGTTCGATGAACAACATAAAATAGTGTGTTTGATGAAACGGTGGTGCTGCCCAGAGTCTCTTCGTTCTGGGACTCGGTAATTCGGGAAGCATTAGAAATTCAACTTAACGATAATACATCAATAGGGACAGTTGACTGTATTTAAGTGAAGCCTGGAGACCATTATTAAGGATCTATGTCTTAAAAAACAAAAATCTTTCCAACAAGGCCAAAAGAAGCAAACTGACGCCATGGACATAGTTTGCCAGCATTACGTCTACAGGTTAGCAACGTTGACCGTGGTGAGTGCTTGGATGGTGACCGCGTATGGCTCAATACGCAGTCCGCAACACTGATACCCTCGCTTGCGGTAGACCGGTAGGTGCTTGGCCCAAAATCAGCCACACACATCCCCCACAACAGACGTCACGACCAGATGTCCTGGACATGGCCATTGCGAAGGACATCTCACGACGGATAAAACTCACAACAATCAACGACCTGTCATCCGACACCAACCAGTTTGCTACAAATCAAGAACTGGGTCCTACCCCACACAACCGAGAGAAAATCCAAAGAAGTGGACTGGGACCAGTTCAGTAGAATAGTACACAACCAAATAAGAACGACTTTTAACTTGGGGACAAAAGAAAACATCGAGGAAGCCATAAACCACCTAAACACCGTGGTAGCGGAAGCAGACAAGAGAGCTTCAACCACCACAATCCGCCCAGCAGTCATCGATGACCTACCGCCAGATATCGAAAACATCCGGCAACTAAGAAACACGGCTCGCAAGTTATGGCAGAGATTCCGGGACCCCCAAGATAAAAGAAGATACAAACAGTTATCAACAGAACTGAGAGGTCGCATGATAGAACACAGGGCAGAGAAATGGGAAACCAGGATGACAACACTCACCCTGAACAACAGGGATGCATGGCAACTAGTGCGCGCCATTAAGGAGCCCAAGGAACCGAACATCGCAATAACTGGGCCAGCAGGGCCAGTCTTCCTCCCAGTGGCCAAGGCAGAGGTGCTGGCGGAATATTTCGCCAGCCAACACAGAGAGAGTAGAGTACGATCTGACCGAAGCAGAAGCACGTACGGCAGACGACATCACAAATACCGCACGCAACATCATGAGCGAACATCCAGAGGACGAGCCCGAGCTAACCACACCAGGAGAAGTCCGAGGATAATTAAGAAATTGGCAGTAACAAAGCCCCAGGAGCCGACAAGATATCTAACATACACCTGAAGAAATTACCAAAAAAAGGAATTGTGCTGCTAACCAGAATAATTAACGCATGCCTAATTCAAAGGCACTTCCCAGACTCATGGAAAATCGCCAAAGTGACGGCCATCCCAAAACGAGGGAAAGACAAACGAATACCAGCTAACTACAGGCCAATAAGCCTACTCCCCTCCGCATCCAAGGTGCTGGAACGAGTACTGCTTAAACGGATCAAAGACACCTTGGAAGCGGAAAAAACAATTAGAAAAGAACAGTTTGGCTTCCAAAGCAGAGTTGGAAGCGCAAGCCAGCTCCTCCGATTAACTGAAGACGTGTCACGGGGATTCAATTACAGTAAGTCGACGGCGGCTGTGTTCTTGGACATCGAGAAGGCCTACGACAAGGTGTGGCATGCCAACCTAATCACTAAGCTAAGAACACAGACGTCCATACGACATTGCTACGTTCAGTTAATCGGAAGCTACCTGGAAAACAGAAGGTTCTTCGTGTCAGTGGAAGGGCAAAACTCCTCAACACATGCGATACCGGCCGGAATACCGCAAGGCTGTTTTGGCCCCAATACTTTTCTCAATTGGCGTTAACGACATACCGACACCACCGCATGTTAACATCGCGCAATTTGCGGACGATACAACGGCATACGCTACGGGTAGGAGACATGATCTGAACATCAACCACCTGCAACACGGCCTGGACCAACTAGAGAAATGGTGTCGCATAAATAAGGTCAAGATAAACCCAACAAAGTGTGCGGCCGTCTATTTCACACGGAAGAGACCAGAAATCAATACGAAACTGACTATCATGGGACAAGAAGTCGACTGGTCCCCAGACACAAAATACTAGGAGTCACCATAGACAAAAAACTACTGTTCAGGAAACATATCCTAGATAGAAGAAGACAGGGCACCGCGATACTAAACAATCTGTTCCCTATTCTCTACAGCCAACAACTAGCCACCAAAACAAAAATCAGAATATACAAGTCAGTCATCCTTCCCTACATCCTCTATGGATGCCAGGTGTGGGGAACGGCTTCCAAAACAAACATCGACCAACTCCAAAGACTCCAAAACCGATGCCTGCGGGTCATTCTGCGCGCATCAAGGTACACACCGACAGACGCCCTACACGACCAAGCCGGCGTAAACCGGATCTACGTCGAGATCTACCGGCAAACAGAAAAATTCTACCAGCGAGTTGAACAAAACAGAGAACAGGATGAAAGGCTCCATACCCTTGGCACAACCAAACCAAGGCACTGGCACAAATACAAAGTACCACTAAGCATCATATATCAGCCTGAATAGAACTGATATGACTGTAAGAAAACTGTAGGGGTTTTTCACATAAGGTCGTCTCTGACGAACCGTAGTCATGTTTTCCCCTCAATGAGTAATAAAAAGTGTCCCCAAAATAACCTATCCTATACAGAGAGACACATTAAGTAGTGTTGCCCCGGCAACGGAACTTTTTACACAAACAAGCCGTTGAGGCACAGACACATAAAAAAAAAAAAAAAAAAAAAACCGGTTCAGACGGCTCCTGGAGATTGCAGAAAGACATAACATTCAGGTTTTGGGCCCAAAGTCACCAACATATATACCAAACCACAGAAACTTCCTACCTGACGTCCTCGACGTGATTGTAATCAAGGACATTACACGGCGAATCAAACTAGAAACCATTAATGATCTAACATCAGACCACCAACCAGTCCTGATCCAAATTAGGAACTGGATACTACCTTACATCAAAGAAAAGAGGACGAAGAGGTTGACTGGAACCTTTTTACCAGACTAATCCACAACAAAACTAGAACCACGTACAACCTGACTACAACCAACAGAATTGAGGATGCAATAAATCACCTTAACCGCGTGATATTGGATGCAGACAAAAGAGCATCAACATTCACAACCGCCACAAATAACTGCCGAACGCCTACCACCTGATATCGAAAATCTTCGGAAACTAAAAATACTAGCCGGAAACTATGGCAGCTGTTCCGCGATCCCCAAGATAAACGGAGGTACAAACAACTTGGGAGAGAACTGAGAGGGCGCATGGTAGAACACAGGACAACAAAGTGGAAACCAAAATGTCAAACCTCACCCTAAACAACAGAGAAGCATGGCAGCTAGTGCGAGCACTCAAGACTCCAAGAGACCCAAATATAGCCATCACCGGGCCAACCGGACCGTGTTTCCAACCACTAACTAAAGCGGAGGTTCTGGCAGAATATTTTGCCAGCCAACACACCGAAGTTGCATACGACTTGACCGAAGCAGAGACTCGATTAGCTGACAATATAACTAATATGGCGAGAAACATCATGAATACACCATCGGAGGACGAACCGGAGCTGACAACTCTGGCGAAATTAGAAACATTATAAAAAAAAACTGGCTAACAACAAAGCCCCAGGAGCCACCTCAAGCACCTACCTAGGAAGGGAATAGTTCTAACTCACGAGAATCTGCAACGCTTGTCTGTTACAAAAGTACTTCCCAGAATGTTGGAAAACAGCAAGGGTCACAGCCATACCAAAACGCGGGAAAGACCAGCGTCTCCCATCCAACTACAGACCGATCAGCCTGCTACCCTCCGCATCCAAAGTGCTGGAGCGGGTAATCCTAAAACGCATCAACAAGGCCCTAGATACAGACAAAACAATCCGGAAAGAGCAGTTTGGTTTCGAAAATAGAGTAGCAAGTACTAGCCAACTTATTAGATTCACCGAAGATGTATCGAAGGGATTCAACCTAAAGAACTCAACAGCGGCTGTGTTCCTATAGCTGTGGTCAGATTAATTGGCGGGTGGCGTCAAATGTGCCGTTGCCAAGCCGTGCGCGTAACAGTTGTATTCACCTCTTTACTTGTAGTAATGGTTTGTAACGTGTTTTAAGTAATTTATGATCACTATTCTGTCATAAAATATTGATGCATGTCATTTCGTTAAGAAATTTATGTATTGCAGATGCGTTTAATATAATTGGAGGTTTCAAAAGACCTGTTATTTATTATTCTATTATCTACGCAGAAAA
The DNA here is from genome assembly GCA_031002005.1 of Vandiemenella viatica. NCBI lineage: Eukaryota > Metazoa > Arthropoda > Insecta > Orthoptera > Morabidae > Vandiemenella > Vandiemenella viatica. The sequence goes on along the minus strand of JARYHS010009186.1, from coordinate 169,440,059 downwards.
ATAAAATTCTCGACAGACTAAGGAAAGCTATGGAAATACTCTTCTTGTATTTGTGGCTAAAAGTCCACGTGTTAAATTTTATTTTCAGTTTGTATATTTATAACTAAAATCAAAATTTTATTTTGTCATCATCTGCACTGAAAAACTTGTATAATTAACGACAAAATTATCTGTTTATATATTACCACTCATCACTATCGTAAAATTCGTGTACTGTCCTCCTGACAAAGGACTGTTAAAGTCGCTAAGCTTTGTTAGAGTGCTGTATTGTTTCATATTTTTCTTTCGAGATACAAACGTATGTTATTTTCCCTCACGACACACGCGCTGGACAGTTCTCAAACCATCACAAGTTGCAGCGCAAATAGCCTGTCCATTCCCTAATTTTTTCGCAATATGGTTGTTATTTTGCGGTAACAAATCACTACAGTTTTTATTCATCAATATCAAGTACGTCCATATTTTTCAAGTCTTTTCCTACTAGCGTACATGTAGAAGACAAAATTTTCGATCA